>CM063498.1:159796043-159803543 GCA_032207245.1 Pardosa pseudoannulata | reverse complement strand
AGGATTTTTTTTTAACTTCCCTCTGGCTCATTGACAGCAATCTCCTTTTTTAAAACTTATTCTTCCAAACATTTTTGTCCTCAGAAATGAATTTATTGGGAGGTGGGGATTTTCTACACATAGAATCTGCATCAGATATCAGCTGGAAATCCGCAGACATGGCATCCAAAAAACAATCATTTAACGATATCCCTTTTACGAGCTTATAGCATAACGATTTTTTTAACCAATTTCAATCCCTTGTAACTCATTTTATATTTCATTTATTTAAGGAATTTTTTCACCATGAATTACACCAAACGTTACTAACCATTATATATAAATAAGAATATGGGATAGACATATTAATCGTCTTGTATAACAGCAGATCACTTTATATATCTGAATAGAAAAAATGAGAGCATAGAGAAAATTTTCAAGCGCAAAATAATATATTTTTTCAAATTGCCATTTGAGCCTTGAAGGCGCTTAGTCGACAAAGGCAGCAATCTCGTAACGGGAGAGTTGCGGTTTGGGGCTCGGAGCGATCTAAGATCCGGCGTGTCTGTTAATGGTGACTGGGACACGTAAAATAGGCACATTGTCCCAATATTCTCCAAGTTCTCAAACGATAACTATGAGGGGTAGGGTAAGTCTAGGGGTCTTGTACTTGGTCTTTGCTTCTAAATTACGAGGACCACTTGAACAAAGTCGTTCTTTTACCTTAGCGGCGTTCGTCAAACGAAAGACTTGCACCTTCGCCTTAATTTGTGTGGCCTCTGGCAAGTGGCATTGGCAACAAGAAATAATTGTCTTTGTTTAACTCTTTCTGGCACGCTATATTTAAAGTGCTTTAAATTTAAAACTATCTTATGATGAGAGTAAAGTACGTGTTTAATCTTCAGGAAATTCTTTATGTGATAACATTTTTTCTCCTGAAGCGAGGAAAACTTATTACTAATTAAGGGTAGTTAGCACTCAATACAACGGCGATGACACTAAGATCAATCGATCCCCATCTTAGTGCGCGACCCACAGTCATGGAGTTGAACTTTATTAACGATTACACGGGTTACTAACAAAGCTTGAAAAATTACCATCTACAGAAATCCGCAAAGTACAACATTAGAATAGTAAAGGAACAATACACCAAGAGTCACTGCGGAGTACATACGTGTACTTATCTTCAAATCCTTCCTAAGTATCAAATTCACAGCCAACAATTCTTTGACAGATCTAGGTGACCAAATCCCACGCCAATTTAAAGTGATTGACTTGCAGTCTACTTCGTCGACTCCGTAGTGACTCTTGATGTGTTGTTCCTTTACTATTCTAATGTTGTTCTTTGCGGATTTCTGCAGATGGTACTTTTACAAGTCAATGGCATCTCCAATTACCTGGGTATCAAGAATGTATGCGGTCTTGTCCTTGACTGCTTTAATATCGAGATTGAAAACTTTATCCTGGACTCTTATTAAAATACTGAAGACTAAGTCCAACGGCACAACTACTACATTTCAGTCGTACATCACTTTTCTGTTTAAAGCAGAAATCTGAAGTGTTACAATACCTACAAAAAATAAAGCAGACAATTTTATCAAACTTCAGTTTTTATTTTCTTCACTAGAACTAATATTTTCCAAATACTTAGTGTTATGAATACCGTATTTGATTACTTAATATATTGATGTACTTAATGTTATTATACTACAGTAAAATACAATAAAACTAGGTACATTTGCCTATATAATCGCATGAGTGGTGGTACAAATAGAAATAAAACAATTTCAAATAATACATTTATATATTTTTATGTGAAAATTAATATTAAGCAATGAAAATTAACATTTACAAGCTTTACTTTATAAGCTTTCTTGTTTAAAAAGAAAGTGTGGATTTGTAGCACTTTTCCCAACGCTCTTTAATAAACTTCAGGCAATTTATAAAACCTTATAAATAAAAAGCTAAATATTAAATAATGTATTTTTAAAAATATTAAGGGTTGTGACAATATCAAAGCCTATTTTTTGTTTTAATTTGATGGGATAGAATTTAATCCACCATTCCACAAAGGGTTAACATACATATAAAGTATATAAGATATTCATGAAAATTATTTGCTTTCTACAATGTTTTACATGTGCGTTTCTTCTTACTTTATGTTGTTACTCATAAACTTCTAAAGGTATGTCTTCCGTGTTAAAAAAATACCCGTTGTCTTACAATTTTTCAAATAAAAACAAGCTTCTCTGCCGGTTAAAAAAAAGGTATTAAATTGCTCTAATCTCTTGAAAATAAACCGGCACGTCACGACTCGCGATTCGCGAATTGTGATTCTTATCTTTAACGAATACGTTGCCAAAAAGAAAAAAGGAAATAAAAACTTCGGCTCATAAATTCTTCCGCTGACCATTTAGAATTAATTCAGGTATACTATCTTGACTTCATTTCCTACTTTGTTCTTCATCCACCATAAAAATGGGCTCGGTATTTTTTCACGTAATTAAAAGTCTTCCGTAAGGGGGAATTTGATTTAATTTATTTTACCTCGTATAGTTTTCTTTAAGTTATTAATATCTCCACTTTTTTCCACCTCAAATACTTAGCATTTATCGACTACAATTAATTTTATCTTATTAAATTATTTCTTATGTATTTAACAAAAAGAAGGCGGAAGCGATTAACATGGAATTTCGGTTTTTTTTTTTTTAGCATGGTGAAATAGTTATTTAAACAATTAAAGATTCGTACATTAGCGAAAATTTTTAATGTTCGTCTGTGTTTCAATATACATGAATGATCAAAGAAATTCTCTTTTAATATATTAAAAACAATTTACATTAATCTATTTACTGCGGTAATTTTAAATTTGTGTATAATATCTATTACATAGCAATTTAAAATAGTTATATTACATATTCGTGTTGTTGCAGTTGTATTTTATCAGTTTACTATCGCATGCGTATTTTTGTATAAATTGTTTTGTTTATATTACTAACTTAATTTATGAATTGCTAAATAAATTTGCCTAATGTACATGGTTTCCGCGCACCTGGAAAGTCAGGGAAAGTCATGGAAAATCATGGATTTAGACAATGGATTAATTTTGTCATGGAAAGTCATGATTTTTCAAGTAAAATGAGTAAAAGTCATGGAAAGTCATGGATCCGCTAAACTACCGATTAAAAAATGCATTGAATTGTTTAATTCTATTTTTACTTGTCATTTGGCTGTATTTGGTATTTATCTATTATCCTATTGACCCTATTGCCAAGTAAAATTTGTTCACCAAGGAAACTCAAAGCAAGAAAGTTTAATGGGTGGGTAAATGTATATTATTCTGGTTTTTTCTTAAATTGTAGATTAAAATTTTATTAATATTATATTCATTATTTTTAATAAAAATTAGTTAAGATTTTTGCACAAAATATAAATTTATCTCTAGGGATATTGTATATAAACATTATAGGGTTATATTTGGCTATTATTCATGGTCACCTGGATAATACCAAAGTACCCTGAATTCAAATTGGAAACATTTTGATGGAAAAATTGCTATATGATTAAACTTAGGTATGTAGATACAACAATTTATTGTTATGTATGTGAGTTTTTTAACACTTATAAAGTAAGTTTATAGTTTTTATGATAAAATTCCTGTAATTTTTTCTAAAAGCATATATTTTATTTGTATGCACATCAGAAGTTTTATTCATATATACTTTAACGAAAGCTTTTTAAAGTCATGGAAAATGATCTGCTAAATCAGGGAAAGTCATGAAAAGTCATGGATTTGAAAAATTTTATTTTGGCAGATACCCTGAATGTAACTATTATTAAGAGTCTTAAAGTGTGCTGAAATGTAATTGAATTTTGATATTTTAAAATTAATAAAAGGATTATTGACTTTTTACAATTATGCAACTACAACAAATATTTACAACAACACTTAAGTTTGATTCTACTAAATATAAAATGTGCAAGTGAACTCTTCTGAATCGCAAAAAAAAAAGCAAGAGCCTTGGGCAAAATTTTATAATAGATAATTTCATCACTATATATTGATATTACAATAGTTAAGGTTTAATAATAAAATAAAAGTGCTGGCTTTGTAATGAAAACAAATTCTAAACTAATCCCTTTAAGTACCTTATTGATAACAGAAGCATATTATTAATTTCAAAGGAACCTCATTTTTGCTGGAGTTTGAATACCGTAAACAATTTAAATCTACATAATTTGTATCACTTTATTTGAATTACACACTATTCAGTGATAGCAATCTTACAATTAGTCTAATTTCTGTAAGTCACACATATTTAATAATTTTTATTTCCTTCTTTAGATAGCTTTTTAGATAATTCTTACAATTTTATGACTACGAAAAGGTTAATTACACACATACTTCTCAAAGTTTAATATATTTATAAATGTTTATGCATACATGGGCATCAGCAGAAAAATTTACATGGAGGGTCAAAGTCTAGAATTTAATTAAATTATAAGAGAGATTTAATATTATTAATTACCTTTAAAAATATTAAACGTTTAAAAAACTTATTTCTTAAATCATTAGAAACTGTACTTACTGATTTTTTAAGGAAATACAATTATTTAGTAAGTTATGACAAAAATAAATCACGTAGTACCATAAATACATTTCTTATGTTTATTCTTATGTTCTCATGTTTATGATATTTGTTGTTGATTCACATAGTTGTATCTCTTATATGAATTCAGACACATATTCTGGGATATTGTATATATTTAACTTGCATGAACTATACTCGACAACAGTCCTCTATTTAGTCATACTTAAGTTTATATATGAAACAGACCATGAGGGATCAAGTCCCCGATTATCTAAGAGCGAACCCAACAAACTCACGGGAAATATTTCTCTATTAAGTTCTATTGGAAGTAGAAAACTGCTGAAATGCCAAACTACTCAGAAGATAGCCCCGCAAAGCTAGAATTCAACAATTTCGCGTGAGATCGTTTAAATAGTGCATATAAAATCATGAAGTTCAGTGATTTAATTTCATAAGAAAATTGCCGCTGCCATTCGGAAAGATGCTCCGCTTAAGTTACATCCAATTTTAATTTCCATCTTGTATTTTAATTATTATTCAGATAATATTTAAGGTATTATACACATATCTGTATGTATATCTCAATATACCCACACAACCCCACAAATGTATAGATATACGTCTAAATCCCCCTATAACACGAGTCGCTCAAAAATCAGTATGGTTAAATAAAGAATAAATATTTTTAATGCATTAAATTTTGCAATTTTTTTAATTTTTAAATTTTATAATAATAAATAGTTATTATGGAAGGAACAAATAAAATTCCTAATAACTAAATATTATTTGTTCCATTTAAATTTATGCTAGCGTGTGTTGTGTGCATGAGTATGAGAGAGAGATTGAAAAAGTAGGAAATAAGACTAATAAAGCCTAACTTCCAGCCAGCATATATACAAAGAGATGATCCAGGGTAAAAGCAAGTTTAAAGATAATCCCTCTGCCTTTTCATTTGTGTCAAAGGCTGCACTCTTTCAAGCAATCGAGTTAGATGACACCCCTAAGTAATGGTAACATAACATGTATATGTGCATTTATCTATCAATACAAAGGAACACACAAAAATATATACATATATCGCTAAATATATATACACATATTTACATGTATATCATTTTTTACTAAAGCTATATTTCTCCACGTGATATTTGCTTCAAATTTCCCTTTATTTTTCCTCCGAAATACTAGATAGTACCTCGGAAATATCTAACCTTTCATTCGCGGTAGGAGAAAGAAGAAGGAAAAAAGAAAGAAACCTATTTCAGGATGATGGGGTATCGAGAGGAGGATGTCTCGGATGCAAATGACAGTCTCGAATAACCACTGTGTGGAAATTCTGATGTCTTATGATAGGACCTCCGTTATAGTTATGATACACACGCGTATCCCGTTGCAAGTACATGAAAGGAAAATTAAGGACACGAGGAAGGAAGATGTTATTTAATAAAACGGTCTTCGGAAGATATACCCCTTATTAAATTCCGAAGAAGCCTCTGTTAGTTAAGTAAATTCGGATTATGCTTGGGTATGTTTTAATTCTTGACATTCTAACTCAATATCGGACTCTGATATTTCTTGTCTGTAATGCAGACCATTGCAAGGATATGTCCTGTGTGAATTTTAGTGCAAAGATTTCAATTTTAGCCATTTCTCGGACCGTAAGAAAGATTTCTTTAATACGTGTATTCGAATTACTCTTGCTGTTGTATTTTGACCTTTTTATCCCCGAACTAACCAGTTTATGAGGAAAATCTGACTATTTAGTTGTTTAGCTAGTTCGATAGAAGATAGATATTCTAAATTTAATCGGCCACTTTCCTTTTCGCTTTAGTTTTCTGTTCTAAAGACGACATATAG
Source organism: Pardosa pseudoannulata (assembly GCA_032207245.1). Taxonomy (NCBI): domain Eukaryota; kingdom Metazoa; phylum Arthropoda; class Arachnida; order Araneae; family Lycosidae; genus Pardosa; species Pardosa pseudoannulata. Next base: position 159,797,115 of record CM063498.1, on the reverse strand, counting down.
GTAATCTCTTGAAATCTGTCATCTGTTACATTTTGAGATTTTTTGGATCAGAGACGCATTAAAAGGTTTTTTTAAACACTTTGAAGTTAGGTGAGTTTAAAACTTTCGGATTCAAACACAATTTATCGCGATTCAAAGCGCAAAGTACGATTGTCAGTTAGAGATAAATTTACTGTCAGCCAAGGTAACACTCGTATGCTTTTTCTATTCAATGTGAGATTTTAAAAAATGAAAAACTCGCTGGAAGACATAAATGATACGTAATAAATTACTGAACTGAAGATATTGCATTTTTAAGTTATCGAAAAAAAATTCTGTATAGGGTAGAATTTTACTTTGACCCTGTTTTTTCCATATCCATTTATTTAGATGGTGATATATCCATATCCATCTATTTAGATAAGTGCACCTTTTTGTTTAAATATTGTGTAAAGTGTTTGAAACTTCGAATACAACAGAAAACGCTTAGTGTATGAATTTTACTTTAACACTAGATTTACGGATGTTGATTATATACCTATTTTTACTGAAGTGAGCCAATTTGACTCATACAAGAAAATTGAAGTTTTTTGCAAAGAAAATAGTTCCAAATTAATTTAAATAAAATGTTTATTATCAAAAAATTCATGGAAAACATTTTTTACATATAAAATCTGTTTTTGAAACACATTTTCCGCAAACATTTCTATTACATTTAGCACAATGGTTTCTACATATGTTTCTTTTGCATGATTGTTGAACTTGACAATTCTTCCGTGCGTCAGTAGCATGAATTTCTGTCATTGGAATGGAAGTGTTATCGACTTCTTCTATATATTTATTTCTTAGCTCTTCAGCCAGTTGGAAAATATCCCAGACGTGATAGGACCAATAAATTTCATGTTATGCGATTAACTGTTAAACCAGTCTATGAGTCAAATTGGCTCACAACCGTGAAAATAGGTATACCACATTTGATAATGCAAAATGAATAGGTCTGCGGGGAAGAGGAATGAAAGTTTACATGTATTTTATTACTTAACTAAAAACCAACGTATGTTTTTGAAAGTGATATTAAAGTTTTAAAGTGATA
>CM063498.1:159788543-159791043 GCA_032207245.1 Pardosa pseudoannulata | reverse complement strand
GGGGTTTTTTTTATCCTTTGTGGGGAGGGGGATTTAATCTTCCAAAATTGCTTTCTCCTGCAGTTATGTTGGGTCGCAAGCGCTTTCCAATAATTATTCACATTTAAAGCCAAATGTCTTTTTGTGCACTTTAATGTTGTACAATTATATCTTTTTTTTATAGTTTGTGGAAATTCGATTTCGTAATTCAGTCCGATTGATTTGGCTTTTAGTTTATTTTTATTATAAATCCGTCAGGCTTTTCTTTAAAGAGACTTTATAGTGCCTTATAAAGCCAAACACACACTGGATAATTTCTGATGGGCCGTTGTTTTGTCTATCCAAACAAGGCACTAACAAGGCTTCTAGAAAAAAAAGCCCATGGTGTCGCGTCGCTGTGAGCGCGAATCCGCTGATATTTGGATATACAAAACAGCCGATCAGCAAAAAGTATCCAGAGAAACTCCTACCTATCTGCTTAGAATTAACCCCTTGATATACAATGAGATCAAGTGCCAAAGTAGACCGTGACGTCTCCGAAATGTCAATAGCGGTCTCCGACGAACCGTTGTGCAGCATTATATTAAATCATAATTTTATACTCTTTCTTAACTAGCATATAGCCCGTCATATGACGAGATTATTAAAATTTTTAATTTTCCAGAATTGTTAAAGTACGCTATGAGGCAGGTGAAAAAGAATGGTTTGTTTTTAGGATTATCTTGCAACAAAAAATAATCGATGATTAAATTTGAAATTATCACACATGTACATAATCTATTATTTAAGCCAAATATAAAAGAAAATTATCTACTTAATATCTAAGTTCAGTGATAAAACGCATGAAAATAATGCAGATGGTATTTAAATAATTTAAAATAAGAAATGATTAAATGAGATTGTTAAAGGAATGACGTCATAATGCTGAAAAAGAATGCTATTTTTACCAATTTATTATGGGATAAATTAATAAATTTAATAGCCCGCTCTTAATAGGAGAAAACAGGACTTTCTGAGAAAATTATTGATATGTTTTGTGATTATTTAATTGCATATTATTTGTAAGTAATATATATTCCAACACTTTTTTTTATCCATTTAGTCGTATAGAAAATTTTACTGCAGAAAAGTAAATTAAAATTATTTCTCTATAACAATCTCATTATATATAAAAATTCAGTAGTTCAACAACATTTGAAAATTCATCTAGAGTATTTGATAAATGTTTAACATTTATATAATAGCATAACTGAGTATTGGATTTCATTAATGTCAAATACAATTAATTTTTAAGTACAATTATTTAAGAATGATAAACTTGAAAATTATTTTCATAGTTTTACTGTATCTCACTTTAGAATTATACAAATTACTGTATTTTTAAAAGATCATACAATCCTATGAAAATATTTTATTAGAAATTTAGAAGTAATTCAGCAATAAAAAATAGGGCAAGTAGAACATTTTGAAGTGATCAAAAAGATGAAAAAACATCAAACTGGGAAAAAATAATTTGTAAGTTTTAAACCAAAGATGTAAGACAAAAATATAGCATTTAATGAAATAGAAGTAATTAATTTATTATGAAATATAAGCGAAATTGAAATTTTTCGTTCAGAACAAATTTCGTGTTTTTGGTCAAATTTTGTCTTTTTAAAGGTCCCCTGTTTCCTCAATAGGAATAGTAATCATAAGACATAAAATTTATGCTATTAATTTCCTGGTGGATTAAGTAACTTGTGGTCTATCGTGTTCCCAAAAAGCATATTTTAGAACAGTCAATTAGAAAAGATTAATTATTTTCCGGAAGAAAAATTTCTAATTATACCAGCAGTAGACAAAGTATTGGATTTGTTGGTTACAGTTAATGGAAATATATATTAACTATGATAAGGGAATGAGACGTTGATTATTCTTTATTGAATTAGATATCATGGAGAAAATTGATTACTGAAAGAAATCAAAATGGTTGGGCAATCATGCAGACGGTGATATTATTCCTAAGGATGACATTCCGTTTAGATGAAGTGATTGTAACGGAAGTCGGTAATCATATGAACTGATGTAATAATAAAGTATAACTAATGTGATTATTTTGTCAATCGAAATTGGCTTAAAATTATGACAATCTTTTCGTAATATTTGTATGACATTCGTAGCTTTCATTTTGTGTCATTTCTTTAGCAAAGACTTTGTAACAGAATCTGGTATTACAGAGTGGCTATATAATAAATTAAAGCTATTGGAAACTGAGGGGAGTAAATAGAAATCATACCTTGAAAAATGCATAAATAAAGCATTAAGTATTAATCCTTTAATGCACTTTTTTTTTAGCCAGCCCAAAAAAAGGAATTTTTTACAGTAAAAAACACAATATAGAACGGTGTATTACAAAGAAAATTACAAAAATACAAAAATAATCAAAATTTTTATTGCAATTTTGGATTTTGATAATATTGTGGAAAATAGTCAAATATTGTAATATTACACGCACATCGACTTTTTTATCTTTCTTTTCGAA
>CM063498.1:159743543-159778543 GCA_032207245.1 Pardosa pseudoannulata | reverse complement strand
TGCAATAATAGTTTTGTGTATTACCACAGACATTGAAGGATCATTAAATAATCGCCCAAGTTATTTGTGAAATGAACCAGACAAGATGCTAAGTACATGTGAAAATCGATTAAATCCTCACCTCCGAGTATCGAAATTATCATCAACCGTAATATCTGGATAATGCATTGCACAATCGAGTTCTCTTTTTCCGTGTGTAATTGAGTACGTTGAGATTTTCTTTTTAGCATCTGTCAGAGCTTAGTTTTTTAACGATGTTAATTTGCCCCCTTAACGATGTTAATTTGTCCTTTGGGGAAACTCAAAAATAAGCGAAAAATCGATTTTCTCGAATCGAGTCCCATTATCCTGGAGGAAGAAATGGCGCTACGAATTAATTGGAAAATTAAAAACTACATTTGAATTGGTTACTTTACACTTTTGGGGGTTAGATAAAGAAATTGGGTTCCCACAAAATCGTTCTGACAGCCGAAATTGTAATCTAATTTTGTAAGGTGTTCATTGAACTTGCAGGGGAAAGAATGGTATAGAATGGTATATGATCTTTGAATTTCTGAAGCTTATAATTCAATATTAAAGTAAAGAACTGTTAAATCTTATACGTGTATCATGTTACTTATAACTCGGAACTTTTTAACTCCGTTTAAGTGAGAGCGCTAATGGTGCACTTGTTACTTTCAACCAATCTCGTCAAACATGATTTATTTCTAAACGCTATTTCCTTTTGAAAGACACATCTGATTAGCCAGTTGTATTGCAAAAGATTGAAGGTAACCCTTCAGACCAGAAATGTTGATTGATTCATAATCAAATCACAGACATTCAATACATTGAGAGGTAATGGAATTTAAATTCGAAACATTTCGCCAAATTTTTATTTACAGATTAATAAGTCTGTCGAGAATAGAGGCACTTTTGAAAGACACTATAAAGAAAATCTTTAGGTGAAGTGATCACTGTAGAAATAGCACCTATAGACCTATGTTTTCTTGCTTATTACAAGTCTCTCACCAAGCATAGAATTTAATAATTCTCTTTGAGAAAAACAGCTGATACTCTGGATATATTACATTGATAAATATTTTATTAATTGTACAGTGAAGAACATCAATAATGTCCTTTCGGAAGCATCTGGCTAATGATAATGTTTTTATTTTATTTTCTCACTAAGTTTTATTGCTTATTTCCAAAAATGATGTCTTTATAAATTAAAAATTTTGTTAAAGTACTCTATTAAATGTTGATGTATTTATTTATTAAGATTCACAATTCAAACATACATCTTTATTAATTTTCTCTCATTTGCTCTGTTCTATGCTTTCCGCACGTGGGACGCGTATTCATTGATTTATTCATTTTAGAGTAACCACTTTTGCCATGTCATCATGTATAATTTACAAACCAAAAGGCACAAAAAGATCATTATTAATCCTTTTGATGCTGCTTTTGTAGTAGAACAAACATGATTTAGCATTATCTAATCTATTTTAAAATGAAAATAAGTTTTAGAATTATGGAGTACTACAAAAACTATAAAAAGTTGCTCAATAATTTCTGAAATTTTGTTGTGTGTGCTCATGGGCATTTTCTTTTCCTAAAGGGGTGACGAGGTCTTATTAGTTTACACTTGACACACACTATCCAGGTAAGAGTAGAATTTGATGTCAACCCTTTGACCAGAAATATTGATTGATTCATAATCAATTCGAAGACATTCAACATATTGAGGGGTTATAGAATTTAAATTCGTAACATTTCGCCAAATTTTTATTTACAGATTAATAAGTCTGTCGAGAATAGAGGTACTTTTGAAAGACACTATAAAGAAAATCTTTAGGTGAAGTGATCACAGTAAAAATAGCACCTATGGACCTATGTTTTCTTGCTTATTACAAGTCTCTCACCAAGCATAGAATTTAATAATTCTCTTTGAGAAAAACAGCTGATACTCTGGATATATTACATTGATAAATATTTTATTAATTGTACAGTAAAGAACATCAATAATGTCCTTTCGGAAGCATCTGGCTAATGATAATGTTTTTATTGTATTTTCTCACTAAGTTTTATTGCTTATTTCCAAAAATGATGTCTTTATAAATTAAAAATTTTGTTAAAGTACTCTATTAAATGTTGATGTATTTATTTATTAAGATTCACAATTCAAACATACATCTTTATTAATTTTCTCTCATTTGCTCTGTACTATTTTTTCCACACAAGGGACGTGTGTTGTTTGATTTATTGAATTACTTCTTCAAGGGCCAGACATCCCAGGATGGGCCCTTGCCTTCTTCAGAATCGAATTCCAAGCTCTTCTATCCCTGGCAATGCACTTTCAGTTAGTAATATTTTAAAAGTCTTAATTCTGATTCCAAACAGTCAAGCCACATAAGTTTAGGTCTCGCTCTTTTTCGGGTGCCAAATGGTCTGGACGAGAAGATCTTTTTTGTTACACTATCTTCAATTTATTGGTTTTAGAATAACCAATTTTGCAATGTCACGATGTATAATTTATAGACTTAAAGGCACAAAAAGATCATTATTAATTCTCTTGATTCAGCCTTTTTTAGTAGAACAAAGATGATTTAGCATATCGCATTTATTCAAACATGAAAATAAATTTTAGAATTATAAAGTACTACAAAAATTTACAACTTTAAGTTTATACTTGACACACAGTCTGGATAAGAGTAGAATTTGATACAAGAACTTGAAAGACTAATGTAGTCATTAGTTTGGGATGCGTCTAATAAATATCAGTTAAAGTACAAAGTTTATTATAATTGTAAGACCTTTGGTTTTTAAAAGAGACCAGAAAAAATAGGAAAATTAATCCATGTGGTGAAAAATTAATTCATTGTTATTAGTGTTATGTGGAGGAGAATTGCACGAGAAGACATCATAGTGGTTTCCAACTTTTCAGGGCTTGAGGACTACAAAGGAAGTCCTCAATGCATGATTGCAGGCCTCAATTCTATAAGTGACGAATGTTTGTGTAAAATTTTGTTAATGATATAGAACCAGTATGAAATAACATACATTGTTTAATTAGAAACAGATTCAGTCACTTTAGTTGCTTGAAACAATTGGAAAACTTGTGTTATTAAACATATTATTGAGGCTCAGTATTATTTATACATTTTAAATGTAATCATAATCATGCTAAAATAAGAAATTAAAATAGAAAATTAGTTGAAAATCTGTTATATATCCTATTAATAAAATTGTTCTCCGTATTTAATAATTAAACTAAACTTTTTTTGTAAAATAAAGTAATTCATTTTTTAAGAAAATCCTCTCAAGAATAGAGTAAAAAATGTGGTTATGCTGTCTAGTCATTTTTTTTAATAAACCTTCCCTTAAACCATAAAAAACCATGAAAGACTATCTCCTGATATTTGCTTTAAAGAAAGAAATTCAATGTCAAAGACAACGGTAAGCACTTCAAAAAGGTTTTTCATAATTAATAAGAAATATGAAACTGTAGCCTGCAATCAAATATTTACATTCATTTCTAATCCTTTTTATCCTTGCTTCCTATACTTTGATCAGCCTAATTCGAGAAACCCATGAGCTCTCCTTTACATTAATATATAGCTCAATTCAGATATTCCCTACGGAAAATCTCCTTTTCATTTCAAAAAGATCACGTGTTTCTTTTTAGACACAAAGAGGAAAAAATGAGAAATCTGACGCTGGGAAAAGAATTCGAAGATTTGCGAACTACTTTTCATATGCCTTGTTTAAACAAACCCTTTTTTTTCATAGATTGAATTATTTTTATTTGTGATATTAAATAAATGGAATTGGGTGCGGGAACTGAGAAAAATTCTTCCCCAAATCTATAGCAAAAAATAGGAAAAAAATGGGAAAGATAAAATAACAATGTTTTAATGTTGTTAGGGAAAAGAATAAAAAGTTTTGCGTGATGACGTTACATAACAAATATTTGTTGAAACGTCCGTGCTCTTTGGAAAAAAGATTGTAAAAAGTTTGTGCTGCCCACAAAATAAACATTTCATCTATTTTGATAGGTTGGGATTCCTGAAGTAGAGTTAGCCAGATTTGCAGCTGCAATTTATTTCAAAACTGTGAACTACACATAAGTATTGATGGACGATCGACAAACAGTTTTAGATCTATCGATCCCCGGACTTGGCAAGGTTGACTCGCTTTCGCCCAGACGCTTCGAGCTCTCACGGCCAAGGTTCGAGATTCCAACCCCCGATTGAGCAAGGTGTCTTCAGCCTTTCATCCCTTCAGTGGGTAGATAAACTGAGGATCAAGCATGATTGAGAACTAAACACTAGGGGTTCCGCGTAAGGACCTAATACCACCTACTACCACCTAACCGGAACATATGCTTCGCACCCCATGGCCCTTGGTCTCGGAAACGGAGATTGGCACCGTAGGCCCAGGATCCCTAGGAGCTGTTGCGCCGAGGAGTTTAGTTTTATTGATGAACGGTCGACAAACAGTTTTAGATCTTCAACTGTAATAGAAAATTCAAAATGGTAGCATGTATGATAAAATAGCTAATTTTTTAATATACTTTGATACCCTGTTTTGTACTCACTCAGGTCAACAACAAAATGCTACATCTATACATTTGATAAACATACCCAAGCAAATAAAAAATTAAACGCAAGACAAAAAAACTCGCGTAGATAATAAAGAATATTGGATATATTTGAGATAAAATGTTTTGCTATGATACAGATATATAATCGAAATTGACGTATTTAAATTGTGATGTCATTAACCCTTTAGCGGAAGTGGTTTCGTAGCAAAACCACCTATTAAACATCTTTGTTTTAAACTTTACTTTAAGTACTTTACTTTATCTTTTTATAACTATTTACGGCTCCAATCTCATACATATGTGATGTATGGAAGCCAATAATGTAGAAACAAGATCTTCTGCAATTAAAAAAACTTTTTGGAGACATAGATGATTTTTCGATTTTTTATGTTTTTGACATTTTAAATTTGCAGCAAATGATAGCTCTATATTTATTTTTTTCTTTTTAAATATAAGTATTTAAACTTCCTGTACCTGAGAAGTCAGTAATTCAATTTGTTACTTATGACCCCAAATAAAAGTATCTATACAAACAACACTTATTGTTAAGCTATTTATTTATTATACCATTTTAAGGATTCTTATTTATTGTTCTTCCAGTATAGTTAAGATTTTAAAAAAGTATAAAACTTAAGCTGTACAAGGGGACGGGTTAGTCAGTTAAACCACACCTCAAACTCTCCTTAGGTATCCTCTAAGACAAACCCTCCTGAAGTAATGTAAAGAAAAGTTATCATATATTTTACATTTACAAGGTTCATAGATAACATTTGTAAACTAATTACATTAAATTCCAATGAATTTATTTTGGTGACGTTTAAAGGGTTAAATATTAGTTAAAACACTTGTGTGTTACCTTATCTAATTTGTTGTTTGCATTATTGTTTACCTAACCTTTTCTCTTTGCCTTTCATGAATCTGAGGTTAGCATAAGTACATCGTAAAAAGTTCCAAATACCTAAGGTCTTCCTAAAGTAAAATAAACAAATAATGCCCATTCTGCTCATAAAATAAAAATCCGAATATTTAACTTAACTCTATTCCCTTTGGTGTGGCGAAATTCTATTTCATGATGTTCGTCGCCGCCTTCGCTTTCTTCAGTCTACTTCCTAGTCACATCAATGACCTTTTGTTAATATCCATAAGGCGAGGCGAACTAACCTCTCAGTAAGAAAAAAAATCGAAATAAAAAAAAGAAATAGCCCTTAACAAATGTCAGGGTCAACGTTTGCGATTTAACCTTACGCCCGTGCCTAAAACGTGAGGGGCAGGAAGCAATTGTTAAGCAGGGGGGGAGTAAAGAAAAGTATATTATCTGTGAGATAAAATGAATATTTCATAGATCTCCCGCTTGTCCGACCTAACTTGACTGATTCAAATTGGATCACGTGATGATTACTGCTAGAAGGAACTCCGATTACCATGTTGTCAAAGTTTTATCTCTTTATTGTAGAAGACAGACATTGCTTTTGCGATCACATCCTTTCAATGGGATTATTGCGTGACATTCAGCTTGATGGATAAACACAGAGAATTTCCGCCCGATACAATTTTTTTTTCTCTCGCTCTCCTCCTGCCAAAATGTAGTTTTCGTCTCTATCAAATTATATCCCACATTCAGAAGAAAAAATATAACTTTTGGATGCTACTTATCTAACTTGGAATCGTTGGAAGATGATTTATGAACTGATAAAGCTATTATACCTCAAATAGTCAAACTAGTTCTGAAGGGAAATGAATTTTTGAGAGAGAATCGTTCGTGTTGCCATGACAACACCAATAGGGTTCTAAACAAATACTTATGAAAGAGTTAGAATGACTCAGAGGCTAAGCGGTCATGGACGTTGGCTTAACGGCAAGCCATCTAAGGTTAATGGCAGATGTATTGTTCACGTGAGCACGAACTCACGTGAACGGGCGCGCGCTTAATACAGCAATATCGGTGCTTAAGCTATATTGTTAAATCTGAGAGGATCACGAACGTAAACATAGCTACATGATGTAATTATACTTTAATAAACATGAGAATCGCATGTGAGTTATTTCGCTAACTATAATAATAATAGTCATTCAGACATTAGTCCCTAATGCGCATACCATGTTTGGCGCTTAAATAAACCTCTTAACAGCAAAATCAATTTAAGCTACCTGTGTGATGTTGATTCAGCTGTTCTGATTACGGGTAAGTGGGGCGTAAATTTTGTTCTAAATTTTCGACTTTCAGTTGGGCAGTATGAATATTAAGTCACTTTATATCGCACTTAATTTCTGTAATAGTGTTTAAAATGAAGCTGTTACAAGGGGACATAGTACCTTTCGAATTTTTCAACGTTCTTTATAAGCACTTTATCTTAATTTTTTTTATTTTAAGAAGTATATTTAAAAAAAAACCTTTGCAAGATAAAAAAAACGTAAATTTTACTTATCCACAAAAACTTTTAAAAGAATTATATTATAAACTAAATTTTTATATATAATTAGAGTGAAATGTCTTTTATTCTGTGTACCAAAAATTACACATATCTTACTTTTAAATTTTTAGAAAGGGTAAAATCTTTTAAGAAATTGGAAATATAAAAAAAAACTTAGTAATTATTATAACATAAAAATATTGCCCGGATTAATATAACTAAGGATCACAGAATAAAAATGATCCTCTTGGTATAAAATGTTACTCTTTGGATTTATTAATTTCAAAAGTTATTTTGTGGGTTAATGGATTTTTATTTTTTTCTTTGTGTGTATATATATATAATGTTTTTGATACATTGCTTCATATATAAGCCGAACGATGACCGAATGGTAGAGTGCTGCCCTTCGGTACCGGAGTTCGAGGGTTCGAATGCCGCTGGTGGCATGGATGTGCGTAGCAGTTCGGAATCGGCTTTAAACAGTAGGTCCCGGCCTCATGAGCCCTCGTGTAGCAAAAGAGTAGAACGTAGCGTTCCAAACCAAACATTGCTTCATATAACAAAATTAAATAATCTATACTAAAGTCGACCCTTATTAATGGTCTAAGACAGTGATTCTCAACCTTCTTTAATCTACCACCTCTCTACGAAGCCGTGATGAGTTCAACGCTCTCCTTTGTAAAAATCCCGTAATTTAAAGTTTAGGGTAGGAGAAGTACTGAATTATAAAAATTTTCTTCAATATATTTACAAACCAACTCTTTTTACTGATTCATGCTGAAGCAACGCTCATACAAATGCTATGGCCGAATGGTTAATGAGCTGACCTTTGGTTCCGGAGTTCATTGTCTCGAATCCCAATGGGGGAATACAGCTAGATGTTCGTAACCATTCGGAATCGGCTTCAAGTAGTAGGTCCTCGTCTCAATAGCTTTCTTGTTGCAAAAGAGCAGACCGTTGCACTCCAAACCAAACCAAACGAATGCTGTTGATTATATATATTTCTCTGAACGTCGGCACAATCACGCAGAACGTAGAGAATGAAAATAACTGGTTCTGGAACCCCTGTGTAAGTTTTAAGTAAAAATCGTATAAATTAGATAATTAATGTAAAAAAATTATTTAGAATTTGTTAAATTAAGTTTGAAAGCCCAAACCTGCTGACATTGCCCCTTAGCTCCAGAAATAAGTTCATTGTCCCCCAGAATCGTTCCATCGCCCCCGCTGAGAACCATTGGTCTAAGACATCCCTTGTTCTAAAAAGAATAGACATTTTTACTTTATATTGAATAAAAAGTGTCTGTTTAAGACTTTACTGTTCGAAAGTTCCTAAACCCTCTTAAAAAATGAAACTTGAATTGATGAATCCTACCATGGATAAAGTCTGTATTTTGTACAAGAAAATATTATTTTTTTTATTTTAATAAATGAATTACAGTAATAATTAATAACCTAAATATTAAAATCTATTGTCATTAAAATCATTCAATTTTTTTAAGTGAAACTGGGCGTTTTTCTTCTACGTTATGTTAACATGGTGATACAAATATTCCTAGGGTTAATGATAAAGTGCATGTTTTAATTTCGATAAAAATGTATAATTGAAAATCATCATCCAAATATCTTAGTACGAATTATGATGTATTTTAAGTATTTGGTGAGTTTTAAGAATCTGATATATCTCAATACAAAATTACCCATTCTGTGGAAGAAAAATAATTGTAAGATAAACAAACTTTCGGAACACATAGTAGAATCCATAGCATTAGTAGCCCGTATAACATAAAAAGGCAATAGATAAATATCTCACTTACCAGGACTTCACTCAGTGCTGACCATGGTATAGTATATTATAGTAGTTACTAATAATTAGAGCAGTTACTAATAATTAATTCAATATTAATCGGGTTAGGAAAGATTTTGGCCCAAAATATTCCATGAATGATTTCTGTGGCTTTCATCCACAAATGAATACAATCTTATAGCAATCTTTATAATACTTGGACAAGGTTTAGTTTTCGACTTTTGACCATTGCAGATAACTTGGAATGTATTCAAATGGAATCTCAGCTTTATGATGACGAATCTCTCATCAATAGAGACGATCAGACTTTTAATGAAAAAAAAACGGAGAAAATATACAAACGGAAAAAAATACTTTCAATAATTTTGAAAATTTTTTCAAGGCGTGAATTGATGAAGAAAGTGATCAAAATGGAGCCTTTAAAGAAGGCAATAATTATTAAAATATATTCTGTGATACCTACCACATGATATATATCGCATATATCCTGCGGCACAAGAAGAAAAGTATGCAAAAGAAAAAAAAAAGGTAATGGGTAAAAAACTAGATTATTTTATAGTTTAAAAGGCTTTTCATTTTCATTTTACAAACGTTGAGCAATAAAAGCGTTCCATTATTTTTACTTTACAAGCTTTTATTAGTATTTTTTTTAATTTTATGCGAATATACAAATATTTTTGCTTTATCAGAATTTTAAAGAAATTAATTACTTTCCTATAGAAGTAATGCTTCACCCAAAGCGTATGCACTTAATGTGATGCTTGAGAGTAACCAATTAACAGTACTAAGTGTGCTATTCATGTACTTGCTCTAATGTAATCATCGTAGAAATGTATGGTTTGCATTATTTAGTTTTAAAATCCTGGACAACTTTAATGCAATTTCATGTTGTCCTGCTGAGAATACTTACCAAAGTGCTCAAAATCTTATTAAACATTTTCTGTAGCTCATATTTTAGATAATCTTCCATTAATAGATAAATATAGTTTGTGAGTAATATTTAATGTAATATGTCAAGTCATATATATAAGTTTTCCGGGTTTATAAGTTAAAATCGTTTATAAATGTTACCTATGATATTTATAAACGTGAAATTTGTGGAAAAAAAATATTTTTATATTACTTGGATGAGGGAGGAGGTTTAACTGAAAAACCTTTTATAAAGCATGAAAATACTTTTTTAAATTTGAATTATTTTGGGAGAACAGTTATCATTAATAAGGCACAATAGATAAACAGTTAAACAGGTTTTCAGTGTTGTTTGGTTGAACCTTTTATTTGGGATTATAAATTAAGAAAGTTGAATTCTTTACTTTCCCATGCAAAACAAGTTTAACTCCTTCCGGTATGATTTAATAATGAAAAATTGTGCATGAAATAACCATTTAATTTTTATTTAAAAAAACTTGTTTCATTTTACAATTCTTACATATTCTTAATTAAAATCCACTTTTTACATAGTGTTAAATAATATCAGAAACAGTAAAATTAAGAAAATATCAAAGCAAAACATTAATAAGGTATACAGATAATAGTCTTCAAGCCAGTGGTACTTTTCAAAACAAAGTGCAAAGGAATTCTTAATTGTTTACACCGCCAAGTAGTCTCACTTTTAATTTGATTCTTGTAACACACACGGCATTTCTTAGTAGGTTTTCTTTTATTCTGACTCATTAATTTGGCAATGACTTGTACCAAGTAAACAATATGCAATAGTGACTTGTGATTTTCACAAGTGATAAAAGTGTTGCCAAATTCAGTACACTAGAAATTTTAAACTAAATTAATTATCATATTTAACAGTAACTTTAATCACATGACGAGTGTAACTCGTCATTGTGCGGTATGGAATGAAAAACTAGTGACCAGCTAGACTCGTCATTTTACCGGAAGAGGTTAAACACGTTTATTTCAAAGGGGAAAATATTAAGTGTAGAGCTGTTATCTGCTGCTAGTTTGAAATGTCAAAAATATAGAAAATTTAAAACACCATCCATACTTCTTTATAAAGCAGAAAAAAAATTAGCAGGTATTTTCGCTTCATTACTATTGTCCTTTAAAAAGATTAAGGGAGCCAGGTAAATCTTAGTTTGAGAAAACTATCAATAAACACGATTAGATTATGATTACTATAATTGAAATAATATTGAAGTAAAACATTTTTCTGTAGCTAAAGTAAGTTAAATATCTATTTATAATGTAAATGAAGATAAAATTTGTAATACAGAAATATTATAAAAATGGGGGGAAAAGATAAAAACCATCAAATACTATAAGTAAAAAAATTGCAGCATAACCTTATAAATAAAAACAAGATAAAAACCATCAAATACTACAAGTAAAAAATTACAGCATAACCTTAAAAATGAAAACATTCAGTCGAAATAAATCAAAACACTACTTACATTTAATTTAGAAGCAAAAACTATGTTATATAAATATAGTTTTGTAACTATAATTAACATAAATTCAAAATTGAAAATGCAATAAAAATATTCAAATTGCTTTCACATTTTTCAGGTATAAGAAAAATTATCTTTGAAAGATTGATTTTCTGATTTGGTCTATGATGAGGCTAATATATGGTTATAATTCTAGAAATGTAACATATTGCGTTTTTTATTAATGATGCACGTAAATTCTAAAACTCCGAAGCTGAGAAAAATCCAGTTTAAAGTGTAAGTATCAATCGATGTGGCGTTCATATAATCATTTAAAAAAGTATTATATTTTAGCAATTAGTGACAATTTTTTAATTTGGCTTCTTGATTGATGTTCAAAAATGTTTAAATAGTAGGATATATTAGGAACTGAAAATCGATTATTTTTAAGATTGCTTTTTAGCCCCCTTAATGAAACCCCAAATATGATAAGCCAAAATGTTTTTAACATTTTTTTTTGCCATTTTTAGTTTTGTAAGCATTTTTAAAATAAATTTCTTAAGCTTAATAAGAAATAAACTATATATAAAGCTTTTAAAAGCTTGATTTTCTTATTCATCACACATTAAGAGCATACATTAATCTGTAAATAATTCTTTTAGAATGTTTTATAAAGAGCCTTAAACAATGAAATGAAGAAAAGGGAACTGATTAAAAATTCATGGATTCATGGAGAATGTTTCATGTATCTTTCCAGATTGCAAATCACTGAATTATACTCCACGACAGTAATGATACACCTACAAAGCCGTGTGGGCTTACGTTGAGTAGAATAAAAACTAGCTTTGCAATCATTGCAAAAACGTGTATTTTGTTTTAGGTAATTTTGGGAACTTTAAAGCCAAGGTACTATTTTTGTTGTTGTTGTGTTTATAATAGGAAGGGGGAATATTTGAACAAAAGTACCTAAATAGTACTGTTAATTGGTTTTTCTAAAGTACCGCATGAAATGAATATGCGCTAAGTAAAACATTATTTCGAAAGGAAAGTAAATAATTTGTAACTATCAAATTTTGTTAAAACAAAAGTATTTGTATATTTGCCTAAAATTAATGAAAATTAATAAAAGGGGGAAAATAAAAATAGCAGATTGCTTTTATTGCCTGTTTTTTACAAAATAAAAAGGAAAATCTTTTAACTGGATAAATGGCTAAAGTTTTTCGCACCATATCTCCCTTTTTATTTGTGTATCAATCGATAACACATAGAGTATTTTTTTTTTAATTTTTGCTTTCTTTCAAGACCCATTTTTTCATTTGGATAATTTCTCCGATCAACTCTCATGTTTTTTTTTGGTGATATTGCATAATTCTTCAAGATTATTCAATGTGGAGATTTTTCTAGTTGCATATTTTCAGTTTCATTTTGTTCTCCACAAGCCTGTTTTTCTATGCTGATGATAGTTTCGTCATCAATTGACCGAGATTCTCTTTGAAAGAATTCCAAATTGTCTGCCACGTCCAGTATTTCGGAGCTTAAATTATGTTCAAGTTCCACAATATTTGCTAATATTGTATTTATTTCAGTATTATAAATCATTAATTCAATATTTTAGAGCAAAATCTTTCGTAATCGATTTAATTTATATTAAACTATACTTTCGACTGTAGACTCGAAAAATTTCCTCCAAATTTCAGGTACCTCTTATACTTGAAATTAATAATAGATGTTCTGTGTTCAATTAAAATTATGGATTAACAGAGTATGAGATAGGAGAGATGCTTTATTGAAGATGATTTTCTTCTTGTGCTAGATCAGTTTGGTAGTCATTTGAAAAGTTCTGTGTAAGAGAAATTGTGACAGGAAAATACAGAGTTTGGTGTTATTTCGGGCATCGAATATGTTGGTGTTATATCGAGACGTTACATCGAGTTGGTGCTATATCGAGACATCAAGAGGTCGCAATTGTGACTTGAGTGATAATTGCAACCTCTTGATGTCTCGATAAATTATTCAAAATGTATATGAGACAGGAATGAAACAAATAGATGAATTTACGCCTAAGGAAGCTACGACCAACAATCAAACAAGTTGTCAATGGATAAAACAGTTGATCTAGAGCGAGAGTAGACATTATTGTTAAATATTTCAAGAATTGTGGTATAAGTACCACTCTTGATAGCAGTGAAGACATGATATATGAAGAGGGCAACGATGACGGCAAAGAAGAATAGGAAAGTTCAGATGACGATTTTCAGGGATTTTAAAGGTCAGTTCGATTTTATAAACTAAGAAATTATTTTAGTAGGGCTTTGCAATCTAATAATAAAAATGGTAAAAATGTTGCTTAAAATTTAAGATGTGTCTAATAGTTCATAGTCTTATAGTCCGTAAAATACTGTACTAACTGAAAGTTTTTTGCTCAAATTATTAAACCGTACTATAGCAGTGTCAGCACTGATTGAAACCTCCATAAGCGAGGTATTATTGTATTTCAAGCTAGTTAAATATTTCTTTCGAGATGGTGACTATTAGTATAGCTAACCACGAAACTCTAAGGAGGATAACAAAAGATCCTATTGTTTAAATCTACTAAATTTTCTGCTCCTTTTAGAATATAATGTTAAAGAGGAATAAAGTAATTAAAAGCTGAGCACCCATCATTTAAAATATTTAAAGTAATAAGCTTGATTTGGTAGGTAATGTAATAAAATGTTGCAGTACTCTTGGTCTATGTTGTACAACAGTACATCAGAAAACGCTTATACTAAATGCCCATCCATCATGTTACGTTATTCGTGTTTACTATAACGCAGTTGTTTCCCTCTTTCTTACTCAAATGCTTTTCATTCCTTTCATTCGCGTGAGTTACAATTGTTTCGCATTTGAGTCGTATATGTTTTAAATAAATGGGAGAAGTGTGTGTGTGCCATACACCCTCGTCAACAGAAATCGGAAGAATGTGCATTTGGCAAATTATTAGCCGGAATCACGCACTTATACGTACTGATAATAAACGTTGTGCGAGAAATCCTAATGGAGAATTCCGTGGGAAAATCGCGGGTGGTATCTTCTTATAGCGAATGATTCGTAATCAAAATGAGAGTTGTTTAAGGTGGCTTCATTAAAAGCATAGCGCGCATGTACAAAGGGATGTTTGAGGTGAAAGCGCCGGGGTGTTTTTAAGATGCAGTGAGGATGGACCTTTTGCATACTTCCGGTGATTGCCTAGTTCGTTACAGATCAAGTTTAAATAGTAGGAAATCCATTTGTATATTAATCAGATTCTTAAATGCTATACTGAAAATTTACATCTTAAAACGATGAACGACTAATCTGTATAGGAGTCGTTTTCTTTGAAACCAGTGAAAGTCCATTTTAAACAAAAACTTTATTAATGATAACACTGACTGCAGTCTATAAGCTTTTTATCTATAAAAAGTTCACCCATTCCCCCTAAAAAATCTTTAAAATTGTTTATCCTTTTGTCAATATAAATTGACACAGTTAATGAAATTACCAATATAAATAGTTTGAAGTAGTGTAGGCTCACTTTGCACAAAATATATTTGGTTCAAAAGTTATACTATATAATTATGTTACATTATTTAACAAATACTTTAAATACAATCACATTGTAAATTCAAAACAATTTAATATTTGATAAACATCAAATATTAAATTTATTGTAACAAAATATTGGTTATTTTGGATAGTTATAACCAATAATATTACAACCAATATTTATCAAACCATCTGTATTCTTCTACTAAAGCACTACAGCCTGTTGCAGACCAAGGCTGTCCCAAGCAGTTTTTTCCAGCCGTTCCATCTGCTGCAAGACTCCTCCAGTTTCCCTTTTTGACAGTAGTTAAGTCCCTCTCTACTGAGTCAAGCCACCTAATTGGTGGTCTTCCTCGTTTCCTCTGCCCCATGGGATTAGTGAAAGTGAGCTGTTTTACTGGGTTGATGTCATCGAATCGTAATAGCTATCCAAGCTATCGCAGTCTATTAATTTTTATAACTTTAACAACATGAGGTTGCTTATATTTTTTATAAATTTCGAAATTGAATAAGGATCTCCAAAAATTATTCTCTTGAACCGCACCAAATATTTTTCTTAAGATTTTCCGTTCAAAAATCAGCAATGGTATCAAAGCCGAACTTCTTAAAGTTAGTGAATCTGAGCTAATTAAGGCCATACATGCTGTAGTTTGCAAACCATCTATATACAAACCTTTAAATATATCTATATAATACAAAAGGAACTTGCGCCGCTTTCAAAGAAAACGATTCATATCAAGACAGTAAAAGGGGTAAAATAGATTACCTGTGATGACTGTTAGCTTCAACTGTTGATCTTAAGTTGCAGTCCACCCAAGTTTTTCGGAGTTCGTATGTTCGTTCAAAATAGTGAACTTCAAGGCAATAATTAATTAAAATAGAAAAAGGATTTTTCATTCTGGACACATCAGTTGAGGAATCAATGAAGTCACATTTATGATTCACCTTATTCGATGATTTAGAGCTTTTTAGTTTTGCGATCTCTGTAATTCGGTAAAAATGATTTCTTAAATTGGTGATTTAAAAGTGTAGTACATTAGCAAGACAACTGTAATATAAGCCAAGACCAATGATGACAATATTAGGCGAATTATTGCTTCCGTTTTGCCTAGAGCAGAGCAATGATTGTAACTATTTGCCAGTAGCAGACTAGCCGCCGGACGATTGCCCTTTAAAACCGATTACGACCTGCACTATGTCTAACAAATGTATTTGAATGTTAGAACTAGTTAGTCTTCGGAACTATATTCTCTATGCACACCACTTAGATATTCCTCTCAAAATTATTGCGTATGCTTAAAAAGTATTTGATGTCAATGGAAAAAACACGATAACATTTCAAATGTTTATTTTCTAAAAAGCATCGATTTTCTTTTAGTACTAGAACTTCAGATACTTCGTTTAAAATATATAAGAATCTAAAAATTTATTAAAAGTAAAAAATTATTTTTCAAAAAACACTAAGAAGTAAATTTTTAGTAATTAACTGGATTGTTAAATATCCTTAACCTTTAACTACTTTTAACGTATTGTACGATATAAAACTATCTCCAATTATTCGTGTCAATCGTACTTAAACTAGATTGCAACTTTTTTACTGGACTCTGTAGAAAGATACTCATAAGTCAAGAATCAATTATTGTAAAAATGCTAAAGCATGAAGTCATTTCTGCTAGACAACTGAATTGTTAAATATCCTTAACCTTTAACTACTGTGGACATATTGTACGATATAAAACTATCTCCAATTATTCGTGTTAATCAGACTTTAACTAGATTGCAACTTTTTTACTGGACACTGTAGAAAGATACTCAGAAAGTCACGGATCAATTATTGTAAAATCGTAAGCATGAATTCTGTTAGACAGCACAATCGCAATTAAAATTAAAGCCTTTATAACAGTGTTGAATACTTGCAACTTACCCAAAAAATAATGTAAAGAGCTTGAGACAGTAAAAAGCTTGTAAGGATGGTTTTGTTGATTATATCTATCCTGCAACACTGCAATTAAAGCAGTTTGCTCGTAGAATCCTTATCAAATGCCGATATTAAGTTTAATTTTCATATCAAAGTTTCTTTCATAGTTTGATCTCATACATAATTATTACTGAAAAAAATTCAGATTGGTGAAATTTTAAAATATATTGTTGTCACAGTAAAGAAATTTCTCACAAAGATAGCCTCAAATTTTTTATGTAAAGAAAATTGTGAGCAAAATAATTTACAATATTTATTTTTAAAAAAGTATGCATTTTTAATACATTTTTTTCTCAATAAATTTTGTTTTTATATTACAAGTATTTTAAATTATTTTTACATGTTTGAAATGAAGCGTTCTAACATTTGAGAAAATATTTTATGCTTCCGGGCTATCAAGATACTAAGGCATGATATATAAATGGAAACGTAAACAGTGCTATTAATAAAACTTATATTACTTAGTAATTTTTACATAAAATTTTAGTTTTTGTACAGTTATTTTAAATAACACAAATAGGAATATCTGAAAATCAAATTTAATTGACATGTTTAATTGATCTTCAAATCTAAACATAAATCTATGAAGTGCTTTACTGTTAAACATATAACCTTCTTTCATACACATGATATATATTCATAATGCCTCATTATGCAATCGTGTGTGTGAGTCTTTGAACAACTTTATTTTAATGTCTGTCTAGAGAATTTTTGGAAGCCAGACAGATGTTGTTCATGTCTTAGTAGAACTGGATTAGTCAAGTACCTCAGGATTGCAGTTCTAACATTAGTGCACAATTAGTTAGATTAATGTGCCCATATCATGCATACCAGTGTCAGAAGAATTCTCATGACTTGTTTTTGAGAATTTATTTTTAGAATCCGGATTTTGAGTTGTCTCGAAACGTAAGTGAAATTATGCAAGTCCCGCTATTTTAATTTCTGTAAATTCTATCTAAGGCAGTCCTCAACACAAAACTTTTTTATGCATATTTAAATATTTCTCCCCTCAATTATATGTTTTCATACAGATTACTTTAGATAATTACTTTGAATATTTCTTCTAAATTTTGAAATTTTATTTTATTAAAGTTAGTCGGATTAACTTTTAATGGAACCAAATGTAAAGTTTTCGAACCAAAAGCTCTTTAAATCATTTTAAAATGTTTTCTTCTGGGTTTGTCCAAACATGGCCTTCAAAATATTTAATGTATTAAAGCAAAAAAATTATATTAGACCTCTTTTGGCACGTGGAAAATATTATTAAACTTTTTAACTAAAAATTACAGACCTAAAGGTTGAATAAAACTTAAGATATACCAATTTCAATTTGCCAGCTGTCGAAAAAACATCGTTGTGAGACAAAAGAATCTACATAACTTCTGGTACATGTTTGGGCATGTCAATATACAGTAAGCATGCATTGTCAATATATAGTAACAAAAATGTAATACATACTTTTGTCATTATTTTAGAAACATATTGATTATTTCATTTGATTATTAAAAAAACTTCTCTGAATGATTTAAAATAAAAATTTCTTAATGTGGTACTTCAGAGAATTTTGTCTTATGGATCTTTTTAAAAGCAGTTGTTATTTGAATCTAACTGTACAATGATTAATAATAAATAACATCATAAACACAATTATTCTGATGTAATTTACTGGTGTGGTAGATACACACTTTCTATTCTAATCTATTTTTATTTTGCTTACTGTCGTTAGCGGTTTTTGCATGAGACATCTTTAACATTGAAATTCGTTTAACATACAATATGACTTGAAAACTAACACAGTTTATTAATGCGTTTTACATACATAAATGTCTGATCGTTAATAGTTCCAAATAAATGAACAATGGGACCACGTCAAAATTAATAAAGCAAAAGAATCT
This sequence comes from Pardosa pseudoannulata, assembly GCA_032207245.1. NCBI lineage: Eukaryota > Metazoa > Arthropoda > Arachnida > Araneae > Lycosidae > Pardosa > Pardosa pseudoannulata. Next base: position 159,759,925 of record CM063498.1, on the reverse strand, counting down.
CCATTAATATGGCCTTATTTTTTTGTAATTGTGTGTGCCCTTCAATAAGTTCTTTACCATTTAAAAACCATTTAACCCTTCCGTATTACTACATAAATTATGTAATAGCAATATCCCTCTTAAAAGCTACAGGGTAATTCGTCATTTATATCTCTCAAATATTACGAAAACTTGTGTAAAGCCACTTCTTACTTTTAATGTCCCAGTATTATAACTTTTATAACAAGTTTCCATATTTGCTCTAATTAGTTTCGTTGCTCCATACATGCATTTTGGTACATTGAACCATGCATTATTAAAAGGTGGGGGTGGAATTGAGACCCCCTAAACTTATAAGTGAAATCTACATCTTTAGGAAGGATGAAACCTATTTGAGAAATAAAATAGAGCAATATGTTTCATCTCAATATCTTTTAGCATTGTTAAATATTCACTGAAATATTCAAGCTAAATGATGTAATCGATGAAAGGCAAAGATAGAAGAAATAAAATTTTAATTTATAATTTCTTTATAAATATGGTTTTTAATTGGATCTTAATTATTTTGAAGTACTTTTAAGTTTTTTAGCTGTCTTTTGCGTATTTCAGCCAGATAAGTGCAATGCAAAAATTACTAACGATAAAATTAATTAAAAGGGGAATTTCGATTTCAAGTACATTATCCATTTCTAATACTTTAATATGACATATTGTGCTTTATGAAATGATTATGCTTTTGCGAACTCGCAGGAAACTCCCGGGTTACTGCTGAAATGGTGTAAGAGGTACATAAAAATTAAGTTGAGGGTTTACTAAAGGTTTAATATAAAGAAAAATAAATTTCGACACATTTTCGTTTTTACGACAGTTAAAATAAATAAAAGCAAATTGGTAGCCATTTTTTGACCGTTAATTTAAAATTAGGTTAATATTTGCCAGCTTATTGTCGTCAACAATTAACATGCTAGCAACACTTAATTGAAAAAATGTTTTTATTATTTAAAACAAAATGTAATAATTTCAAGAGATATTTACTTTAAATATCAAAATATTTAATTTATATTTTATGTTTACGTTACTATTAAAAAAAATCAAGCCTAAATTTGTAACTTTGTTATTATATCGCTGTAAAGGGTTATTTCATTTGGGGTGGATGGCAATGCGTTTGCTATGAGGAGGGAGTTCGTAAGTAAATTTTGGGAATCGCTGCTTTAGTATATTGAGTCCCGCCCAACACAAAATCCTGGGTATGCGCTTGCATTGAGCAATTCTTTTATTCTCGAATATGAATCGCAATAATTTAACTTTCTTATTCCTATAACTTCCTCTTTGCTGTGGAACTATAGCAGTAACTAACATAGATTTTACTCACTGTCTGAAAATAAGTCATTGCCGATTTTCGAGATCTTTCCACTGGATTCACTTGAATAAAGTGTGTCAGGCGTAATTATTTCCTTCGCTTGAGCTTCTTACCGTTGTAGCAACGCCAAGTCTTTATTTGTCCGCTGTGCGAAATTTTCCAAAAGTCCTAAACGATTTTTTTTCCTTCGCATTAATGACTTCGAAGTGTATCCCTCGCTTATTTAATTTGGGATAGGCGTTAGAATTTCTCGGCACGTTCCATAGCCCCCATTTAGATGGAGTGTGATGCAAGCTCTATTACTTTCACTTTCACTCAGCCGGAGTGTTTCATGCGATGAAGGGTTAAATTTTTCAAATTACTTCATCTATCTCTGTTTGGTGAACTGCAAAAGCGAAAAGGGGGCAAAATCTCGGTGCATGTCTGATCTCTCGTAACTCTCCTGGGAGACTTCCTTTTAAATATACCCGAAGATGGCGTGAGGAATAATGATTAGCCGTGTTGAGAGGATAATTAAGGGTGTTGACTTAAAATCGGTTGCTTCGCTTCAAAAGAATGAACGGTATCTCTAGGCGGCTACTTGCTCGAAACGTGTAGTAAGCTTACCCGGAGATAATTCTTGCATTTTTAATTTGCCTTTAATTTCCTTAGCACATTGCACCTTGTTTAAATCGTTAATTAGGTAAAAGCACGTTAGAAGTGCTTCGATCCGTTTAAGGTAAGCAGAAACTAAGGAACCTTACTCTTTGTTCTTCCGTATTACGTGAATTTGTAGCTTGACATAATTAGTATAATTTTAATTCCACTAATACTAACTTTATTTTATAACTTCTGGGTCGTGGTGTTTTTACTATTTAAAATATGGTATAAATTTCTGAATTTTGTTCTAGTTTCTTGTCATAAAGTTAACACATTGTATGCGTCGCACGTACTACTACGTTTTATGAAAATTGATACTTGAGCGCGGGTTACGTACTATACGGGTTAGTGTTAAACATGTTTTGTTTGTGGGTACAAAAATAACTATATACAGGAAAACGAAGCCGAATGTTCTTGTATTTGGGATAGGCGTTAGAATTTCTCGGCACGTTCCATAGCCCCCATTTAGATGGAGTGTGATGCAAGCTCTATTACTTTCACTTTCACTCAGCCGGAGTGTTTCATGCGATGAAGGGTTAAATTTTTCAAATTACTTCATCTATCTCTGTTTGGTGAACTGCAAAAGCGAAAAGGGGGCAAAATCTCGGTGCATGTCTGATCTCTCGTAACTCTCCTGGGAGACTTCCTTTTAAATATACCCGAAGATGGCGTGAGGAATAATGATTAGCTGTGTTGAGAGGATAATTAAGGGTGTTGACTTAAAATCGGTTGCTTCGCTTCAAAAGAATGAACGGTATCTCTAGGCGGCTACTTGCTCGAAACGTGTAGTAAGCTTACCCGGAGATAATTCTTGCATTTTTAATTTGCCTTTAATTTCCTTAGCACATTGCACCTTGTTTAAATCGTTAATTAGGTAAAAGCACGTTAGAAGTGCTTCGATCCGTTTAAGGTAAGCAGAAACTAAGGAACCTTACTCTTTGTTCTTCCGAATTACGTGAATTTGTAGCTTGACATAATTAGTATAATTTTAATTCCACTAATACTAACTTTATTTTATAACTTATGGGTCGTGGTGTTTTTACTATTTAAAATATGGTATAAATTTCTGAATTTTGTTCTAGTTTCTTGTCATAAAGTTAACACATTGTATGCGGGATACGTACTACTACGTTTTATGAGGATTGATACTTGAGCGCGGGTTACGTACTAGTACGGGTTAGTGTAACAACATATTTTGTTTGTGGGTACAAAAATAACTGTATATACAGGAAAACGAAGCCGAATGTTCTTGTCTTTCATTTTTTTATAATGTAAAAATGTTTATATGTAACATAATTCGAAAAAATTAAAACTATATACGACTATTTCTATTTGATATTTCATATTTACGATACTATTATAAATTTATCCACTAAAAAATATATTTTGTGTTTACAAAAATGTTATGGTTGTTATTTATATATTTCTGTTTATATATTTCAATATAAAACACGAAAAGGTGGTTAAAAAATTAAATAATTTTCGATCTATTGAGATTTAACTGAATAACTATATTTACGCGTAAAACGCCCGCTCCCGGTACAATTCCGCTGCGAAATGTACCCACACACGTGTTAAGTTGTCATTCTGAAGATTTAGTGATCTGTAAGATTCAGAACAAAGTTCTTGCAATTAAAAATCCTGAAGGTACCTGAATTCTGAATTCTGAATTTTGTCTTCCTTCTTAATGCTCAACTACCTTTGAAAGACTTCTTATTTAGTTACAGCTCTTTCCTCTGTATTATTACATATCAGCTTTCAGGGCGACTTGTTGAAGTAGGGCCATATGAGGTAACCACTAAGTTGTAGTTTTCCTGTTGGTTTCGACAGTGAACAGAACAAGCGTATAGGTTTATGGTGGTAGTATTGTAAAATGGTGCTTTCATTTACTGGGGCCACAATTGGCCTCAGCATTTTTACAATTGTCATTTTGCTTTTAAAATTGTCTAGTTTTAAATTGCAGTTTACTTGAATTTATAAAATATATCTACAATCATATCTTTGAAAAAATTGACAATTTAGTCGTTAATATTTTTATTATCAATATATAACAAAGCTCTATAATGAAATCTTATTTTAGCAGTATATTATTAAGTTTATTAAATTTTCCATTTGTAATATGAAAAAATTTGTGTTTTAAATATAAACTATTTCTCTCTCTATATTTCACTCATGCCGAACGATGGCCGAATGGTTAGGGTGCTGATCTTCGGAACCGGAGTTCGTGGATTCGAGTCCCACAGTGATATGGATGTTCGTAGCCGTTCGGAATCGGCTTTAAGCAGTAGGTCCCGGTCTCATTAGCCCTCGTATTGCAAAAAGTATACCGTAGCGCTGCAAACCAAACCAAACTACTTCACTCATTCGTATTTTCTCTTGTTACCTCATACAATTGATTCATTACGTCATACGCAATATAAAAATTATCTTTGAAGTTACAAATAAATTTCATTTGCATTTCACCACTTGAATTTAGATTTTAAAATTGTTTAGTTTTGATGTGTATTATTAGTTTATTCTAAATTTTGTTGTTGGGGTAATATAATTATTGTTTGCATTTATCCTAAAAGTTTTTATTTAAAGTTCTTTTTTCTTTTCTTTTCAGGTGAGTGTGCTCTGAGTGATATCATAAAAGCGAAATATTCCTATTTCCTCTCAGATAAGTAATAATAAAAATTTTATTGTGTTCCTAACAGAAAGCATAGAACATGTATTTATGTAATTAAAATTTATTTGTTCCTTCTGTCAATGAATTTCGGGAAACGTTCCTGTTTTTTACTAAAAGTAGTGATTTTAAAAAAAATTAAGACTGCAATTTCAGTTTAAACACTGGATCTTACTGAACTTCGTGTTACAAAATGTTGTCCAACAAATTGTTTGCAAACAAACTTTTTGATGTATTAATTGACAGGCTTTTAATTTTTTTTCTACTGCTTAAGGTACAGAAATTCTATAAATTTTATTTTTATCAAGTGGATCCATGTACTTTTTTATATCTTAACTTAGTGTCACTTTAAAGCAGAGATGGTCAGTACGAGGCCCATATAGTCAAATATTTTCACCCGCCTGCGAAATTCGTAAAATTTACTCAACAACAATTAAAGAAGTCGTTTAATTTTGAGTGAAAGCAACATATAACAATTTCACCCAACATAAAACATCTTGACTTTTAAAGGATTTATGAAACAGATGGGCTTAATACTGGTTGTCCTAAATACTGGCTATCCTAAACGTGCAAATGAACAAAAAGTGCTTCAACTTAGTAGCGTTACTTCAAATTATCGTATTTGGTCAAGTTAGGAGTTAAAGAAACAAGTTGAAACTCTGACGACACGTCTTCTGATTAGCTGAAAACGAAATAAAGAATTGGTGTGCAGTTTTCAAAACATCGAAACCAAAGATTGACTTATATAACCATATAATAAAAAAAATTAATTTGAAAAATCTAGCATAAAAATTTGAGTGTTTTAAAATCAATTTACATCTGCGAATTTCTTTTTTTTTTTCACCATAAAATGAAATACACAAAACATAAATCACTAGTGTCTTTAACTGATGAAAACATGTTACATGGATCAAGATGTACATATACAAGTTAAGAATACAAGTATCGAGTTGAAAAAAACGAAGTGAAAGGAAAGATAGACAAGCACTGTACTGATTATAATAAAATATTATATATATATACATACGCACATACTGTATATATAGTCACATATATATATATATATATATATATATATATATATATATATATATATATATATACTGTGTGACCCGTGAATTAAAATGGGTTTACAAAGCAACCCAAGAAGTCTTTTGGGTTTGAGAGGCTTACTGTAAAGCATCTTTATTTCATTTCAGTTCTGCATTTCGTTTTAGTCTCAAGTTCCTGTTTACATAAATCCATTTTTTAAATTTAATGTTATACAACTTTTGTCTTTGGGCAGGAAATATTACTCTGTTAGAGAAACTCAAGGAAAACATCTGACTCATCTCATTTATTCTTAGGTTGCTTTGTAGTTACAAGTACTTTCCATTTTGTTGCTCAAAATCATTGTCTAGGGATATTATAAATCTGAATTCGCTACTCATAAAGTACAGCCATCTGCATACAAAAACAGAAAGAGCAATGTATATTATACTGGCATCGTTGTACCAATACCGCGTGCGGCTCTTGTAAACACATTTGCACATTTATCAAATTCGAATGCACTTTCTAGGGGGATTTTCTTTCTCCTAAGCACATGGCCAAAACAGAGTCATTTTCCTCTGTTCGCATTTATTCACCAAAACATCGATTGAAAATAACAGTTGAAAAAAAATGCGTGTTGGAGATTGTCATCGAAATAAATGAAAATAAATTAAGTTTTGGGTTCTAAGTGGTGATTTTTCCACTCAAGCAAAACCCTTTTCATTAATCAGTCGCTGTTTTAATTTGTTTCTCTTTTTCTTATTTATCATATGTTGTTCCAGGCTTCCGCTACATATTAAATGTTTGCCATTAACTTGCGAGATTTTGTATTTGTCTTTATTTTTATCGTTACCTTGAGAGATAATTCTTTCATATAAGTCGAAAATTTTCTATTAATGTTTTCTAAGCTTAAATGTCACCAGAAATTCTTCCCTCTAGTTATATACCCCCCCCAAAAAAAAAAGACTATGATTTTTGTAATTTGTTAAGGTGCACTTTTACTTTTTGGGGTGTTGTATAGAGCAATTTCGCACAACGTCACGAACTACTTCAATGCTCTTCCCATTCATATTCCTGTTTACTATAACCAATAAGCAACCAGTATGATGATGAAATGAAAGCCTGAATCGTCATAATTTGAGATGTGTCCTGCTGTGTGAGCCCTATTAAACTATAAAAAATGTTTAAAGTTATTATGGTATGAATGTAATAACCTTTGAGCTATTCCCATTGACTGAAACGCGGATATCGTATGATCACAACTGACGCATTTATACGGTTACTTTTTCTAGCTTCCCTGGCTTTATATTTAAAGCGCTTTTCTCTACACATGTGGCATCGAATAGCACATACTAGATGCATAATGCATATTATATATTATAAAAAAGAATGCATATATGATTATATTCATTCTTTTTAAGTTATAAACATTCTATGAAGATTTCTTGAAGAGAGTGCTTCTTGAATTGTCTTTTTTTCTTAATGTCAGGAGTATGTAACAATGGAGTTCAAATTTTGTATCCGATATCTTGGGGAATTCAGTAAATTTCAATAATCGATTAACAAATTGTGTTTTGTACATTTCGCAGTGGAATTGTACCGGCAGCGGACGTTTTGAGCGTAAATTTAGTTATTCAGTTAAATCTCAATAGATCGAATATTACTAAATTTTTTAACCAACTTTTCGTATTTTATATTGAAATATATAAACAAAAATATAAATAGACAAATAAACAAATATAATAAACACACATATATATATAATATATATATATATGTAATATATATATATATATAATATATATATAATATATATATAATATATATATATATAATATATATATATAATATTTTCGCAAAGATAAATAAAAAGTTAATTTTAAATTTAAATTGATTTTTTTAATCAACCTTCCCGTTCTGTGGTTCCGCCTCGAATGATGTAAAAACTAGTTTTTATTGGTCTAATTGGAAAATTAATTTTTCAACCAACTTTATGTATTTTATATTGAAATATATAAACAAATATATAAATAGAAATATATCAATAACAACCATAAGATTTTTGTAAACAAAAAATATATCTTTTAGTGGATAAATTTATAATAGTATCGTAAATATGAAAAATTAAATAGAAATAGTAGTATATAGTTTAATTTTTCCCGTTCTGTTGTTCCGCATCGACTGATGTAAAAAGTAGTTTTTGTCTAAATTTTTCTAGAATCTATGTAGTAGACAAGAACATTCGGCTTCGTTTTCCTGTATATGCCGTTATTTTTGTACACACAAACAAAACATGTTGTTACACTAACATGTACTAGTACCTGTCCCGCGCTCAAGTATCGATCGTGAAAAAACGTACGTGTCCAGCATACATTGTGTTAATATCTGAGTATATGTATGTGTTGTTGTGCTACCTAGTATTGTATTAATGAAGCACTGGAAACTTTTATAAATTTTTTGTTAAAAAAACCGTAACCGGGGGCAGAGTATGGGATATGTATGTAAATATAAAATCAATTAAATACTTTTTACATCGAAAAGATTTTGACAGGGTCAAATTTCTTGCCCGTTATCACCAGTAGTTCATTAAATATTGGCTCAAAAGTGTTTTATCTTCTAATCACGATATTGTTTGAAAAAAATTACAATTCGTCACAATGTTGGCACACTTCATGACACTAACCACCTTGTTTTAATATATGATAACGCCGCAAGAGGTTTATCTGGAAAAGTAGAAAGAGGTTTGAAGGAATATTGAATGATAAAAAATATTGCATACTATACGATGTAAAAATAATAAAGCAATCTTCTTTTAAAGTTATCGAAGTTTTATGCAAAGATACTAAACTATAAAAGTTATTTTTTTCTTTAAACCCGAGCTAAACTCAAAATACGAAGGTAGATACCCTTAGATAGAAGATTAGTTTTCTTTCAATTTTCCACGAGCATATTTTTCTTTGTGTCTGTGTCATTTTCTAACTTTACGCAATACTATGCTTGTATACATCAAACCACGATGCGTGTTATGGTTCAATCAGTTTTGAGTTATTGCTTATTTCTCTAAAATCTTTGCGTCTTTACGACTTTGTGTACACTGCATGTGCTGGTTTACTCTCAACTTTTTACGATAAAATAAGCTATCTGCTGTCATAAATTCGTAATATCGAGCATAAGTTGCATATTCGTACCTAACCATGTGTGAAATGAATTTCCATTGGAAATATTTTTTGGGTTTGGACTAATAACTCATCGATTTTTAATTTTAAAATGTGCCGTCGTTGCTAAATGCAAAAACATCAACTTAGAGACCGATATTTTTTTTTACTAATTTTGCAGTAGTTATAAACTTTCTATCTGAAAGAATTCTAACGGTGCTGTACTATATTTTTTTCTCTTTAATGACTTTTTCCATTATTTCTTCGACAGCCGTGGCCCCTTAACATTGCTTAAGATACACTACAATGAAGGGAGTAGTAGGTGCCTCTTTAATCTTACTAAACTCTGTTAATGGAGCTTCATAACGCATCTTGAATTATCTATTTCTGATTATAGATATTTATATTCCCAATCTTGCTTGAAGTCTGAATGTATATCAAAAACAGTTCTATTCTATCAGCTACTTCCGTATATAAAAATGACTTATTGGTCCAAAGTAAACCTTACCTTGTGTAACACGGGTTGGAAATAAGTCGATTTTGATCGACCAGTCCAAGCAAATGGTGATAAATTCTAGATAGCAACGTACGATTGCAGTCCGTTACAACAATCGTTAAATAATTGTTACTTTTAACCTGGGCATATAAATATCATTTGTGGAACTAAATTAAATACATAACATACTACAAAAAGTATGACACTTTTGTGTTTAAATGCTTTGTCCTATTATTTATTTTTATTTTAACACATTGTGTGCGGGTACATTTCTCAGCGGAATTATACCGGGAGAGGAAGTTTTGCGAGTAAATTTAGTTATTCAGTTAAACCTCAATAGATCGAAAATTATTTAATGTTTTAACCAACTTTTCGTATTTTATATTGAAATATATAAACAAATATATAAATAGAAATATATAAATAACAACCATAAGATATTTGCAAACAAAAAATATATTTTTTAGTGGATAAATTTATGAAAAATCAAATAGAAATGGTAGTATATAGTTTCAATTTTTTCGAATTATATTATATATAAACATTTTTACATTATAAAAAATGAAAAGAGGAATCATAAACTAATAATGTAAAAACTAGTTTTTATTTGTCTAAATTTTTCCAGAATCTATGTAGTAGACAATAACATTCGGCTTCGTTTTCCTGTACATACTCATATTTTTGTACCCATAAACAAACCAGGTGTGTTACACTAATCCTTACTAGTACGTGACCCACACTCACCCCCCCCCTAAGTATCAATCGTCAGAAAACGTACTAGTATGTGTCCCGCATACAATGTGTTAAAGTTCCTTCTCACAGGAGTTTTCCTCCATGGTCCCACCTCCAACACTTGACAGTACAATCAGAGATGTGTGTAAGGGGAGGTTTTAAGATTTCAAGTCATCTTCCTGATGCCAATTTTTTTTCTAGGAATTTAAAGTCAAAGACTAAAGACCTTCCGGTTGTATCCATGATAGGTGTAAAATGTTCTAAGTTACAAATAGAAGTAAAATATCATGGCAATTAAGACAGCACCTAGAAACTTTAGATACATTAAAATGTCATTTCCAAGTGCCAAATTTTAGAATTTAACTTCCTCAGAGAGAAAACTTACCAATAATTATGCATATTTGTTTCATCAAAACCTTATAAAAATTATACGTATGTCAGTTAGCAAGTAGATTATGAGACATTGTAAAGAAAAGTAATAAATCCTATACATACAGAAGTAGACAGTGCCAGTTATATAATACTGGAATACGATTGAGTATAAAAAGGAATTATATCATTCTATTATATCTTTTCTATTGCCATCTTCGTTGAGAATAAAAATGTTACTGTAGCAATTGAAACAACTAAATTACGGTTATAATGTGATGACAGCAATTTTGAGGTGGAGAGATGCAATGTACCTTGGAGAGTATAAGCTTTCCCTTTTAGGGCTTTGTTTCACAACTGCCAGCATATATGCTTCAAGCATCGAAATTAATAACAATAAGATTTAACTGTTTTAAAAGTTGCTTATCATAAGATTTAAACAATCATAACTAGTTCTATCGTAAGAGAGGACAAAATAACCACGATATCGCTTTTACATCGTCATTTCCACGTAGTAAATGGTTCGTAATCAAAAATCACTCCCTTTTTTAAAAATGGTTCGATTGATATCGCTAATGGCTCCCCCATTTCGTCCTGGTCGTTGGAAGGTGCTGAAAAGTTATTTTTACTGCTTTTAAAGTCGTTGCAGTAAATTAATATTTCTCTTCGAAAGTTTCTTTCCATCCCCTTTCGGACATCGATTTTAATCTCTCTGGATTGTGTTGGAACCCAACTTATTTCCAAAAACTGACTGCACGTGAATGGAAAATAAGTTGCCTCGAAGACGAATTCAAACTCGAGGTGGATTATTCCTGCTTTCATTTAAGTAGACTTTTAAATTTATATTTAGGTTGTTAAGAGATAGGGAAAAAAAGTCTTTAATAGAACTTATTTGACTGCATTACACCTTCAGAAAGATCAGGTTTGAAGAATTTTATTTTCTAAAGGTTATTTTATTTTCTAAAATTATCTTTTTTGGTATAAGGATTATTAAAAACTAGCATATAGCCCGTCATATGACGGGATCAGTAAAATTTTTAATTTTCCAGAATTGTAAAGATACTCTATGAGGCAGGTAAAAAAATGGTTTGTTTTTTGGCTGAGAATTATCTTTCTACAAAAATAATCGATTAAAATTATCACATATGTACCTAATCTATTATTTAAGCCAAATATAAAAAAAAAATATTTAGGTAATATCTAAGTTTAAGGATAAAATGTATAGATATCATGCAGAAGATATTTAAATTAACTAAAATAAATGAGATAGTTAAAGGAATGACGTCATAATGCTAGAAAAAAATTGTTATTTTTACCTATTTATTATGTGATAAGTTGATAAATTTAATAGCCTTCTCCTGAAATAGGGCTTGATATAATGGCATTAACCGCTCGAAATAGGGAACGAGGTTGATTTCGAATGTTTTAAAGATGACAGAATTTTTCGCTGTGATACGACGCTATTCATAGCAATTTATTTTAGAATCGGATGTATAGTTTAGGAAAAGATAAACTTTACTGGCTTTGAATTTTGCTAACCCTTACTCATCAAAAATCCAATATGGATGCTCTATCCATATCAGGTCCAACCGCTTCATAAATATGAGGACAGAAGAACAGATAACTTAAGCTATTATTACATTGCAAAAAGAAAGTTTGTCATAAAAAGTTGAAAAAATAGTAAACATTTATTTTAAAAATAATAAAACAACTTTAGGAATAACAATTTAAAAGAAAAAGCAGAAAATATTAAATTAATTAGACATTTAGAAAAATTTGGCTGTGCCGGGGACAGAACCGTCAACCCGAGAAGTACGACAGTCAAATGGGCTGACCTTCTACCGAATGCGCTAGGCCTACACATAATGAAAGAACTAATTAGAGTATATAAGGGTCGAGTAAACACAGTCCAATTGAAATATTAAGCTCCGCCATCGCTGCTCCCTCTTATTCTATACTAAATTCATATCAATAATGAGTTTAGTATAGAATAAGAGGGAGAATAAGACTTTACTTTTAAATAATAGCATTAAACGCTCGAAAAGGGGGGATGGGGTGAATTTCGAACTCGCTTTGAATTTTGCTAACCCTAACTCATAAAAAATTCAATATGGATGCCTCTTTCCATTCCAGGTACAACCGCTTCATAAATTCGTGGACAAACAACTTAGGCTATTATTATATAGGGGATACGTTGATCTAATTTTTAAACTTTTTATTCTTTACTATGATATTCATCTTTCTTTGTTGTACCATTTCCTTCAATTTCAACACAATTGACTCTAAATGGTACCAGAATTCGTTATGTTTAAGGCAAATATGTACAAAAACAGCACTTAAAGGATGATCAATAAAGTTACCCATAATATAAAACATTCACAATACCCTGAGAAACTATTGTAGTGAAAAATATTTAGATAAGTTATATATGTTCACGTTTATTACTGTACATCCTCAACTATTTTACATGTATAGTGGGCTCCACTTAAAGTGATCAGTTTGGGACACCGAGATTTTTATAACAATAATCGATTAATGGCAATAAACTATATACAAAATTAGATACATTTAGCCCCCCCCCTTAATTTACACGTACTACATTTCAAAATAAAATGGAAAAACTCGCCTAATATTTATGTACTGTATATTATCCTTTAGGACATAAGAATTGTTTACATAATAAAAATAATTGATCAGTTGTTGACTGTCTACAATTCTTTCTAAGAAGCTCACTGATAAATTGTTCGTAATCGTAATGTTTTTTAAAGTCATCGGAGCGGTGTTGTACTCTTAAGTTTCAACACTTTCAATGCAATTCAGAAGCTGAGAAATGTTTAAATGCATTGCAGCATTCAGCTGCCTCATATTTGGTAGCCTGTCGTAACGATATGAAATTTCGATATTTAGTTTTAACCCTTTAGTGAACAGTGGTTCCGCAGCGAAACCACCTGTTAAATATCTTTTTTTTTTTCTACTTTTATGGAGATATATTAATCTTTTTCATTTTTAAAAAACTTTTTAGCATTTTAAACTGACAACAGATAGTACCACTACATTTAATTTATTTTTCCTTTTGTAACATGTATTTAAATTGGCTAAACCTGGAAAGTCAGTAATTCCATTTTTCTCACTATGATCCCAAATAAAAATATGTATCTAAAACATACTTATAAATTGTCAAGATATTTTTTTATTATACTATTCTAAGGATATTTAAATTTTCTTCTTCCAATATAATTAAAATTTAAAAAAGTATTATATTCAAGCTGTACAAGGGAGTAAATTTGTCAGTTTAAACACTCCTCAAAATACTAAGTATCCTCTAACGCAAACCCCTCTAAAGAATGGAAAAAATTTCATATATTTTACAATTATCAGATTGATTGATAACATTTTTAAACTTATTTCATTAGATTCTAAAGAATTTATGTTGGTGACCTTTAAAGGGTTAATGTTAAATCATTTTGCTTTCTGGCTCCCATATCGACAAACTGCATGTAAGCGAGCAGGGCATAAAATGTGAATACGCTCCTTCTCAGTTTCGAATAGAATTTGTTGCTTTCTGCTCATCTGACAACTATTGACCACCAAGAGAGTGTACGAAATTCTGAAAAATTCCAGGAACGTGTTCCCCACTTCTTTGCTTTTTCTCCTTTCCCTAGGTGTAAAAGGGAGAATTCTCGGAAATTAATACAAGAACGAAGGGAAATAAAAGAATGAGTTTCTTCTGAATCCATTGTGAATATTCCTTTGCCAGTTAAAATGAGGTTCGAAAACTGATATCATTAACCGATGTAATGATCACATAAACCGATAATTTTAACATACAAATGAATAGAGAAAATTGGGACCAAGTGATTTCGATAACAATAAGCGATTGATCACATTAACCGCGATCACATTAAGCGGAGTCCACTGTATTATTAGGCCCAACGATGGCCTATTGGTTAGGGTGCTGGCCTTCGGAACCAGAGTTCGTGGGTTCGAATCCCACTGTGGCATGGATGTTCGTAGCCTTTCGGAATCGGCTTTAAGCTGTAGGTCCCGGTCTCATTAGCCCTCGTGTTGCAAAAAGTAGACCGTAGTACTCCAAACCAAACCAAACCAAACCAAACCACTGTATTAATAAGGCACTGTGATAATAAGGCAGTTTTATAACTCACTGTCTACCATATGGAATGATAGATTACCATTTTCATCCTTATTTTTTGTTTCGTAATTTCTAGGAATAAAAGTACAAAATGTCAGCAAAATGTCTACATAGTACGGAAAACAACTGTTACCCAGATGTAAAAGTCAAAATTAATTCAGGTTTTATTTAAATAATGATTTGTAATTTATACAGAACTTTTGAATATATCATTTTCCCATATATAAAGCATTTTTTGAAACTGATTAATTCAAATTGACGATTTTTTTTTTGTAGCATCTTTGAATTAATTCCTTTAGGTAATATAAAATTCTTGTGCAGTTCCAAACCAGATTCTAACGTTTATTCTCTACCTGATAATTTATGTACTTTTATTAATAACTTAATACTTACATTTTATCCGTATATGTTTTTTTCATACATATTCCCTGTATGCGTATATTACATAAAGAATTTAAAAGTCTATATTTTAAATTTATTAATCATGTAGTCATTACTGATATTTTAGATAAAAAAATACAATTTTGGAAAAATAACTGAAATATTGTAACTTTTTATATACTTTTGAAAAAAGGATGTTTTAAGTCTATTCATCTTTATCGATTATTTTTTTTTAATTTTATCTTCGGTCTTTTGATATTTTCTCGGTAATTGTTGGTTTTCCATATTACGTCAGGAAATGTGAAATATTGTTTCGATAACATAACTGGAGAGGTAAAAGGGGACAAATTGTCACTTAAGGGACATTCTCTTCCTTCTGAGGCTCTAATCGAGGATTATCAGCTGTTTCCTGAAATTCATGTTCTGTTTAAGCTTTTTAACATGTTAAATGTTGGGGTTCCGTACCAAAAAACTCGTTTATTCATCGGCAAAAATGCTGACATTGATGTCTTAAGAGCCGCCCATTCCATAAAAATTGCCTTTCACGCATGACCTCCTGTTCAAAATTAGAGAGTCCTGCGAAGAGGCCGATGTTCATT
This sequence comes from Pardosa pseudoannulata, assembly GCA_032207245.1. NCBI lineage: Eukaryota > Metazoa > Arthropoda > Arachnida > Araneae > Lycosidae > Pardosa > Pardosa pseudoannulata. The sequence goes on along the minus strand of CM063498.1, from coordinate 159,744,371 downwards.
TCTCATCGAGGCGGGTGTTTTCCGTCAGCGTTCAACGCGACCCTTGCATTGTAGTGCTGCTTGACCCTCAACCCTGCCCAGATCCGAGTCCCCAGCAAATGAAGGTCACCAGAAAGGTAAGATACGAACAGGGAAGTGGGATCTCTTTGGGTGACCTCGTTACCGAATCTGGACCTCAGACATGACTTCGCCTGCCTGCCGTCAGAGATGGCATGGACTTGGTTTGAAGTTGTGTGGGTCTTATAAGGCACTAAGCGTAGGGACTTTACTTCCGGTAAAAACTGAATTCCAGCTCTATATTCTTTTTTTTTCATGCAGTGAAAGAATAAAAAAGAGTATGCAATTCGTTCAACACTTCTATTTCATTCGTTTTCTGCTCATACACATACATACACAAAGAAAGGGAAAAAAATTGTTCTAAATTTGAAACTCGCACTGTGTTTATTGCAAAATTATATACTGATATCCAGTTGTTAAATCTGTGTTACCGTGAACTCATAGTCATATTTTAAAAAATAGTAAGATAAGGTACTCTCCTTTTTTTTTAAATCAAAGTCTTTAAGTTCCATACTTTAATCGATTAGGCTTAATGATCAACGAAAAGAAATGCTGGACTAGAGAGCAAGGCCCAGGATATCTAGTCCACCCCACTCCTTAAGTTCTGTGACTGTTTGATTAGTGGTTAAGGTCTGTATTGCCGGAAGTGCATGTTTCTCAGTTACTTTCTATTGTAAATATGCTATTTAGAAAAATCGTACATCAAAATCTTATATTCACTGTTAGACCTACATTTCAAACCAGTTGTTTTATTATATAAAAGTTCATGTA
>CM063498.1:159671043-159741043 GCA_032207245.1 Pardosa pseudoannulata | reverse complement strand
TCTAAAAATAATATATTTTTCACTTTCATCTCGAGAGATATTTATTTTACATCTCTGTTGTTCTAGTAATTATAAAATTCATCTTCACCTATTTTAATTTTTAAAACAGAATTAATACCAATTTACTAATGATTAGGCAGTTTCTCGACTGTCGGAGAGTTATGGTTCTTTTACTTCTGAATTGTATCCGAACTTTTAACAAATATGTGTTTGTAACTGTTTAAAATAAGTTGGTTCAAAGCAGTTTTGCAACACGAGATTAATAAGACCGGGGCCTACTGCTGAAATCCGATTCCAAAGAGCTACGAACATCCGTGCCTGCAAAGGGATTCTAACCAACAAACTCTGGTACCGATGAGCAGTGTCCTACCTATTAGTCCATCGCTCGGCACTGTTTAGAATAGACTTTAAACTGTAGATCTCAGTCTAATTAGCTCTTAGCCCTGAAAAACATTGAACTACCAAAGTATGTCGAACTACCAACTACCTTCTTTCTGGTCATCCAAATCCATTGTTACTATGTAAAATCTCAAAACAATTTATACTTTATCGGTAAACTGATTCTATCTTGACAAATTCTGTATTTTAATACAGAAAAAATAACCAAAAAACAATAAACAATCATTTGTATTTTCCAACATCAAGTTAAAGTGCAGTATTGTATTCAATGCTGTTTCTAGCCACACAAATGAGAGATAAATCCCAGTTGAACTAGTTTGCTTCAAATTATAACGGGTCAGGACTGAAAACTTAGCCATATATTTATTATAAATTTTTAAAAAAATGTGTAAATTAACTCGGTCATATTCCTTTTTGTAAGTTTACAGTGCTCGAAAACATTCGGGATAATCAAGGAAGTGGCAAAATTGCAAACACCCTTTGACATTCACTACCATATTAAAACAGGCTTGTTCAGCTACAGACAAATAGTTATAAAACAAAAATGCTAATTCTCCTATACCTACTGATCTTAATTTACACATCTACGCCGTTAGGTACTTATGTCAAGGGGTTTCGAGACCATTGCGCTAACTATCTCATCTTTCTATTGTTTAAGGACTAAGATAGCACGTTATACAGATCATAATGCCATTGTTCTCTTCTCCGGTCATCACGAGAATCTCGCAGCCCTTCTTAAGGGTCAGAGGTCAAGCGCCGGTTTCAGGTCACTGCATATGCATCGTAAACATAGTATTATGTGCTGCACACTGTATCAGAGGAAGGAATTTTGAAGTAAAAGCTGAGAAAAACGATAGTCTGATGGCCTTATTTCCAAATTCATTACTCCAGAATGTCTCAAAGTGTAGGCAGAACTGATAAATTATTGCTGCCGAGATAGGTTTTTAAGAAGAAATGGCATCTGATTGATCTACACGAACTACAATCAAACACCAACAGTATCCCATGCATAGAATTTGGTGTAATGCATAACGTTATCTCAGATTTAAATACAATCGTGGTTTGTGGAGAACATACGCTTGAGGTATTTTGCTGCAGTGTTTGTTAATTGCTATGAAATCGAGCTTTCAGTGCTTGTAAGTTCAATTTAAAAAATGTCTTAATGTGATCCAAATTATTTTCTACTTTTAACTGTTAGTCTCTTTAGTGACTTCAGAAACTTTTATTTTAAAAGTTCCTTTCTCTGGATTACTTCACTTCATTCTATATTTCGCAGAGACTATTAGTGAGTACGCCTATCCCGTTCAGGTGTTCGACCAAGCCATGTCCAGTTCTCGGCCTAAATTTATCCATAGCCTCTTTACGTGATATGCTACTAAACTCTTTCTCGGCTATTTTTAATATTCCACCAGGGTTTGTCCTTCCATTTACTAACCCAGTAAAAGTGTTTTAAATTTATTTTATTCTAAGTTTTTCTTCTTTAGAGTCTACCGAATTATGATATTTCTTTTCTCATTCGTTTACAATGTTTCTTTCTGATTACGTTAGTTAAACATAACTTTTGTTGCATATGCATATCGGAAATAGTAGATTTGTTTAATTTCTCTTAAGACTACTTTTCCTTATAAAGCCGTTTTTTCTCGTGCCCATCTTCATAATTTCTCCTCTTCCTTCCCTTGACGCTATTTTCTTTCTCATCTGACGCTGTCATAAAATAATGGATGATTATTGACTTAAAACCGTTTCGATGCTGTAATTAGTTTTCAAGACGGTTGATTAACTTAGAACGAAAGGACAGATTACTCGCCAACTAATCTAATCTACTGGCAAACTAATTAATAGACAATCTATCAATATTAGGATTTCGGGATTTTTGGATATTTGAATAATCTTGAATTGTTTAAATACTTAAGGTCAGCTATTTTCAAGAGAAAATGTACATTTGCATCGAAAACTAAAACATTCTTACTTTAAACATTCTTACTAAAACATTCTTACTTACGTCATTATTATTTGAACGAGTAAATATAAATTTTCAGTGAAAATGCTTGGAAAATCATAAATTTTAGAAAAAATGGTTATCGGCAAGTTTCTTTTATTACTCTGAACTTATTTCGTTTTGAATAGACGTGAAAACGCGGTGCTCTCTCAATTATCCGGGTTAGGATTATCCAAGACGTAACCCCTTAAAAAATGAAGATAATGATAATTAATGATAGAGTTGATGATAATAATAATCTTCGATGATTTGAAGAAGTTACTGTTTTGAATGTTGGGACCAAGAAGCAGTACAACAATGGTTAAAAGGAGATTCAAAATTGTAAAACTTAAATTTTAAGTGACAATGATATTGCGTCGAATGTTGTTCAGAAGAAACTAAGAATTTCGAAGAATTTCCAAATTTGATGAAGAAAATCTTGTAAAATCTTATCCCGGTGACGCATTAGTACACACAGGGGTATTACTTAACACATTACATGCGGAACACGTACTAGTACGTCTTCTGACGATTGATACTTGAGCGCAGGTCATGTACTAATAGGGGTTAGTGTAACAACGTGGTTTGTTTGTAGGTACAAAAATAACTGATATATACAGCAAAACGAAGCCAAATGTTCTTGTCTACTACGTAGAATCTGGAAAAACTTCGATAAATAAAAACTAGTTTTTACATCAGTCAATACGGAACCGCAGAACGGGAAGATTGATTTAAAAAATTAATTTAGATTTAAAATTTACTTTTTATTTATCCTTATGAAAATTAGTGAATTTAACGAAGATAGTAATGATGAAATCTTGGCTGACGCATTATCAGAATTTATCTACTAAAATATTTTTTTTACAAAAATTTTATGGTTGTTATTTATATAATTCTATTTATATATTTGTTTATATATTTCAATATAAAATACGAAAAGTTGGTTAAAAAATTAAATAATTTTCGATCTATTGAGATTTAACTGAATAACTAAATTTACGCTCAAAACGCCCGGTCCTGGTAAAATTCCTCTGCGAAATCTACCCGCACCAATGTGTTAATTAATTGGAACAAGAAGATGAAAGCATACCTGTTGGAAATATGATATTGAGAAATATTGCCTAACACAACTCAATTAAGGGTACTTGATAAACGATAATATACTTCTAATATTTCATTCTTCATAAAACATTGAGGCATACTAAATTTCTATTTTTTTCTTTGTTTGGATTAACTGTAAATCCAAATAACATTTAAATATTAGTTCATTATTTTTTTGTATTAATTTAATTATTGATGTCCTGTTTAATAATAATTTTAGATTTTCTATTATTTTTTCAAAAATTTTCATCAAGATTTACCTAAGTTCGGTTATTTGAGATATATTCTTAGACTAAGCATTTCCCTATATAATTCCGGTTAATCCGAGTTTTATTTATATTGTTCATTTGACTGTGTAATATCATACTGTTAACACAGTACGTCGAAATTGAACGCTATTTTCTTTGTTCAGTTATTACAACAAATCCTATTTAAATTGTGCAAATTCGGGTGTTAAAATCGTTACTATTTTTCTGCTAAATGTATTCCTCTTGCAAAAGCCTTATAACACGTCATCGTGTACGCATTGAAAAAGCAATTGATAACAGTTTACCGTTCCTCTATCCCAGTGTTTCTTAACCTTTTTGGCACAATGGACCACTTTAAAAATTTTAAATATGTCACGGACCCCTCTGTGAAAAAAAATTGCTTAAACATCATTTATTAAAAAAAAATTCTGTTTTATTATTTAATTATTTGAATATTTTTATTTCAATAGATAAAAAATTTGAAGAAATTAAAATTTTAATGTGAAGGCTGTTGCTGCTTTTCCTTGATTAACAGACTGAATTGAGGGATGGTTTTCGACAAAGTAACGCGCATATCATATTCGGTATTCAGTCGATTTCGATGTTTTGTTTTTATTGTGACAAGTGTGGAAAATCCCGCTTCGCAAAGATATACTGTAGCAAACGGAATAATGGCTGTCATAGCTCGTATTACAAGCAATGGGTAAGCTTCTCTTAACCCCTTCCGGTAAAATAACGAGTCTTGCTCGTCATTAGTTTTTCATTCCATACCGCACAATGACGAGCTACATTCGTCATGCGATTAAAGTTACTGTTAAATATGATAATTAATTTAGTTTAAAATTTCTAGTGTACTGAATCTGGCAACACTTTTATCACTTGTGAAAATCACAAGTCACTATTGCATATTGTTTATTTAGAATTTCTTGGTACAAGTCATTGCCAAATTAATGAGTCAGAATAAAAGAAAACCTACTAAGAAATGCCGTGTGTGTTACAAGAATCAAATTAAAAGTGAGACTACTTGGCGGTGTAGACAAGTAAGAATTCCTTTGCACTTTGTTTTGAAAAGTACCACTAGCTTGAAGACTATTATCTGTATACCTTATTAATGTTTTGCTTTGATATTTTCTTAATTTTACTGTTTCTGATATTTAACATTATGTAAAAAGTGGATTTTAATTAAGAATACGTAAGAATTGTAAAATGAAACAAGTTTTTTAAATAAAAATTAAATGGTTATTTCATGCACAGTTTTTCATTATTAAATCATACCGGAAGGGGTTAAAAAAGACCAAAACTCTCCAAGAATTTTTGAATCGAAATCCATTTTTAACAAGGACTTTGTTTTCAAATCAATTAGCTCATCTTTGGCAAGGTTCATGTCATCGATACAGTCAATATCACAAAGAAAAGCATTACGAATCCACAACTCATCTTTTATATTCCTTCCATCCGAATTGAAATATTTTTCAAATGAAACTTGAAGTACTTCCAGGTGTTCACAGATTTCATTTTTCAAGTTATTCAATAACAAACTATCTTGCCGAGATCCATTTTCAAAAATCACTTCGTCCAACATTTGAAAGTTTGCATATATCCCATTTTGAACTCTAATTTTCCAAAGTGTTCTAATTTTCCAAAATTAGAGCAGTTGGCGGACCCCCAAATATAACCCATGGACCCCCAAGGGGTCCATGAACCACAGGTTAAGAAACCCTGCTCTATCCGATGAAGAATGCTCGGATATCTTACGTAACAGCTAAACGTTTCAAGCACATTTATTTTGGTTCAGGTCAACGTGTGATAAGTTTTTTAATCAGTTGAAAACTTTTTGTTATCAAATGAGAAATCCACGTGTTCTTCATTAGAAAATGGAATCATAAAGTTCTGATTGAACAGGATGACATGTGATAAGGCCTTTAATGCTCTGTGACTGAATCAAGTATGCAACCAATCGAGTTCAAATAACGATATTCTATTTTATCTTCACATTTATCTAACAATTATTTTCTACCGAAATTGGAATGCCATTATTACATTGTTGAAATTTGCTTATTTCCTGTTGTCCAATTCTTCATTAAATACCACTCTGCCTTGCTAGTGGGAAAACAAATACCGTGAAAAGATTGATTTCCTCATTTATTAAGAGTTCCTTTGTTACGAAAAGAATACAATAATCGTAAATGTTTACCGATATTCCGATGCAGGTAAGTTGCTTATGCTTTAAATGAAAATTGCAATCTCTTAAAAACAAAATATCTCACTCTGAAATTAGCATGAACGCGTTTCACGAACTGAAAGCACGAAATGAAGTCTGATAACAAGCCAGTAATTGGCGGTTGGAGTAATAGACCGCTGATTAAAATTATTCCGAGATGCTTTTGTTACAGAACCGAAAGCGACGTGTATACCACGTCGATAGTCATTTCGCGCAGAAACAAATGCGACGTAAATACCATGTCGATAGTCACTTCGCGCAGAAACAAATGCGATTTGTGCGTGGTACCTCGGCTAATCGTAAGAGTTCAGCCGTCCATTCTTCCACCTACAGTTCTACAGTGAATAACATCGCTTGCTGTCTTGAGAATATACCAGAGTTGAGAATATACCTGAGTATGTTGTACGAATTTTTTTTACACGAGAATTCCTTTAGTTTTTGAGATATCTTACTATAATGCTGAAAAATTGAATGAAGTATTTTTTGAAATATTTTTTAAAGTTTATGTCGCGGAGCACGGTGCGGCCACCGGCAGTTAAATCGTAGCGCAAGTGGTTAAAGTGAGGGAGTAAATTTATCTAATTTTGCATATCGTTTATTGTTATCAAAATTACGGTGGTCCAATTTAATCACATTAAGCGGATCCACTGTAATATACAGTCGTACCTCTAAATAGCAGACAGCGACAGGTCCAAAAGTTTTGTCTATTATTGGTAGATGTCTGCTATTAAGGAGGACAAATTTTACTTTGGTATGACATCTTAAAACTAATAACTACAAGTTACGTAAAAAAAAATTGCAAAGTACTTATTGTATGAGATTTGCATCACAAAAAATACGGAAGTTAAGACTAGACAATAAGTCAGTGAGATTTAAATGAAAGTTAACTACTATACTCAACAAAGAATTAGTGTCGTCAATCTTTGTGACCAAAATAAGTTTAATTAATCTCCCAACACAGTTTGTTCCATTTTTTACACTTCAAACTGTTTTTAAAGGATAAAATATCCAAACATTTAATTTTTAATTTTTCAAATTTCTCATCGTTTCCATTAACTTCGTTTCCTTAACAAAAACTTTGAAAGATAATAAAAATGTGAGGTTATAAAGTCTGCGGTGAAATGTGCACATTTCATTTCCTGCAATTAATACAGTCATCTAATAGTAGTCTGCATATTAGTTTAGGCACTTGTCGCGTCGTGGAATGAGTATGAATATTCCCTCCTGGTAGGAATCTTATCCTTGCGTGTTCAATCACGTTGTCGGGAATTGTTTCACATCCTTGTCTGAAGTGAATCGTCTAGGTGCTTCTCCAAATAAGGAAAGATGTAAAAGTCTGGTGAAGCAAGGTCCGGCAAGGCCATAACTAGGGCATGGCAAAGGTGGCATTTGCTACGGGCGAATCAGTCATAGGGGCGCCGTACCGTGAGGAAAACGGGGTCCGAAAGAAGACAATTTGCCCCAAGTAGAAATAAGAAAAAGTTGAAAAATATTTTTTTAATATAGAATCAAATTTTATTTTTAAAATCCAATGTGTTTAGAAATTAGCGTTTTATGAATTTTTTTTTTTTCTTTTTTTAATGCTCCTAGAGACTAAACTTGTTATAGATTCTTACAAAATGTTTACCAAACACTCTTAATATGTCTTTATATAAATCCGGGTAATCATTTTATTTTTTTAAATTCTTAAAGTTATTAAAACTAAATTTAAATTTAGAAAATCATCAATTTTTTATGAAAATTCAACGTACAAATAAAAAAAATATTCCCCTCAAATAAACTATTCAGTTTATCAGCAAAATAATACCCCTAGAGTGTTCGAAAATATTTTTAAGTATTAATAAAATAAGCATAGAACAAAAAAATTAATATACTAGCAACATTTTAAGAATTATATATAAATAAATAAATAAATATATATATATATATATATATATATATATATATATATATATATTAATTATACAAAATATTTTGAGTTCATTCTAAATATATGATATAGAAAAAAAACATATATTTTCTCACTATATTGGGTGGTAGGAGCGCAGATCAGTTTTTTTGCTACGGGCACTAAAGGACTAGTTACGGCCCTGAGATCCGGATTGTAGAGAGATTGATCGAAGATATCCCTGCAGTTATTTCTTTATCGGCTACAAACTATCGACATACTGACTAAACGTTGCAGTTCCTCCATAAACTTCTACCTACTACCGGTGAATTTCAGATGCGCTTATATATATTGCCCACAAAAATCAAATTACTGAACGAATTTCTTCCCAAAACCAGTTTTCCAAGCGAGTCATGTGTGTTAACCTTACAAGTAGCGCTATGGGTGGCGGATGATTGAAACAGTACTCAATATTAATTTCTCTATAACAGATGGAATTCCAGGAATATTGGCATTACAGCCTTACTCTTTAATCACCCTTCGCATTATTACATATGATTTTAAATAATTGTGAATGCACAGAATGAAGTTACAGTATCGTTCCACTATAATTATAAACCACCCCCGTTATCTAATGAGTGTATGAGAATTATTTTATTCAGAAAACTGAAATACGTAGAAAATGAAAGTATTATTTAATGATGAACAACATATCTCCTTTTTTTTCCTGATTAAGGTTGAAAACTCTTATTAGTGAACACATGTAATGCGTTCCCTCTTCATTATTTCTTTGCTTTGTTTGTAGTGTTCTGGTTAACGTTCGGCGGCTCATTATCCAGAACAATCGCATTTCCTTTATTTCGGGAATTCATTATTAAGAAAATAAATTAAGGCAAATAAATCAATTCTTTCTTAAACCTATTTATGACTTATTTATTAAGAAATGAAATTGTAATGTAATGAATGAATGAAATTGCGAGTCAACGTTATTATAGTAAGAAAAAATTCTTCGTCCCATGTTCTGGTTCGGTTATTTACTATTATTTTAATCCCCACTTATTGTTTAATTAAACCGCTCTCGGCTTCTTTCACGTGACTTTCGTTAATAAAATATCAAAGTAATGCCGTTTGGTGATTTATCATTCCCAATTCTCAACCTGCGCTGCAGAACATTTTGTTTTGATTGTGGGACATATCTGGGGAAGCATTTTTAGCGTGCAGGTATGTTGTTTAATTAATTCGTTCGTGACTTCTTTCGCTAGTCTTTTCAAATATGATGTATTTTGTGAAATTTTATGTATGTTGAAAATATCGTTTGATAGAATTTTATGGATTTTTCTTCGTATGTTACGTGTAAGTATTGATTTTAAGTACTGTGAAATCTGAATAATTAAGTGAAATAATTCGGTTGTTCCTTAAAATCGCGCAGGACTTTTAAATCTTCAAAATTTTGATTTTGATTTTTTAACATATTCTAAATATTTAAAAACTTTTGTATATTTATCAAAAAAATAAAAAAACACATTTAAACAACGCTGAATATGGTGTTTTTTTATTCACATAAAACTTTTTGTGTGGTTGTTTCTATGCTATTTTGATGCTAACATTTTAAATTGGATTTTCTTAGCTTCACAATTTCGATTTTTATTTTTTAACATATTCTGAATATTTAAAAACTACTCTACATTTATCAAAAAATAATAAAAAAAACCACATTCGAACAACACTGAATGTGTTTTTTTTTATTCGCATAAAACTTTTTATATGGTTGCTTCTATGCTACATTGATTGATGCTGACATTTTAAATTGGATTTTCTCAACTTCATAATTTCGATTTTTATTTTTTAACATATTCTAAATTTTTAAAAAATTCTCAAATCAAAGAATAATAACCGCATTCAAACAACACTGAATGTGTTTTTTATTCGCATAAAACTTTTTGTATGGTTGTTCCTATGCTACATTGATTGATGCTGACATTTTAAATTGGATTTTCTCAACTGCGTAATTTCAATTTTTATTTTTTAACATATTCTAAATTTTTAAAAAATTCTCAAATCAAAGAATAATAAAAAACCACATTCAAACAACACTGAATGTGTTTTTTATTCGCATAAAACTTTTTGTATGGTTGTTCCTATGCTACATTGATTGATGCTGACATTTTAAATTGGATTTTCTCAACTGCGTAATTTCAATTTTTATTTTTTAACATATTCTGAATATATAAAAACTGCTATACATTTATCAAAAACATATAAAAAAACCACATTCAAACAACGTTGAATGTGTATGGGGGGGGGGGGGAGGGTTATTCACATAAAACTTTTTGTGTGGTTGTTTCTATGCTATTTTGATGCTAACATTTTAAATTGGATTTTCTTAACTTCACAATTTCGATTTTTATTTTTAACATATTCTGAATATTTAAAAACTACTCTACATTTATCAAAAAATAATAAAAAAAACCACATTCGAACAACACTGAATGTGTTTTTTTTTATTCGCATAAAACTTTTTATATGGTTGCTTCTATGCTACATTGATTGATGCTGACATTTTAAATTGGATTTTCTCAACTTTATAATTCCAATTTTTATTTTTTAACATATTCTAAATTTTTAAAAAATTCTCAAATCAAAGAATAATAAAAACCACATTCAAACAACGTTGAATGTGGTTTTCTTTTTATTCGCATAAAACTTTTTATATGGTTGCTTCTATGCTACATTGATTGATGCTGACATTTTAAATTGGATTTTCTCAACTTCATAATTTCGATTTTTATTTTTTATTATATTCTAAATATTTAAAAACTTCTGTACATTTATCAAAAAAATAATAAAAAACCACATTCAAACAACACTGAATGTGTTTTTTATTCGCATAAAATTTTTATATGGTTTTTTTCTATGCTACTTTGATTGGTGCTGACTATTTAAATTGGATTTTCTGAACTTCATAATTTTATAAATTTATGCACACTGTTAATTAAAACTATATATGCTACATTTCTAAACTTTTAATCATATATTCATCTCTTTGTACTCTTAAGTACTAAAATCAAAACAATGCAATTTTTTATTATTTTTTTACAATTGAAAAATGTCGACATAATTTTAATGTTTTCATTAAATTTTTACTTTTTATCCTCACATTTTAATTTCCATATAGCTTTCTACTTACCTTTTTTAATAAAAAGGTAAGTGTTTTATTAACTTATTTTGACCGAAATTTTCATATATAAATATGCTTTAATTTTATGATGGAAGCGTTTTAATTTTTTTTATTTTTTTGTAGGATATTTAAAACTTTTAGCTTTAATATATTCGTATGAATAAATTGCATTTTTCTATATATTATAAATTAAATGATGTAATTTGGATATATGTAATATAGACAATTATATCATTTTATTAGAAATATAGTAATTAGAATTAGATCTTATTTACAGATTTATTTCCCGAATTCGAATGTCTTGTACTTCCTCAAACCTATTTATTACTTAATTATTAATAAATAAAAGTGTAATGAATAAAATTACCCACAAGTCAAAATCATGAAGGTAAAACAAAATTGTTCATCCTATGTTTTATTTCGATTATTAAATATTATTTTAACCCTACTTATTGTTTAATTTACGTGTACTTATTAATTGTCTATTTATTTAACCGCTTGTGTCTTCTTTCACGGAATTTTCGGTAATAAAATATCAAAGTAATGCATTTTGATGATTTATCATTCCCAATTCTACCCACGCTGCAGAAAATCTTCTTTTGCTGTTGGGACAAATCTTAACCAGAAAAGCATTTTTGGCGTGCAGGTATGTTGCTGAATTAAACGGTCTATGACTTCTTTCGCTGAACTTTTCAAATATGACGCATTTTGTGAAATTTCATGTAGGTTGAGAAGATCGATTGGGAGAAAATTTTATCCATTCTTTTTGGCGTGTAAAGTGCCAGAATTGATTTTGGGTGATGGGAAATCTGAATAAATTATAGATAAATAAAAGGATTTAAATTCTATTTATATTTCTGGTGTATTTTAGAGTTATTGCTTTACCCAATTTTAAGTTAAAGGTTTAATTTATTTCGTTAAATAATTACCATCTACGGTATAATAATAATAATAATAATAAATTAGCCATTAGACTAATTCCATCATAGTAATTCTTAACGAATGAGGGGTTTACGACTTAATGACATTTTAAGGGGACAGTGGACTACTTTTATAACAACTTTATTTTATTTTTGATTCATCTCATTGAAAATGAAATTAAAATTTGAATGGGAAAAACAGGTGCTCCTTATTGTAAATCTATACTTATTGTTCGTGTTGGATAAACGACTAAGTTCCGTTCCGACATCTACGCTGTTAAGCCAGTTGGTCGATAAGAGAGGATCTTACTTCATAAGTAGAAGAGCGTCATAAAATTATGAAAATCATGCTACGAACTTCAAATTTATCCATACAAACACGCATGTATACATATTATTATGTAGCCTCCACACTATGGTCAATTGTTTTCCACTTCCTGTTGGTAACCTTGAACGATTTTTACGAGTTGCATTCACACACTGGGCCACTAAATAAGTAGGCGAGTGGATTATTCCATGGGGTCAACTGCGCACTTAAGTTGCGCATCTGACTGCCTTTGATTCTTGGAAAAAAACCACTTCCGAAGCCATTCTCCGCTAAGGACATTTTATCGTCTGCCATCGTCGACTTCGATAAGCCATACCCCCTCCAGACGGTGGCAATGGCTTGAAGTGGACAATAGTGTGAAGAGGCCTTTATATGTTTTGGTTATCTGAATCTATATAAGGTGTGGGTAAGGAAGATGCGACTATGAAATAGAAGCTATACAGAAGTATATGTTCAGTAGCAGACGTCTTAGATGTAACAGTCGAAAATACACTCGTAAATATAATTTTCTTTGCCATCTTCAGCTCTTGATTTATTTGTGTGTAGTTCGCTAAGAGCCCTGCACAGAAAATGGTAAAAATTTTAATTCCTGTAAAGAGCATTTTATTCGAAGGATCATCAGAAGACAGAATTACAAACGTCATAAAATTATGAAAATCATACTACAAATTTATTTAATCAAACACGCCTGTATACATATTATGTAGCTTCCACACTATGGTCAATTGTTTACCATTTTCTGATGGTGACCTTGAACGATGGTTTACGGATTGCATCCACACACTGGGCCACTAAATGAGCCGAGAGCGTGGATTCGTCCATAGGGTCTACTACGCACTTTAGTTCCGCATCTGGCTGCCTTTGATCTTTGAAGAAAAACCGCTTCCGAAGCCATTCTCCCCCAAGGCCATTTTATCGTCTGCCACCGTCAACTTCGATAAGCCATACCCCCTCCAGACGGTGGTAATGGCTTGCAATGGACAATGGTGAGGGGCTTATATATGTTTTGTTTATCGGGAGCTATTTAAGGTATGTGTAATGAAGATGTGACTATGAAATAGAAGCTATACAGAAGTATACTTTCAGTAACAGTAGTCTTAGATGTAACAGTCGAAAAGACAGTCGTAAATATAGTTTTCTTTGATAAATTTGTGTATAGCACACTCAGAACCCTGCACAGAAAAAGGTAAAAATTTTAATTCCTGTAATGAGCATTTCATTTGAAGGATCATCAGAAGACAGAAATACATCATCACTCACTTAACAAAGTTTTAGATCCTTTCTATGAAAAAAAGTATTGCCCCAAGTAAAATTTGCTTGACGCAGCCTCTCCTCTTTTGGATTTTGCACCATTGACTCGTTCACCCATGTACATCTAGAGTACAGGGGTAAGTCACATTCATTTGATCCCCAAAACTCTTATATACCTTTGATATACAATGACGAGTTGGGTCATCTTTCATTTCATTTAGCAATATACACTTTAACGAATCTAACTCATAAAGCTATTTTCGATGGACGCTACGCAGTCCATACTTTTAATGAACTACTTAATAATTAATTTATAATATTACTTAATTTTTATCCATTAACATTACATGCAATTCTGATTGAATATTATGTAATAATGATAAATTCAAATTAAAACTTTCCCTTTCTCAGCTTGCACTTGACTGTTCAGGTGAACCAAATTAAATAGTATTTTTCGAACGCATCAAATTCAGGTTTACTTGTATGTGAGGGAGTTAAGCTGAAATTGATTGTAAAACTTTGGTTAAATAATAACGAGACCCAAATTGCAGCTGAATTTGATAAATGGAGAACAAATTTCTAACTCTTAAAATTAAATATTTGTGTAATGTAGGAAATTCACAGGATTCGGCCGTCCACTGCAATAATTTTTCTTTGTTTACTTAATTTTCTTTTACATCATAGGTTTCTGAACGCTTATTTTAGAATAAATAGCAATCTTAAAATTCAAAGTTAGAGGCAGATCTTATGATAAACGAATGTTTGAACTGCACGACATTTTGGAAAATGGCACAGTGGAATACCTTTGAAACAAGTATAAATAGCGAACAAGACGCTAAAAACTATTCAATGTTATTGTGAAGTAAAATAAAACATACGGATGATTTAGCATATTTCTTAAAGATGTTTGTTGCATTATCTGCCGTAAAAATACGAACTAAATGCAAAACAAAATCCATTCTTTGCAACAACATATCCTCGTTCTCATAACAAAAACCGCTGATCACGGGTCACAAATATCGTTTGCCATTTGACGTTATCTTTTTTTTTTTCTTCTTCCTGTGATACAGAACGTTCTTCTCAGGTGAGACATAAAAACGAAGAGCCAAAAACAAATAATAATAGATGGCGTCTCGACGTTCGAGATGGTGATGATGATGATGATAACCCACTTTTTTACTCATTTGCATGATATTGCCCACCGCGAGCGACGGACGAATCACTCTGCGCCCAAACGGCAAAAATGAGAGAAAATAATCTCGTGTAAAATGAGAAATGCCAGAACCGCTTACGATCTTTCTTAAAACCGATGACACTGGCGAAAATCTTTTCAAACTGCCATACGAACCTGATGGCCATTCGAATCCACAAAGGAAGGTCTTTCTCTTTTTTTTTTTTTTTTTTACTTTTCTTTTCTCCTCTATTTAGTGTGTTAGAGCGTCGCATAGAGGTAATCATTTCTAGGTAATTCTATTTTAAATCTCTTTTTCTATTTATCTCTGAGATAAAAATGCGTATACGCAAATATAACTGCATATAAAACATTATACGAATATTATATGTATGTATGTATGTGTGTGAGTGTGTGTGTGTAAAACAGTACACGCATATTCATCCAATCAAATATTTACATAAAGGATGCATTTATGTATGTGTATGTATATGTGTACACATACATAAATATATGTAAGCTTGTATTTCTGTTTTGCACATGTATGTGTGCATTTATATATGTTTATATATGCTTCTATATATGTGTACACAGATATTCATACAGGGTGTTTAAAAAATAACCGGTATATTTGAGAAATCAATAAATATTAAACGGACAATGATAAAAATACAGTTTATTGCAATATGCTTTGGACAATATTAAATTTTCAGGCAGGCAAACTTTCAAAATTAGTTACAATGTTCCACAACAGATGGCGCTGCAATCTGGAAAAATCTAAACTATGATATTTTCCAGGTATCCACCAGGCTGAGCAATAATATGGCATATTCTCAGAACGAAATTATCAGAAACCCGTGTAAACATATCAAGCGGAATGGCTTCACATGCAGAACAGATATACTGCTCCAGTTATTCAATTGTTTCTGGATAGTGGAGGTACACCTGGTCTTTTACAAGTCCCCACAGTATAATATCGTAGTTTAGATTTTTCCAGACTGCAGCGCCATCTGTTGTGGAATATTGTAGCTAATTTTGAAAGTTTGTCTGCCTGAAAATTTACTATTGTCCCAAGCATATTGCAATAAACTGTGTATTTCTATTACTGTCCGTTTAGTTTTTATTGATTTTTGAAATATACTGGTCATTTTTGAAATACCCTGTATATATTTGTGCATGCTTACGTGTAATATGGCCGAAATTTTGACGTTTCACCAGCATAATATTAAATCCAGAAAGAACAGTACAGAACATAGAGATGAAAACTTCGTAGCATTTTAGACATTTTTATTCAAGAAGCTGGCCAAGTTTAAGTTAATAGTTTAGTATAATATCCTTGAAGATAACTCACTGTACAGACATGAGAAGGAAGGAAAGAGATTTCTCAAGACGAACTGATTACAGAAGTGATGATGTGGTACATTAAGCTTCTTAATATTACACGTGTTGAGTGATGTTTACTAGCGAATCTGTCTACATTCTATCTTTAGATCAGGAATAAATGAAATCCCGTAATAAAACAAAAAAAATTTTTGGATTTAATAATTAAGCTAGCATTGTGTTCATTCATTAAACACACACACACACGTGTGTCTTTTTGTTTATACATATGTGTGTTTGTTTGTGTATATACGAGGGTTGGAACTTTAATAGTGGCAACTATTTATTTACATACAATACAGAAGTGATTCGTCACCGGCAGTCCTTCATTTTGGTTTGTCCCAGCATTGTGTATAACCGCGACCAACAATGTGGAAGCAAAAAAGAAAAAAGAATAAGAAGGGGACTTGAGAGAGGGACGCTGGCGAGTGACGCTGATGTAGTACGCCAGCGAGAAATGTAATATTGTATATAACTGTGTCGTTGGTGTTAATAAAACCATAGAAAAGGCAATAGTTCTAGAATGATTCCTGCTTACTGTTCCCTAACTCGGAACAAAACGCAGGAGCGTTTTACATACAATACAGAAGTGATTCATGTCACCATGTTTCGCAGTCCTTCATTATATTCGCCAGCATTGTGTATAACCCGTTTCCAACAATGTGGAAGTCTCAAAACACTTGTAGCAGCGCCTGTTCTGTTGATAGTTCGAGTGGACCGGTCTATTGCCGCTAGAATCTCTGGAACAGTTCTGAAGCGAATGCCACAAAGTACTTTCTCCATCATAGGAATTAAGACAAAGTCACAAGGGCTTAGATCTGTAATGATGGTAGAGACTTGCCAGGTTAAACAATTCAGTATTGCGCTTTGCACTTGTTTGAAAATGATAGGAGCTTGAAGAAAAGTCAGATTTTTCTAATGCTTAAGTGTTCAGAATGTGCAGCAGCCGAACGATGGCCGATTGGTTATTTCGGAAATTCGTGGGTTTAATATGTGGCATGGATGTTCGTAGCCGTTCAAATCGGCTTTAAGCAGTAGGTCCCGGTTATTAGCCCTCGTGTTCAAAAAGTAGACCGTAGCACTAAACCAAACCCAGAATGTGCAACACAGTCGTATGTGCAAATCCTGTCTTTCAGGTCACTATCCATTAGTGAGTCACACAGCATGCACTTCTGTATGACACTAGGACGACCTAGCCGAGGAATGTCTGCCACATTTGGGAGTTCTTCCTTGAAGGCTTTTACCCATCTTGCTACAGTTCTGTAAGGTAATGCAGATTCCACTCAAGCATCTAGAAGCTCTAGATGACACTATCGTGATGTACGACCTCTGACACTTTGAACTTTTATCAATTTTCGTTGTTCTTGTTTTGAAAACGTTCTGACAACACTTACTTTAGACCACAAGCTAATACAAAAATCAGTTCTTCGCGTCACTCCACATTCGTATGACGTAGGAAGGACGAGTCTTTTGCTGAGAGGTATGATAAATATGTAGTTCACTTGTGGTATAAGCGACATTCTATTGTTTTGTTGTGTAGTGTTTTTACAGTAGTGTTGCCACTATTAAAGTTCCAAACCTTGTATGCATGTATGTATGTGTGTATCCTTGTATTATCTTTATATATAAAATTCTTCTGTTCGTGTGTTTATAATAGAATCCCTCCTAAACGGCTGGACTGATTTTGATGAAATTTTGTGCATGTAATTAAGTTGATTCGAGAATGGTTTAGATTCACAATTTCATCCGACTAAAATGTTTTTTTTTTATTAAAAATCCAGAATTGCCTGCTTATTGAGATTATTATAATGCCACTTGAAACCTTTCACTGTCAACGTATCTGTGGCGCAGTGGTCAGCGCAACGGCTTCAGTCCCAGGATCGAATCCCCGTCCATTCGATATGGGAATTTTAATTTAATCTAATTACGTTTGTGATGACAGCACGCGTGGTGACGTCAAGTATTTTTAAAATAATTATTTTCCTTACTTATCCATAAAAGCTGTCCAATTTATAATTTATTTACGAACATTTTACAATTTTTGGATTTACAGCTTTAAAACAGGACGTCTGTTGGGTCGTCTAGTATATATGTATATATTATGTGTGTATATGTATACATATGTGTATATATATATATGTAGATATCTATATAAACACACACACACATATATGTTTATACACTTCATTATGTGAGTTATAAATCGAACCATCGTCTCTGCAGTTTCTCCAAATACTAGTATAAAAATTTTTAATACACTTTTATTATCTTTAACTTTTACAATAAATTATATTGGTCCACCAATTTTTTTACATTCTCCTGGAAAAGTTTGCTTTCACCTAATAATACATGTTCCCAAAATTTATTGAATTGCCTTAACTCATTATAAAAATGTACGCCTGATCTAACAAAGACCCTGATTCTCTATACATACTAAA
Organism: Pardosa pseudoannulata; assembly: GCA_032207245.1. Lineage (NCBI taxonomy): Eukaryota > Metazoa > Arthropoda > Arachnida > Araneae > Lycosidae > Pardosa > Pardosa pseudoannulata. The sequence goes on along the minus strand of CM063498.1, from coordinate 159,722,542 downwards.
ACATTTCGTAGACTCGCCTCTTTGATAGGAATATACATTAATAAAATCATCTTAAAATTACGATCTATTAATACCGCGATATTTTAGTACTGCAGTTTAATCACGTCGTAAAAAGTTATTGCATGATTATAATACAAAAGCATTAAATAACTTTCGGTGATTTATATCTTTATGTAAGTTTTTAAAGAAATTAGTTTACCTTCCTTTACCCTTGAAGGTCGAGATATTTATTACCAATTACTAATTCTGTAAGAAAAAAAACTATAAGGTTTCGGGTACATAATAAGATTAACGATTTGACGTTATTTAATGGAATATTTCGTCAGTTATATAAAAAAATTACTAAAATCAACTACACAGTATCGATTCAGTGGTTTGTATTTTAATGATACATTATCTTATGCCCTTTTTTCTTCATACCACTGAATGGATGTTATTGGATGAAGAATTGAGTTTGGCATAATCAATGAACTATTTTGGGCTCCTGTTTCGTGAGTACTGAGTTCATTTTTATACATTCGATTAATCGTATCAGTGCTGTATCAGAATGATTAACAAACTGAAGGTAATTCTGAACAATTAAGAAAACATGTTTCTTTACGACATGACTGAAAGATAATTTTACTTGAAATTATAGAAAAGTATAAAAAATTTTTGTTGCAATAAAACGCACTACATTTTCTCTGTCTTTCAGGCACGTAAAGTATCATCATTTTTTTTCTGTTTATATATGAGTCCTTCGAAAAGACGCGCGACTTCAAATATTGAATAAACAAACTGAGCGAGTATATTTACCTATGCGGGGATGAAATCGTAATTTTCTTAACTGTAGATGGATTACACATATTATAAATATATGTGTATGAGTGTATAATGGGTGTTTTTTTTATCAACTACAGACGTAGAATGATATAGTCATGATGGATAAATTGCAGTCGTTAAGCCGTGAAGGAAAGCAAATTTTGAAAATAAGAATGAGTTAATTTCTCATTGGCGCTCTCCTACTAAAACTTTTTACCGTCGCTTTTATAAGATCATGTGGTCGAAAAGGAAACAGTCAGAGTGTGAAGATTATATTACATGGGAATGCTTAGAAATGGACCTGAGTTACGTAAAGGAGTTATATAAGATTATTTGAACTAAGCAGAAAGTAATTTGGGTGTTCTCGTGGTCGCCAAAGGTTTACACAATTAAAAGATAAACTAAGATATAACGGCAAAAGTTATCAGTTTGTTTAGAATTGCCAGAAATATTATTTTATACAATTACACTTAAGATGAGTAGTTTAGTTAAAATATTACATATATATGAGTGTAAATGTTACCTCCTTGGCGCAACAGCCCCTAATGGGCCTACGGTGCCCGAGACCAAGGGCCCTAGGGTGTGATACATATGTTCCGGTAAGGTGGTCAGCCTTAATCAGACTCTCCAGCGTTTAGTTCCCAAGCATACGTGGTCCTCAGTTTTGTGTGCTCACTGAAGGAATGAAAGGCTGAATCAACCTTGCTCAGTCGGGGGTTCGAATTTCGAACGTGGGTTGTGAGAGCTCGAAACGCTACCACAATGACACTGGGTTTCTTATATATGAGTTTGCAAGTACATTTAATATCTATAGATATGACTGTTCTTTTAGTTTATTATATAAGTCGTAGTACTATGTTTTTCTACTAGAATTGGGACCTTTTCTTTGTTTGGTGCCAATTTCATTAAATTCATGCAACTTTTTCTTAAAATTTTCATGTATTAGAAACTGATTTAAACCCCGTTAAAGATTGCGATACGGAGTTATATACATCAGTTAAAAAATGTTAATCTTAAAATTTACCTCGCTCTGATCGCTGTAACTTAAATCTTTATATTTTTCGTTGGCAGGACAAGGCGAGCTAAAGTAAGTAAAAACTCAGTTTCACAATTATGCTAAGACACTTAAATACTTGTAAAGTTGTTTTCATAGTTCTTTCAGGATAATAAATATTATGCTTGTATGAAGGATGAACCTCTACACACACACATTTCCACAACTCTAGCTTTGACTGGATGTTATTTCTCCGTCTTTAAAAAAAAGGATTACAAAAAAAGAAAGTAAAGCGCTGCTCTTAAATCTGGGGTAAGTTTGTTTATCTGAGAAATCCGCAGGGTAAAAGTTCTTTTCTTTTGTAAGAATCTCTTTATCTGAATCTTTTGACATGAGAAGTGGGTTTATGTTCATTAAATCACGCATTGTATTCATCCTCCATGAAATATTCAGCGATAACATGACGCGAAATCTCTAAATGATGCTGTTATCTTATTGTTAAAAAAAATCAAAACAAGAACTTTCTTCGAGAGATAAGAGGCTAATTAATCATTATAAATGATGGATTCCTCGCAAACCACATGCAACTAACCCGTGATCAAATTGTTTCCGATTTTTTCCACTCCTTATTATGTTGTGCACATATCATCTTTTATATGTTTTCTACCAGCTATCTCCATAATCAAAATTTTACGGGATTTTTTTTTTCGGTCTTAGATCTCCTTTTTTTTCGGCCCCCTTCCAAATCCCGCGTATGGCAGAAGGTTGAGAAAATGTTATCTGCCCTTGTTTTACGTGACACGATGAATTACTGTCTGAAAGAGAGGTTTTTATTCTGTAGAGAAATACTTTTTTTTTTATTATTAAAAGGAAATTGCTTTGAGGCTTAGCGAGATGCGGCAAAGTATTGTGTTTGTTTAATAAAAGGAAATCTTCCTTTTGAAATTTTGATGTGAACATCACTTTATTGTCAGCCCCGGCTTACTCTCGCATCTTTTGTACCCTCGTGCTGGTGTCTTCGCGTGTTTGTCATATCGAGTAAAAGGAGAAAACTCTGGGTTGCGGATAATACAGCTTGTGTACAACGTCATCTCTCGAGGTATTCGTTTCTTTTAAGAGGAAATTTATTTAGCTCCGACACCCTGAGAATGAAGAAAAGAAGCATTGGAGATGCGATTAATTTAATATTCCCGCATTAGAATGAAAGTGTTTTTATTACGTGTCACATAGTTTTATTGCATGTGGCAAGGGTCACTAAAGTAAGAGTTAAAACTTAATATACGTTAATATTGAAGAGCCTCAGTAGCTCAGTCGGCAAAGGCAACGATCTGTTTAGTGGTAGGTTGCGGGTTCGGAACCCGAGCCGGCCTAAGATCCTTCGTGTTCGCTACAGGTGACTGGGGCACGTAAAATACGTACGTGGTCACAATGTCCTCAATGTTCTCAATCAATACCTTTGGGGGTGGTAGTCTAAGTCTATGAGTCTTCTGCTTGGTCCCTGCTTCAAAATTAGGACCTACTCGAACATATCGTGCTTCCACCCTGGAGGTGCTCGTTGAAACGAAAGGCGCACCCCTTCTAGTAGACTCCGGCTCATATTGAGCTTGGTTTGACCAAGTGGCATAAGACAACAACACCAATTAATAATGAATAAACAAACTCGGTGAGTATTTTTACCAATACGCAGATGGGATTGGGATTTCTTAACTCTGGATAAATTGTAACATTTATAAACATAGTATAAATGCATATGTATGGGTGTGTGTATATTGGGTTTTTTTTTTTTACAAACTACAAACTTGGAATTATATTCATACTGAATAAAGTGCAGTCGTTAGACCATAAAGGAAGCAGCAAAATTTGAAAATAAAAATGAGTTAACCCTTTCGTGGGCCATTTATTTCTCGCTCCACGTTTCCAAACTTTCAAAACAGAGCTACTACTTTTATTCAAACGATCGAACAATTGATGACAGCTCAAAACCGAAGTTGGAATCGGTCTTCCCGTCGTTTCAATAACAAGAAAAATATATTAGAATGGGTTTTGAGTATTTTGTAATAGTTTGGTGTATTTTGTAAGATCGTGTAGGTGGGAAGTAATCTTCCCACGGCCCACGAAAGGGTTAATGGAGACAATTCATCGTTGGCGCTCTCTTACCAAAATTTTTTATCATCATTTTATAGTACCACGAGGTCGAAAGGGAGCCATTATAAGTTCAGAATAGTTGATGCCACTTGAGTAATCAACAAAAAGTTGGAGAAATTTATTTACTAAAAACAGTTCTCAATTTGATAATTTTCCAATATATCTACAACTCAGTGCACAGATCAGAACTCTATTAGTAGTTTATAAAAGTTCAGAGCTATAAAGAATTAATGGCACAAGGTAAAAAGAAATTGCACAGTGGTCTGTCAACAGTTGACTCTAAAAACTGAACTGAATTAATTTAACTTCCTTGTTTTTTAATCTAGCCAACTGACGAAAACTACGAGAAACCTCGAAAATATTCTAAAGGGTTTACATATCGCCATATATAAGTTTACATATATAAGTTGAAGAATATTTTTGCGACCTTCATCGAAATGTCTTCAACTAAGACGCAAAAACTAAGTGTACAAAATAATCGTCTGATTTGCAACATCTAGCCAAATAATGGTATTAGACATTGTCTACTGTCTTAAAAAGAAGCTTCGTATATGTCTCTTTTTTACGACAAGGCGGCAAAATTGAAGCAAACTACGATTGAACGCGCTTTACAGAAATTTAAATTGCATTTCACGGTGCAATTGCAACAATTTTTATCAATCACAATAGTGGCTCAGAATATTTACAAAGGATAGTTCCCAAATTTCATCGATATATGTATGTATATATGAATGTGTGTAATATTTCAAATTATAACCCCTAAAATAAATATCCAAAATTCTCTCCCCCCCTCTCTTTTTTAAAACCTAATTTCCCAGCCATATAATCTCAAGTAAAGGAGCGTTTTCCAACTTAAATCCTTTTTAACCCTTTCTCAAAACTAACGTTAGATTAAATGCTAATTTTTTATCCACTGGCCACATTTTTAAGCTTTTCCAGGCATTACTTAGGCAATAACTAAATTCCTATCTGTGTGATTTATGAGCTAATTTAAATGATGAAGGTTCACTCTTACTTCCAAAGAGTGCTGAATAATCTCTCGGTAGAACCAATTGATCCGTTTCCTTTTGGGTCGGTGGAAGATGTGTAATCTTGAAACATTTTATGTAGAGTTGTACAGACGATCATAAATACAAGATAGAGAGAGAATTGGAGAATTAATTTTACAAATATTTTATTCATTTTCATGTGGAGGAAGAAAAGCGAGATCAACTTCACTATCATCGAATCACTGTTTGATACATGAAGATTTTCGAAGGAAAGCTTCATTACGTTTTTTGTACTCTAAAATAGGTTAGGTTCAAGGTTTCTCCCCACCTTTTATCTTCCATAAATAAAGTGGCTTAAAAAAATAAGTGTTACAACTTGCAGTAAGTCTTAGAACAGGGGGAAAATATACGCTTACTAGGGTATGTGTACGTCTTGCTCAATAGCTTTCCGGAAATCGTTACTTACGGTAAAGAGACGTTTGTGGTAGGCGGATCCGCCCACGCCAGATGAACGCGTTCCAACTGGAGCTGGTAATAGCTGTCAGTTCTGTAGAACCGACATCACCGATCGCAGTGCTGAAAAGGCGAACACTGTGGGTAGCGCATACCCTTGTTCCAGCCAAAGGTTGAACACGGGTTACGTTGGACATCAAACGACTTAAACTTCCTGAAGAATAAAAGAGGGAAAGCAGGTGCACCAGAATAATTGGAACTACACTAGTTACTTGGGCATCGCGGGCGATTCATGTGAGCCCTTATAAGCTCATTTGTCGGGGTACTTGGAACCAAAATTTGTACCTTCGTAGTAATATCTCTCAATTGAATGCATTGTGTTCATTCTACATTCAGGATTAATTCCTGTAGGTTCCCATAGTTAGGATAGTCCCATTCAAATTGATGTTTAAACTATTTTGTGAAAGCTTGTTTGGATGAATTAGATATCACTTTGCATCTGCAAGCTGTAGAATAAAAACGCTTATCGGTGAATAATCTGCAATAAAAGTAAAAGAATGACAACATGTTCTGAAATAATTAATTACTCTTCAGCACCCTGTGAATTATTATTAATTGTAATCGTCAATTTTGGCTTTTCAGAAAGGTTAGAGGTTGTAATTTCTACTCACCGTAGTTTTAGTTGTTAATTACCAGAGACGTGCATTTAATTATGTTTCCTTGACAACATTCCCTACAGCTAAAAAATACTAAAAAATATTTTGTACTATTTCTTTCTGTTTTTAGAGACAAGAAAATTTAATTTAAAATCGTATAGTTTTTCTTTAATTTCAACTCCAGATTCTTTGACATATAATTCAGCTCTCTTAAAAACCAATAATTAGTTTTATTGAAATAACAGTTATGTATAATTATTTGAGTAAAATTAAAGATTTTAATTTGGAAATTTTGGTAATGTAATTTACAATTTTTTGATTTGGGAAATCGGAATTATATGCTAGAACTTATTTTCGAAGATTTTCTTAACTAAGAAAACAAAGCCATGTATTAACTTCTAGTATATTTTTAATTGGAAGAAACCTATATTTTGTATCTGATAGTGAAAAATAAATCTTGTAGGTTTTAAGACTGAAATTTTACCATCTGCACCAAATGCAATTCTTCACTGTAGTGTATAGCATAGCTTTTTTTATTCTGTATATTCCTAACATAATTAGTTTTATAATTGCTCCTACACGATAATAATATGTCAAATTTTTCAAAATTGCATATAGATTTGCAGCATGCGGGGATAATATCGAGACTATTTGAAAGTTAAAATTTCTCCAAACCCCGATCTGTTTTGTGAAAACCGTTCTGCTCATTTGTATCCAATTTTGGAATATATTCTAAAGCATCGGGGAGAAAAAAAAAGAAATACTAATATCGTACATATTATATGGTCTTTCCGTTTCAATATTCGAATTTCTGGCACTGCAAGACTAAAAATAGAAATTTTTGAATTATATGAATGTGAATAAATGCGAACGTGTTACATTCAGTTTGTTCCGAATTGGTCTGCTATGGTAATTTTCTCTTTTCAGAACTTGCTGAAAATAGTTTGTGAAAGGTTTCGTGTTTTGTTGCACTCCGGGTAATAACTAGATTGGAGGTGAAATAGTTTGTGTGTGCGTATGTATATATATATCACGTCGAGGGGAAAATGCATTTGGAAAAAGTGGAAGAGAGAAAACTGGAGTTAAGGGTCAAAGAAAGAAAACTGCCCTTGGTGAATTCTATTGAAATACTCTATTTTTTAGCGAAACAGTAAAGATATATATATATATATATTACTTTTAAGGTCTAACCCAAACAATTTTAGTTTTTTTGTTTGCATTCCCTAATTCTTATTATTTTCATAATGTGGATTAATTTACACCAAAATACGGTTCTTTAAACATTTAACTGGGATGTATCAGATGTTCGAAGCCACAATCTGAGTTTGGCTTAATATTTTATCTAAAAGAGGAATAAAATATTATATACTAAACAAAAATGCATTATTACGATATTATATTTCATGTTTCGAGGGTTCGATAATGATGGATTCTTTTCGAAAAATAAAACATTTAAATGAAGATAATATAGAAATATATACTGATAGTCTTTCTGTAAGTAAAATCTGGAATATTTAGCACCAAAATCAAAATTAATAACCCAAATACAGGAATAATTTAAAATTATGAGTAACAGAAAATTAATATAATTTAGATTAAAACGTATGTGGGATACAAATACGTAGATATTTTAGCAAAAAAAAAAGCTATAAAATCAATAAACTGTAAACCTATTAATCTCCTTTATTCAATAATTTAAAATATATATACATGAAAGAAAGAATAAATAAAAAATTAGCAAAAATATTGGAATATAATTTGAAAATAATATTTTAAACTATTTCATTATTGGGCAGGGGGGTTTCCCAACGTACTCATATAAAATCAAGAAACTAGATCAATAAAATTGAGAATGCGTAATAGGTTACCCAATAGGTTAGCATTACATGCAAGTAAAATTTAATTTTGTTTCCGAGTTTATTAGAAAAATACTAAAATGAAATACATATTGAATATTTTAAAATCCCAACCGTATTAAAAAATTAAAATCTATATTATATTCCATATAATATAGATTGGTACTGAATGTCCATTGGTTGTCTAATGATCCACTGTAAAGCATAATAAAAAAGGATTAGTCATAAAATGCTAAAATTTCATATTTAGTATTATCTGGCAATTTCTTTTTTGGATGCAATCTGTACTCTATATATCGAAAAACTAAAACTAATTATGACATTGGAAAGATAATTCTAAGTTATACAGTTCACGTAAAAATAAACTGAATGCATCTCAAAGCAGTTAAGTAAACATTTACACTCCATCGCAATGACGAACTGGCAACGAAATTTATTTTTAAATGCAGTCCATTATACAGCTTGGTTACAAAGGTAATACTTTCCCACCTTTATAATCGTACATTGCGAATTTCCTATCACTACTCTCCTGTTTCTTTCGAAATCATTAGTTGACCTCCCAACACATAGGTTAATACATAATTGTCGCCAATACTGTTCTTATCATTGTTCAGTTCGACCAACTTTCTTTACGGCAGACAGCCGCTCCTTAAAGCTTAAGGGGATTTTTAGCTGGGAAACAATCGGCATTACTGCTATGTATTATCTTTAACTATCTATATGTTGATCAGTAAATTACTGTCTCTAATTATTTGCTCTCTATTCAGATCGGAAGATTATTAGAAGAAATTGGTTATGAAATAAAACACGTAATCGGTGACGGTAAATTCTCTGTAGACAACAAAAAAATGGCATGATTTCGATGACAATCGAGGGATGTAATTTCTAGGAAGGAGAGAATATCCGTATTGTTTAATTGTAATTGTAGCAGATGTAATAAAGAAAAATCTTTTTTTTTTCCTTATACTTTTTGAAATTAACGATGAATAGTTTTCATGTTTTGCCTATCACATTTTAGGAAAATTAATAACCTATTAGTGTTCATAAAAATGCTGCGAAATTCATGCGTTGTTCTTAACTTTAATATTAAATGTTTTTAAACGGAAAGAAATAGGGGTATTAGACTGAAAATAAACTCTTTTCGCAAAGGAAGGGGGGTATATTCATTTTTCTTAATGTCACTTTTATAGTTTGTTAATGATTACAGTATCAAGGCCGGAAGAACACTGTTGGTCCATGACCAAGCACTGAGTAAAAAATCTAAAGGCACAAAATGGCTGAAAAAAAAATGAGGAAAAAAAATATCAACGAAATGTCTGAACTAATTAGAAAATTCACGAAAACAAAACAATCTAGTTTTATGTAAATTTAGAAACCATTTTAACAGATAATTATCGGCTATAAACAGTCAGGAACGTTTGGGAAGTTTTGGAACTGATAACAAAATTAAATTTTCTTTCCAAACTTGAGTATTGCTCGAAGAATCTCACTAACTTTTCCAGTAAGTGTTCCATCCAGGAAAAGTAATTTTCCTATCTAAAAATGATCAAGAACATTTTGCCAACAATACTTTAAACAGGCCTCACTACGTTAAAAACAGAATTTGCAGTCGGTAACACTCTAGATATGGAAGAAATGGCTACAGAATTTGCTGAACTAAAAACTCGAAAAAACAATCATTTCAATTATATACTCCTGTTAGTTTGTTATAATGAAATATCTTCAGTGAAAAACTGTCATAAATATTTGTGTCAATTACTGAGTTACATTGTTGTTTTTTGGACGTTCGATAAAATATGTAAAAAAAAACCATATACCCTTTTTTAAAATGCTTACATTGTAGTCCCGTAAGGTAGTAATTTTTTAAAGGCTAAATCCTAATCTAACAGAATGTAAATTTTTCACCACTCCCCAACGTTATTCTGACTTTTTTTTATTTTGATAAATCTTTTACGCAATTACTTACACTAGTTTAATAATTAATTACAATAATCAATAAGCTGCAAACAATCATCCAAGTGAAATTCGTTTAGCAGCAAATGCTTTTTTTGCAACAGCGTTGTTTTGTAACATAATACTGATTGCGCAAATTATAAACGAGCTAACTATTTATTCCATTTGTATTATCTGGAGCAGAAACAACCTCATTTAATTAAGCGCGGGGTGTCTGGTTCAGCTCCCATTTACGGTGGTCTGAGATACGAATTCTATCTCTCTATGATTCGTTGATTTCTCTAAATTTGTAGTGTCAGTTAGAAAAGCCGTGACATTTGTTAATTTAAATCTGAAAAGTTTCTCTGGACGGCGTTACACTGACATCTTATGGTAATCGATGAAAACAGTGTCTTGTCCTGTTCTCGCTTTAGAGAAGTGCCTTTCAAATGTTTTAAATTGTATCGCTGGAATTATAAAGGAAAATTAAATGTAAAGTGCCCACACCATCAATAAAACTATTCGAAATTTCAGTATATCTTTAAAGTTACCGGTATTTTCTAGCGCACTTAAAATTTAGATTGAATATTTTAAAAGGAATTTAACCCAAGCACAGAGACAAAAGTAAGTGGATTCTATCAGCCGTAGACGCTGTATTAAGTTTCATGAAGCGACCTTGGCTTCTATTCCATAATTGCCGGATAATATCGAATGAGAAGGCCGCTGCACTTCAGTATCAGAGTTCGTGGGTTCGAGTCCCATTGAGTTATGTATGTTTGTAGCCGTTTGGAATCGGCTTTAAACAGTAGGTCCCAGTAATTGTGTAGCAAAACAATAGACCATCGAGCTTCAAACCAATCAACCAATCGAAGCCAGAATTAATGCCTGGATGTGTTTGCTGTCGTTTTTATAAAAAGTTTGATGTATTCAAAAGTTATAATTGAAATTCTTAACTCTAAATTTGCGTTACATAAATACATTGTGTAAATATTAATATTATTACAAGTATGCGTTGCAAGTGTAACCCTTAAATATGAGTTTATGGAGCACTGTCATTCCCTTACATACATCGTATTAGTACTGTTGTAATGTACATAAAACCTATACACCAGTGTTCGTTACAAGGGGAAAACACAGAATAAATATAATACTTTAAATTGAGATTCAGACATTTATTTACTCTATACATTTATTTACAAATAGATCCTTGGTTATCATAACCATTAATTATTTATATCTTCTATTTACACTATAATTATCACACATCTCTTTATAAGGAATTATTATTATTAACAGAGGCCTAAGTTAAATGACTGTAAATATTATTTCATAAATTACCTCCATTAAAGTCACAGGAGAGCAGGCATAGGCTTCCCTCACGGGCGCACGAGACGAGTTGGTGATGGTGGATCCTTGTCCCACTTCTTTCAACTCCCCACTTCAACTCCTCTCCTTAACTTCATTTACAAACTCCTCACATCGGTCCCAACGCCCCTTTTTTCTTCTTATCCAATCCCTTGTCTTCGGGAAATTTTCCCACATCTCATGCCCTTTGGGAGTGCAGGTGGGCTCATTAAAGTGTAGCCCTTTTGTGCAATCTGACATTACTTTTTAGACCCTGCTTCCATAACTCACGGTTACAGCTCTGTGCGAGCTTGACCGTTAAGCAGCCATTCCGTGATAAATACCTTCTCTGCAGGGGTCCCTAAACTTTACGTGAATAATTGGAGTCCAAAATTCCTCTAGGAAAATCCTCCCACGGCTATGCATGCACGTGCAGACAACCGTGGGAAAGTACCTCGGTACAAGTACGTTTAAAGTAATCGATGCATTAAGATCATAGTAAATACAAAAGCAAAGACAAGGGGATTTTATGTATTTAGCTTGGTTCTATACATCTCTTATGATCCGCCGTGTTCGTTAAAGGTGACTGGGTCGCGTAAACTATGTTCGATGTCATAATGTCCTCCAAGTTTTCACTCAATACCTCTGGGGGTGGAAGGCCAAACTTATGGGTCTTCTGCTTGTCCCTGCTTCTAAATTATGAGGACACACTTGAGCATAAGCCGTACTTTGACCCTAGCGGTGCTCATTAAAACCAAACGGCGCACCTTTTTGTCTTAATATGAGTAGCGTATATCTCTTTTGTGTTTGATTTGACCAAGTAGCATCAGAAACAAGAAGACTTCCTATATTTGTCCTGTGTCAGTATTCAAAAGATAGCTTAATCGTGGCCAAGAAACAATCGTTTTCTCTCAATTTTCTTAATATTGTGCCTTTATTATACTGGCTATATGTTTATAATTTTACTATATTATAATTCAGCGACTTTATCAAGCCTAAATAACCTCCTGGTTCGTAAAAAATAGAACTAAATAAATTGAATTTAGAAAAAATATTTCTCCGATAGTAAGTCAAGGTATGAAATGGGTACTGTATAAATATATTAAATATGTTCGGCAGCGCCCTATCGTGAATTTATCTTCGTCCTCTTCTCCATCTGACCCACTTGCGGACGTGCTCTCTGAATAATGTGAAATTTCGTGGAATGGGAAACGAAATGGCCCTACCGCATCTGTATATACCTCCCTCTGGGTGGCTCATTTATATGCGGATCTATCCATTTCCGATGCCACAAATTAAAACGCAGATTTATCCGGCCGGAGGATTCGTGATACGCATAAATGGAATATTTTCATCACCGCCAGGCGGCTTCCCTCTAAACCCGTTGTCGCCATTAGCCTCCTCTCAATCCCGTGGCCGTAATGATTATTAAAAGGGCTGATACTTGATTTCGGATTTCTCCGGTCGCTATCCATTTGGGCATCCCGATCCTGCATAAACATATCCCCTAAATAGGAGCGAATCAATCAGTCGGGACCCGAGTAAAGACCATTATTTCCATTCGGGGCTCTGACGCCCTCATCATTTTCGGAGGCTAGTGGACAAATACACTTGCCAGCTTCCACAGTGTTCTGGCTTGTGTTCAGAAGCCAAAGATTGTTTCTTGCTGAGATCTTGACCTCTACTCTATATAGAAACTGCAAAAATATTACAACGAACTATTAACAGCGTTATAAACACATTTAATGGTATTATGTAGTAAATATTATGAACCTTTAAGGACTCGTAGCAATTTTGATTTCTTTATTCTATTGCGAGCAACATACAGTGAAACATACATAAACTAGTTCTCAAATTAAATTGAAGATTACTTTTTAACCGTTACGAATATTATTATAGCACATCAATTGTTAAACTTATAACCGTATTGTGTTATTGTCACTATAAAAGCTACTGAAACTCTCGGCTTCTGATCAGGATGTTCTTTGCTCAATATTATGGTTTACGGTAACCTTGGAAAAGTCATAACACGTCTACGGTTTGCAACTCATTTATTTTCTAGATTCAAGTAACCGAAATATATTTTGTGTTAGTGTTTATTTCAATTTATATTGTTTCTATTTATACTGATTCAGTTGGTTTTGCCGCTGCAGGCAGTCGCTTAACTTTCCGCCTAACCTACCTAACCGGAAACAATATATCAAGCGTCTATTCTGCAGTAATGCCTTTCTTATATCGTTGACAATAAAATAATATTCTTATCTGTTTGTATATCACTACTTGACTGCTGTGCGAATCCCATATATTTTAAGATGATTTTCTTGTATTATTGATAGAAAAAAAAGGAAAAGACGTATATCCGTTCGTATATCTGTGGATTTATAACTTCCACTGTTTATGTTACATAATTAGCGACTGTAACACCTTAACTACTGCTGTGAAGTAAATTCAAACTATTATTATTCGTGAACAGTTAGCTTCTACTACTATTTCTTTCGTTTGCCATCTCTCGATTCTCGTTAATTTTATTATATATAATTGCTAATAATTAGTTTACTTCTCCTTTAAAAAAAATTCTTCATTTTGAAAAGCATTTAAAACCAAATTTTCCCTGTGAAAAAAATTACGAAGTATTTTTGTGCTTGCAAAATGCTATCATTCCAGTGCATTTCTCCTTTAATTTATTTATTTTCATGGGAGAAATAATGCTGACTTAAATTTTTCTCTCGATGAGATAAATCCACATTATATGCATTTTAATCACTCTCAGCTGACTCCAGTCATAAGTTTATATTATATTTATGACTTTAGAAAACGATACTACTCTCACGCTAGGTATTTCTCTTAATTATTATTTACAGACCTTGTCTTCGGTTCTTATTAGATATTTCATATCACCTGGGTGAAAATTCGAGCAGTGCACAGGCAAGCATCCTGCCTGGTTAAAAATGTCAGGGAAAAAAATTGAACCGCCTTTTTTTCATTATTAGTATTTTCCCCGTGTTTATAACGGAGGAGACGACAGTCGTGTAATGGATGACTTTTTCATGATTTCATAACTTCTTTTAACACTGGGCATCCCTTTCTTCCCTCTTCTGTCTTTTTCTTCATCATCTCTCCGTTTTGCTGAACCATAAAATAAGCGGCAGCGCTCTTGTAGGCCTCATTTTTTTCCTAATAATGTCTTCAAAACACTGATGCATTGCACGGGAATTGGCACGCTTACTACATAATGCCATTTATTTCTGCCCCTAAAAGAAAATAATCCAAGGGATCAGACCTTCGTGAAAAGATTCCGCTACGTTTTTATGACAACGTTCCTGTAATTTCTTTGTTCTGATAGGGTGACTGATTTTTCTCCTTTAAATTTCTATCAAAAAGTCAACTTCTTTTTTTTATTTGAGTGTATTTTCATTAGAGGGAAAATCTTTTCTGGCAGTCGAATTGCATTCAGAAAGTATGATGTCAAAATATCTTATCCGCAGGTTTCAGTATCGTGTTGTAGCCGTTCCAAATTGAGGTTAAGATATGTAGTTTAATAACGCCTTGAAAATATTTTAGAAATATTTTGAAGTACACAGGAATTGACACACTTACTACATAATGACATTTATTTCCAGCAAAGAAAATGATCAAAACTATCAGACCTTTGTGGAAAGATACTGTACGTTTTTATGAAGACGATCATGTAATTTCTTTGTTCTGATAGAGTGACTGATTTTTCTCCTTTAAATTTCTATCAAAAAGTCAACTTCTTTTTTTTGCGTGTATTTTTCGGGGGCTAGTAGTCCAATTACATTCAGAAAGTATGATGTCAAAATATCTTATCCGAAGGTTTCAAAACCGTGTTGTTGCCGTTCCAAATAGGAGTTAAGATATGTAGTTTAATAACGCCTTCAAAATGTTTTAGTGGAATTTACAGGAATTGAAATGCTTACTACATAATGACATTTATTTCTAACAAAGGAAATGATCAAAAGGATCAGACCTTTCTGGAAAGATACCGTACGTTTTTATGAAGACGATCATGTAATTTCTTTGTTCTGATAGAGTAACTAATTTTTCTCCTTTAAATTTCTATCAAATAGTCCAGTTTCTTTCTTTTTTTGCGTGTATTTTTGTAGGGGGGATAATCTTTCCTGCAGTCTAATTACATTCAGAAAGTATGATGTCAAAATATCTTATCCGAAGGTTTCAGTATCGTGTTGTAGCCGTTCCAAATTGAGGTTAAGATATGTAGTTTAATAACGCCTTGAAAATATTTTAGAAATATTTTGAAGTACACAGGAATTGACACACTTACTACATAATGACATTTATTATTAGCAAAGAAAATAATCAAAGGGATCATACCTTCATGAAAAGATTCCGCTACCCTTTTTTGACGACGTTCCTGTAATTTCTTTGTTCTGATAGAGTGACTCATTTTCTTCTTTAAATTTCTATCAAATAGTGAAGTTTCTTTTTTTTGCGTGTATTTTCATTAGAGGGAAAATCTTTTCTGGCAGTCGAATTGCATTCAGAAAGTATGATGTCAAAATATCTTATCCGAAGGTTTCAAAACCATGTTGTAGCCGTTCCAAATTGGGGTTAAGATATGTAGTTTAATAACGCCATCAAAATATTTTAGTGAAATTCACAGGAATTGAAATGCTTACTACATAGTGACATTTATTATTAGCAAAGAAAATAATCAAAGGGATCATACCTTCATGAAAAGATTCCGCTACCCTTTTTTGACGACGTTCCTGTAATTTCTTTGTTCTGATAGAGTGACTCATTTTCTTCTTTAAATTTCTATCAAATAGTGAAGTTTCTTTTTTTTGCGTGTATTTTCGTACAGGAGAAAATCTTTTCTAGCAGTCCAATTACATTTAGAAAGTGCGATGTCAAAATATTTTATCCGAAGTTGTAGCCATTCCAAATTTGGGTTAAAATATATAATTTAATAACGCCTTCAAAATATTTTAGTTAAATTCATAGGAATTGAAATGCTTACTACATAATGACATTTATTTCTAGCAAAGAAAATAATCAAAGCGATCAGACCTTCGTGAAAAGATTCCGCTACGTTTTTATGACAGCGTTCCTGTAATTTCTTTGTTCCGATAGGGTGACTGATTTTTCTCCTTTAAATTTCTATCAAAAAGTCAACTTCTTTTTTTTATTTGAGTGTATTTTCGTACGGGGGAAAATCTTTTCTAGTATTCCAATTACATTCAGAAAGTATGATGTCAAAATATCTTATCCGAAGGTTTCAAAACCATGTTGTAGCCGTTCCAAATAGGAGTTAAGATATGTAGTTTAATAACGCCTTCAAAATATTTTAGTGAAATTCACAGGAATTGAAATGCTTACTACATAGTGACATGTATTTCTAGCAAAGAAAATAATCAAAGGGATCAGACCTTCGTGAAACGATTCCGCTACGTTTTTATGACGACGTTCCTGTAATTTCTTTGTTCTGATAGGGTGACTGATTTTTCTTCTTTAAATTTCTATCAAATAGTCAAGTTCCTTTCTTTTTTAGTGTATTTTCGTACAGGAGAAAATCTTTTCTAGCAGTCCAATTACATTTAGAAAGTGCGATGTCAAAATATTTTATCCGAAGGTTTCAGTACCGTGTTGTAGCCGTTCCGAATTGAGGTTAAGGTATATAGTTTAATGACACCTTCAAAATATTTTATCGAAATGCACAGGATTTGACAAGTTTACTACATAATGCCATTTATTTCTATCCTGAAAAAATAATACGAGGTATCGGAAATTCGTGAAAAGATTCCGCTACGTTTTTATGACAATGTTCGTGTAAGTGTTTTAATGATAGAGTGACTAATTTTCCTTTTTCTTAAAGTTCTATCAAGTCGTTGGTAAATTTTTGTGCCTGTATTTTTGTAAGAGGGGAAATATTTTTCATCAGTTCAACTACATTTGGGCCCTCTGATGCTAAAATAACTTATCCGGAAGTTACAGTACCATATTGTAGCCGTTCGAAATAGGTGTTAACATATGTTGTATCGTGTAATAGTGTCTTTAAAACACTTCGGTGAATTATAAGGAACGGACATACATATTACATAATGCCATTTAGTTCTGTCCAAAGAAAACTTACCTCATACAAGTAAGTATGTAGTAAGCATTATAGCCTAATGCTTACTACATAATGCCAATTAGTTCTGCTCAAATAAAATGATACATTGAATCAAACCCTTCTTGAAAATGATTACGTTAATTTTTCTACCTTATTAATTTAAAATCTTTACAACTTTTTGTTACTATAAAGTGAATTATTTTTCTATATAAATGTCTATTAAACTCTCAGTGTTCTATAAATTTTAATGCATACTTCCATGTCATCTTACATTAATACGGAGTGATAAAATCAAAACTGTAGTTTTAATTTTTTTTAATTTTTAGCTGAAAAGCATAGGTATTATCAGACACAATTGCACGATTTCCACTTATAAAAATTGGTCGATCAAATGAAAGACGGATGACACTTTAATAGCCGTGCCCATCCAAGTAGCAAAACATCTACAAGTAAACCACTCTAATGAATTTTTGAGAAATTCAATCATCTCGATTGATAAAGAGCAAGACTTTAAATCTTAAAGTAACGTTTGAAGTTTTATTGTTTGAAACATATGTCACTCTAATTGGTAGATCTATATTTTACTCTATGGGTAAATCTATATAATACTCTATGCCGCGGTAGCTGAGTCGGCAAAGGTAACGATCTCGTAACTGAGAGGTTGCGAGTTCGGAACCCGAGCCTACCTAAGATCCGCCGTGTTCGTTAAAGGTGACTGGGGCACGTAAAATAGGTTCGTGGTCACAATGTCCTCCAAGTTCTCAGTTAATACCTCTGGGGGAGGGGGCAGGTCAAGTCTATGGGCCTTCTGCTTGATCCCTGCTTCAAAATTATGAGGACCTACTTGAGCGAAGTCGTTCTTTCACCTTAATGGTGCTCATTAAAACGAAAGACGCACCCCTTGGCCTTAATACGAGAGCCTGCGAACTCAATCGTGCTTGGTTTGACCAAGTGGCATGAGAAACAACAACAACATATTTTACTCTGGTTAGATCTATATTTTATTCTATGTTACTCTATATTTCTGGATGATGACTGAATAGCTAGTTAGAAACTGGACTCTATAAGCCAAGTCCACATAGTTGTTAGCAATTCTAAATCGACTTTATGTAGTAGGTCACGATTTGTAAAGCCTCGAAGAGAAAAATATTGATTTTAGTCCCCCCTCATGCAAGCAATCAAGGTAATTTAGTGTTCAAATCACATTATATGGTACCAAATTTGATGCGTGCCAACCCCACTGCAGGCCCAACGAGTACATGTCAGGAATATGTTCATTAATTATATTCCGGCCAAATATCCTCTCTACTAGTAAGTGAGTCATCGAGAGATAAGACTTTAAGTCTAGGGGAAACTCCCATTTCAAATAAGCTCTACATTGAGGAGGGGGAGGGTCTAACAAATGTGTAACTCATTTCTAAGTCGAGACTCGTCTGGAGCATTTGAAATCGTAAATTCTTAGACAAATGTTTAATTTAACTGTTTCATCTGCTTGGAAATGTAATTTTAATTGCGATTTCCGTCTGTCATTTTTAAATATAGAGTTTTGGAGAGACCATTCTTGATCGGATAGTGTGCTGTCACTTAATGCTTAAACGTCGTTTTCTTAACAGGTCTTCATAATAGAGGCATTACAATATGTTTTATATGATTTATAAGCAGAATGTAAATATTTTTTACCCTTCAGATTAAACTGGAAACTTAGTTCTATATAATTGCTGGTTTTTAAAACTTAGTATTATGGCTCATTTATATTAGAAAAGTATATTGTTATCACATCAATAATTTAAATTTTTAGGATTTTTAAGATTAAAATTTATTGACATTAAAGGGTCACTACAATATTCCAGCTATATCATCTAGCCTAACTGGATTTTGATATGGCTCTTCTATCCTTTAGACTGTTTTTCAATGACGTAGAATCTTTTCTTATGAATGTAAGGCAGATTCTTTTTTTTAATTTGATTATTCGATTATTACATTTCAAAAACTTGACTGTTATTTGATTCTTTAGGATACACTGTCCAGTGGTACTGTATATAGTATTCGATAGACTTACTATCCTGTGAATAGTACATAAAATTTCTGAATTATAAATCTAAAATAACATATCAGTGAAATCTCTTCTGTGAAATTGGTCAGTAAACCACAAAGCGTTAGTGAAACATTAATTTTGTCATTAAACTAAAATTATATGCCGAGAAAATGCTTTCTAAAAGCGTCAGTGCACGTCAACTTGTACGCACTGAATAAAATAGATTTATTTTACGATTCCTTTTTCCGATGAAGAATGCGCGAATTTTTCACGTGATAACACAATTTTTTTTTTACTTTGGTTCAAGCAAAAGTGTGATAAAGCCTTAAATCGGTTTAAAAATATTTCGCTAACACACGAGAAATTCGCGTATTCTTTATCGAGAAAAAGTATTGTAAAAAGCTTTATAATATATCAGCATGTAAGTGTTGCAAAAGAAGCAGATTCAGTCTAGAATTCCTTCTTCAGTTGAAATATACGCTGATTTCTCGCGTGCTAGCAAAATACTTTCAACTGAAAAAAGACGTTATCACAAGTCAACCTGAATTAAAATAAATCATGGCTAATTTTTCGAGGCAGCACAAGAAATCTGCATGTTCTTCAACTGTAAGAGAAATCATAAACTAACACTTTGAAACTACATTTTGATGTGTGATAAGACCTTAAATTGAATATGTTGCTTTTACAATGTGTACATGTTGACTTGTGATACTAACCATACGTGATAAAATTTAAATTGGTAATTTTGTAAACATTATTTATAAAAAGGGGGAATTCTATAAAACTAACAAAGATATGTGAATCTATTAAAACTAACAAACCCTTGTCATAAATATAAATTTTGAATTTTTTAATGTATATTTTGTCTAAATTTTGCGACTAATTTTGCTTGATGAATTTACAGAAATCGTAAGCCAACGTTACATTTTGACGTGTGATAAGGCTTTATATTGAATATGTTATTTTTACAACGAGTACATTCGTTTAATAAGGCGTGTGATATACAAAAAAGATAACTATTATTACTAAGCTAACAAAGATATTTGAATCTGTTAAAACTAACAAACCCTTGTCATAACTACAATTTCTGATTTTTTATGCATAATTCGTCTTTTAATTGGGTGACTACTTTTGCGTGATTAATTTCAACTAGTTAAAAAGCAAGTTTAATAAGACGAAAGTAGTGCATTCAGGAGCATCAGCTAGTTTATCTGAGAGCGTCTAAAAAAACGAGAGTGAAATATTTCTTAATAATGAAATATAAAACACCAAGGCATTGATAATATTTTAAAATGTCAGTATAAAAACTTAACTCGCTTTCCCGTATATCCAGTAATGGAGATGGAAGATCTCATTAAGGTATATTGGTTAGCAAAGATTGATAACCATTCCTGTAGAAAAATGGTTTTAATAAAGCCGTGGGTCAAAATATAAAAAAAGCTTCCTCTCTTTCTGTCCTTGTCGTGGTTGAAAATATCGAAGTGGAGAGCCCAAGCATTTATTCATTATGTTTATACCAAAGACCACCGCCTCGTTATAGATGACTTTTTCATGATTTCATAACTTCTTTAACGCCAGAATCCATTCTTTGCGCCATATCCCAACCCCCTCTCCCCGATTCCTTCCTCGTCTCCAGCTTTTTAGGAGCAATAAGGCATCCGAAGAAATATATCTTAGTTTAATAGTGCTCCGCCATTTTTAATGCATCCCGCTGAAGCCATTGTTTCATCATTTATTCTTAACTGTCGATGTCTCGTTGATTCACGGGAGGAATGGACGATGTTGAAACTTTCACATTGTAGTACATAATCAGCTTTACATCGTGAAATAACGATATATCAGTAAAAGAAATTGCATTATGATAATTTTAAAGCTTGATTTAAGCTTTAATATATCAGTCTACAATATACCCAAAGAAAAACATTTTAGAAAGGTTTTTCAAAAGTATCTTATTTTACTAGAAATTAATATTATATAAAATAATTTTTATATGTTTACCATATAGTGTTAAGAAGATACAAGAAATACAAGCAAAGAAAACATTTAAATTTTTAGGTTCAATTGAAAATAATTTTTTTGTTGTACTAGTCAATATTTCATATCACGTCTGCAATTACACACAGTTGTAAGAACGATATTATGATATGTATATCATAATATCGTTATATATCAAAGATCAGGTATATCGCACATGTGCCAAAAAAGTGGGAAAATTAGAAAGACGATGTTTCTGTATCGGGACGCAGTATCGCGCTTGAGCTGTTACTCCAAACTAAATCAGGATATCGGAAAGAGGATTAAACATCGAAGATTGGAGAAACATAGATCGATTTAACTATATTGACGTTCATTCCACATCTTAATACATCGACGAACTGAAAATTCGGAAATCGATGTCATGATGCAGTAGGTTATATCGGTATTTTGTGACATATTGATACATTGTTCAGTCCTACTTTACAGTACATCAACATGGGCTGTTACTTCATCATACTAAGTCAGGATATCTGAAGGTGAATTTCACATCTTAGATTGAAGAAGCTTAAATTGATGTGGCTATATCGACGCTCATTCCACATCGTGTTACATCGCCAAACTGAAAAATTAGAGATCGGTATCATAATGTAGAGGGTTATAACAATATTTCGATATATATATATATATATATATATATATATATATATATATATATATATATATATATATATATATACACATACATACATATATATATATACATACATACATACATACATACATAGCCCAATCATCCTTCGCAGTATACCTCTAAGATGTTGTTCCTGGACCTCAAATGTCGGATCTGATTTAAAAGTATAAAAACAAAAGCTTCTTTTCGATTTCCGAGTTACATTTTTAAACCACGAGACATTCAAAGGAGAAAAAAGGGAATTGGTTTGAAAAGAATGTCTTATTCTAATAGTTTGTCTTACTGGAAACTATCCAATTTTTATCACATAAACTTGAATCACTAAAGATCTTTTGTTGCTGTCTCTGGAGAAAGGGTGTAGACTGTCAAACACATCCTAATTCTTAGCCTGAATAACACTGCCCTCAAATTCATAAGTTTCCTTGGCTCTTTACACAGAAATATAAAAACAGGATATAAAAGTAAGATTTTTCTCTCCGTCTGAATATTTTAAACTTTTTTCCCCATCCTTTTTGCTTATAATGTAGTTAGATTAAGGAATAAAATGCATACGTCAAATATTCAATTGATATTCGCTTGGTATGCGGCCAGAATCTAAATATACTATAGCACTAAATTTCAGTTACTGTATTATAGTTTTAATAATATATTACTGGTTTTTGTCAATATTTACGTTAGGGATATATTTCTGTCTCGAAAATCTGTTGAATATTGAACGATGTATATTTTATGTCTCCCAACAATTTCAAATCGAAAAAAAACTCTGAAAACACTTTAAAAGCATTGTTTTGATATTTTGAAATACTTATGATGAACTATCTTCTTTTTAATAAAAAGTACTTTCTCAGCGCAAAGCATTTATCTCTGAAAGAAAATCGATGAAAAATTACTATTGCCGATATCTCAGTTATCGATTTTAAGAAAGAGATGGTTTGAGTTGTTTAATAAAGTTACTATAAAATAAAATTTCGCTTAAGTAAAACATTAAATTAGCCTGAATCTTATATGAAATACTATGTATGTATGTATATGTGTTTCATGTACGTTCGCTGTGTCTTCCGAAATAACTCAGACAATCTTGATTAAATTTTGCATGGTGATTCGGTATAACCCTGATGTAGCCTCCATACTATGGCCAATTGTTCACCACTTCCTGGTGATGACCTTGAACGATGGTTCACGGGTTACATCCACACGATTGGCCACTAAATGAGCCGAGCGCATTGATTCGTCCATAGGGTCTACTGCGCACTTTGGTTGCACATCTGGCTGCCTTTGATCTTTGGAGAAAAACCGCCTCGGAAGCCATCGTTCGCCAAGACTATTTTATCGTCTGTAACCATCGGCCACGATAAGCCAAAGCCACTCCAGACGATGGTCATGGCTTTCAGTGGACCATAGAGTGGAGGGGCCTTTAGAAGGTTTTGGACAAAGTATATTATTAGAATATCAAGGTCTCATGATGGAGATCATGACTGGAATTCATTCTCATGATGGAAATCGAACGCCAATGATGGAGATGCTTTCTGACAGACATCAAAGGTTTATTTGACCCCCATCTACTTTGGCGACTTATAGTAAGGCGCCATTGTATATATTTTTATTTTAATTGCACACTAAATATTTAAAATCTTTCAAGTAACTTAATTCATTTGATATTATAAAATAAAATTCCACTTAAGAAAAATATTGAAATTATCTTGAATATTTCCTTTTATGTATAAAATCATATTTATGTGAGTATGCATGTATGTTTGCTGTATATTCCGAAATAACTTGCATGTAAGTATGTTCGCTATGTATTCCGGAATAGCTCGACCTGTCTTAATTAAATTTTGCATGGTGATTCGGTATAAACCTTAAAAGGTTTATACAAATGATATTATTGATAATACATAAAATGTGTTTCAAAATGATATGTTTTTATCTAAATTTTGAAATGATATAAATATTTATATAAATTTCCGCGTAATGTATATTTGCTCAGATATTTAATAGATTAAAAATTATAAGATACAATTTATTGTGAACTAAAGGGGATTAAACTATTATTTCTCTTCTGGGTGTTTATTTATATGCAAAATACCTTTAATGCAGTCAGCTATATTTAGGATTATTATACAACAAAACGGATATTTAAAGCCATTTTATTTTAAGCCTTAAATGAAATAAAATACACTTCAAAGCAAATAAATTTTTATTAGAAAATATCCGAAATACTCATATGAATTTTTATATAATATATATTTAGACTAATATGATTAACTCATAATGTATTTTTATTCTGCTTATCTATTATCTATGTACAAAGTTATTTTTATTTTAGCAAATTTTTTTATCACCCCGCAATAATTTGGTGAGGCCATTTCAAGTTCATTAAAAGTTCTCTAGAATTCCACCGTCATGATTGTAGAAAGCATTTTTCGAAATCCTTTTGCGGCAAAACAACTTAAATATAATACACTTGAATGCAAATCAGTTTTCTTTGAAAAATATCCAACATATTTATATGACTTGCCATATAATGTATAATGGCTATGAATTAAATAGATTCTAATATAATACGGTGCTGC
Organism: Pardosa pseudoannulata; assembly: GCA_032207245.1. Classification (NCBI taxonomy): domain Eukaryota; kingdom Metazoa; phylum Arthropoda; class Arachnida; order Araneae; family Lycosidae; genus Pardosa; species Pardosa pseudoannulata. The sequence goes on along the minus strand of CM063498.1, from coordinate 159,698,005 downwards.
TTATAATGAACAAATGCAATTAAATCATCATTTATTTTCAGTTTACTTATCTGTATACAAAGTTACCTTTATTGCAGTCAACTTTTTCCAGGGTCATTTTATCCCGCAATGATTTGAAGAAGACATTTCAGTTTCATCACAGCAATCTCTAAAATTCCACCGTCATATTGGTAGGATGAATATTTCAAAATCCTTTGGTGGCAATACTACTTAAATGAAATAAAGAATAATTTAGTGAAAGTGCATGTATGTAAACGAATACGAGTGCTAACTACAACTTAACTTTTCGTTGGCAAAACATGGCTTGTTTTCATTGTATCTTATGATCTTCGATATGGATCACGTATACAATAAAACTAAATTTTATTTAAGGGAAGGGAAGGAAACATCAGAAACTGGCCAAGTAATTCAAAATAGATTTTTTTAGCACTTACAAAATTATATATTTTTTTTAATGAAACACTTTACACAGTACTATTAAATATCATAATCAAAGTATAACTACTTTCTGTTAACAGGAACAATAAACTATTACATAAATAAGAATCTAATGTAAAATGTGCAAAACCTGATCATTTGAAGTGCAAAAAATAATTACATTTACAGGTACAGTACTTCTCACAAAAGCATAGAAAATACATTAGAAATATGAAAATAAACTAAGTAATAATAAAAAAATTCGTAGAGCATAAAAATTTTATATAATCTGTTACATTACAGTAAGGTTAACGTTTTATTACCATTCTGAAAATGTTTGCCGCAAATTCTCGAAGAACTTGGAGTCCAGTCTTGTCTTTTCAAAGCTTTTATCCAAAGAATTCGCAATGTAGAATCTTTAGGAAAGAAATAAAATCCAATATTTTCACCTTTTATGATACTCTTAGTACAGCTATACGTTCAACAGCTTGTTTCCATTTTCAGATAATTGACAAAATTAAAACCCCAATAATAAGCACAATCCGTAGGCGATTCAAATGTTTTGCCAACTAGGAAGTTGAGCTGCAATTTTTGCTGCACCTGACGTCATGCGCACATTCTCTATACACTTGAACTCAAATAAATTTTCATTAGAGAATATCCGGAAAGTTGCCAAAAGGAAAGAAACTAAAAAGAATTATTTTTAACCGTATCGTAGATAATGTCATAGATAATGAAAAGGCAGTTTAAAAGTATTAATCTTTTATTAGATTTATCCAGAATTAATTGCATAATTATTCGGACGGAATTCATTTCATCGAGATTTACTTTTATCTTGTAGTCATTTAATTATATAATTATACAAAGCTGATGAAAAAAAAATTTTATCTTTTGAAAAATTGAAAGTTTAAAAGAAAAAGATATCTTTGAAATTATTTACGTAATTTTATTTGTTTGACTTTAATTAAAAAAAGCATAATTTTATTGTTTCAGATTAATTTTTAACCAAGCAATGTTTTTAGATAGAATTAATTAAAATGATGTAACGTTTATTATTCTTAGCTCAAATTTCTTGACGTTAAATATAATTTCTGACAGAAATTTAATAAATTTCCCTTTTGTTAATGATTTGTGTAATACAAATATAAATGCTAAATAAATTAAAGCAAGAAAGTAATCAAACCTGTTTGTAAAAATATTAAGAAACCTTCAAACAAATAATTTTTGTGAATTTTATTTAAATTTTTATGGTTTGTTTTATTCTTTATTCTTATATACAGTTTCAGATGTATTCTAAATAAGGTAATTAAATCCCAAACAATATTTCTTAGTTTTGTTCTATACTACTTTATTTCAACTAAGTGCGTATAAAAACAAAGAATAATTTAATTTAATTATAAAACAAACTCTAATACTAAAATAACGCGGTTTGAAATGTTGCCTTTAAAATTCTTAAATATATTTTTATTTATTTATTTCCTTAATGGGATTAGCATTTAGGTTTTAATTTTAAATCATTTATAAGTTCCCAGCGGAAGTTTATGCAATCATTTCATTATTCAATGTAATTAAATTCTTAAATATTCTAAGAATTTTTAATAAAAGATAATAAAGATCATCTATATTATAAATAATAAATTATTTTTAAAATGACTGGGGCTATTTTTCTTTTATTTAAATTTTTAAACAAATAAATTAGATGCGTTGTCTGTCAATATAGCTCTCTAAAATAGTTTCTAGGAAATATAAAGATTATTATCAACTGTGCTGTGAAAACGCCAAAATGACAGTGAGATAATTTTCTTAGTAACATGTTTACACTTTTCTATAACAGTTCACTTTTATATCATACTTCTAAACACTAATTATTGTTTCAAGAACACTAATCTCGCCATCTATCAGCAACTACGTAACAAGCTAAACAATTATAAGCTAAGTAACAATAATAGTAACTGTAATAACAATAATAGTAGCTTTAGTAACTATAATAAGCTAAATTATAGTTACTAAAAAATTGTAAGTATTTGCAGCAAAATGAACATTCAGTTTTGTGTATATAGTATAGAACATGGATGGCATTCTCTTTTCTCTCTCTCCCCCTCTGTATTTATCTATCTATCTTTATATCTAATTATCTGTCTATATCCGTCTATCTCTTTATCCTATCTCTATTCATCTATCTCTCACTATCACTCTCTACACCTCAAGCTCTTTACCTATTTATTCTATATATCTCTTCCTCTGTATCTTGCTCTCTATATCTACCCTTCTCTCTCTCTATCTCTATCTCTATATCTATCTATCTCTATCACTTTCTCTATCTATCTATCACTCTATCTATCACTCTATCTATCACTCTATCTATCTCTCTCTCTCTCTCTCTCTCTCTCTCTCTATCTCTCTCTCTATCTCTATCTCTCTCTCTATCTCTATCTCTCTCTATCTCTCTCTCTATCTATCTATCTCTATATCTTTATCTATCTCTATCTCTCTCTCTCTATATATATATATATATATCTCTATCTTTCTCTTTCTTTCCCTCTCTATCTCTCTCCCTCTCTATCTCTCTCTCTCCCTCTCTATATCTATCCCTCTATCTCTCTGGAGGTAGAGCCTTTAAGATCACGGTGCATATAAAACTTGTCAAAAATATGGTACTAAAAACTTGTGCTTCTTTATATACACAATATGTATGTATAACATACTCATAAATATAAATGTATGCATGTGTTACACTTGTGTGTATAAGATAAATATGTACAACACGTTTATAAATTATTTGAATGTACGCATAACTTGTGTGTAATATAAACGTGTAATGTACTTCTCTTTATACCCATATATGCATACATAAAAATTATAAACGTTATATCGATATATGTATGTTTGTACTGTACTCTAACAGAGTAAAGCATTGTAATACTTGAATGTCTGAATGAACAAAGAAAGGCAGGAAACCTGTATTTTTCTTAATGAACAACTCTTTATCCTAATTTAAGAAGTGAAAAGTGGAGGAAGATGGGAATTGATTTTCTAATCGATTTTCTTTCTTAATGGTTTTCTAATGCCGTTCATTTTTTTTCCCTCTCTAACTTGCAGAAGAATAGAGAACAGTTATAAATCGATATCTTATGAAGCACAGGGATTGAGAAATAACCGTAAATTTTATTTAACCCTAACGCAATTTATTACGTATGTAATACAATGTAATTTTTCAAGCCTTGTAATATTTTAATTCATTTTCACTTTCCATTTGGGTCGTCATTAATCTAACACAATCTATAATGTATTGAATTTTAATGCCTTGATCCATTTTCCGTCATATTTTAATTAAATTGGTAAATAATGGTTTATTTTCTCTCTTGTAGTCTCTTATATGATAGTAAGTTAATTATCACACTCGCAATCTGTAATGTACCTAAAGGAACATTTTAATGGACGCTTTTTTCAGTTTTTACATTGTTTTTCTTTACAGTATTTTTCCTTTTTAAGGCAAATAAGGAAATATATCTTTAACTAATGCTACTATGTCATGTATTAGTGTGTGTTTGATGCCTGAGAAGAAGCATTAGCCTCAAACGAATTACTTTCTGATAACAGGGAGTAAGGTTATTCTACATGAATAGACAGATAATACGTGTGTAAATCACTTGGAAAAACTAAAACCAGACAGTGATCTTACCCATTTAAAATAGAATCAGCTTATATGCAGTTATATTAAGCAAGAACAACATCTACTTGATTGACACCTAGATGTAGGTATTACATGATGCAAACGCGTTAAAATAGCTTTCCCTTCGGGCAGCTGTTTGTAAAGTGTTAACAATACCTACACAGGGCATAAACAAAAATAACAGCGATTTAGTATATTGATAAAAAATGTACCAATTGGTGCTTAAGAATAAAGCATACTTAGAATATGAAAATTGCAAGAATTCTTTTAAATTGGTAAATAATGGTTATTTTATCTCTTGTAGTCTCTTATATGATTGTAAGTTAATTATCACACTCGCAATCTGTAATGTACCTAAAGGAACATTTTAATGGACGCTTTTTTTCAGTTTTTACATTCTTTTACATTGTTTTTCCTTACAGGATTTTTCCTATTTATGGCAAATAAGGAAATATATCTTTAACTAATGCTACTGCCTATCGTGTATTCGTGTGTGTTTGATGTCTGGGTAGAAGCAATAGCCTCAAACGAATTGTTTTCTGATAACAGGGAGTAAGTTTATAATACATGAACAGACTGATAATACGTGTGTAAATCACTTGGAAAGTCTAAAACAGACCATACAGTGATCTTACGCATGTAAAATAGAATCAGCTTATATGCTGTTATGATATGCGAGAACGACATTTACATTATTGACAACTACATGTAGATATTATATGACTAACATATAGCCCCGTCATATGACGAGATCAGTAAAATTTTTAATTTATTTTTAAAGTACCGTATGAGACAGGTAAAAAAAAAATTGGTTTGTTTTTTGAATGAGAATCATCTAGTACACGCTCAATAAATTGTTTATCTTTACTGACCGCATGTTAGTTGCCAACTTTAATTTATTTTGTCATATTACGTGATAGGATGGACAGTAGAGGTTTAAATATTAACAATGATTATTTGGCGGTATATATGAATGATGTCCAAAATTTAACGAATCGATTGAAAACCGTGCGGTTAAGTATAAAAAACAAATACACAAACGAACAAAATTCTTAATTTTCAAAGATATATAACTTAAACGCTAGATATTTATTAGTCCGTGAAATAGACTCCTAGACTTTCATGAAAACAATTTGTTGTTAATACCGGTGATAAAATTTTCATAGTAACAAAAAATAATCAGTGATTAAATTTAAAATTATTACATATGTACCTAACCTATTATTTAAGCCAAATATAAAAGAAAATTATTAACTTAATATATAAGTTCAGTGATAAAACGTATGAAAATAATGCAGATGATATTTACATAATTTAAAATAAGAAATGATTAAATGAGATGGTTAAAGGAATGAAGTCATAATGCTAGAAAAAAGTATTATTTTTTACCTATTTATTATGAGATAAATTGATAAATTTAATCGCCTGGTCGTAACCAGGGAAAATAGGGCTCGAAATAATGACATTGAAATTTCGAAAAGGGGGGAAAGAGGATTTCGAACCTTTTAAAGACATTTTAAAGTATTTTTCGCTGTGATATGAAGCATTTACATACCAATTTATTTTACAATCGGATCGATAGTTTAGGAGTAGATAAACTTAACTCGCTTTGAATTTTGAACTCTAACTCATCAAGAATTCAGTATGGATGTCTCTATCCATTCCGGGTCCAACCGCTTCATATATTCGAAGACAGACGGACACAAAACTTCGGCTATTATTATATAGGGGATGTAAACGCGTTAAAAATCTTTCCCTCCGGGCGGCTGTTTGTAAAGTGTTAATACCTACGCCATCGCAGAACATAAGCAAAAGTAATGACGAAGTAGCATTGGTACAAAATGTACTAATTAGAATATTCTCTTAAGCTTGACTGTTGATTCTCATGTGTAGAATGTGGAAACTGCAAGAATTCTTTTAAGTGAATTGGTGCCTTCAAATACTGGAGTATCGTCTACAACTTGGAAGTTTGTGGGATACCTGTTTCAAAACATTTATATACAGTAGAATTCTTTTATATAGTCATTTCACGAAATTCACTCATTAGCAATATTTAGTTATACAAATTATTTCCCATCCCCTTAAGGCTTATGTGCTTAATTTATACGATAGTCAGTTATACGAAAATTCACTTGAACGAAGGGATGTTCGATCCTCGTTATTTTTATTCAGTCATATGAAGAAATCATTTGTTTTCCACGAACTGTTTACAATCGGACCAAAACGAAGGTATTTCCAGCTATTTATTTTAATTTCTAATGATTCACACCCCTCTCTTGCTCATATATTTAGATTTTTTCAGTAAAGGGATTTTGTCTTATTCACAGCAGGTGACCGTTTACATTTTTTTTCCACATCAACAAATTAAAGATAATATAAGTAAGAGAATATAAGAGCACTCGTTTTGTGGGAAATAAAATGTATATTCTGACAGACGTCCTCATTCACATGGAAGATGACTCGACTGTTTTAAATTCTGTTGTCAACACTTGTCACCCTTTCCGGAGAAGAGAGACAAAATCGAGAGAAATTTAAGAACTGATCTAAGCAGCCTTAAGAGATAGATATGAGCGGTTGAGGATAGATAGGAAGAGATGAACTGTTAAAATGTGCTAAAACCTCTGCTATAATCTGCTGTCTAACAGCTTGTCTCTTTCCATTTTTTTTCTTTGTGAATTTCCCAAATTGCCGCTAGGGTTCTAAAAGATGTTGACTTGTCACGTTTCTTGCCTGAAGATAGGAACTGTAGCATTAGTAGTCAGCTGAGAGTAAGGGTTTAAATACAGACGCAGATGTTTGCCGTTGATTACAGATCTTAAAGCTCCTTAGAATATTTTGAGGGGCGTTTAGGCGTTAATTCACTTCAGTAACTTTGAGTCACAGGATGTTTGGGACACTATTTTTTCTGAAGATAGGAACTGTAGCCTTAGTAGTCAGCTCAGAGTAAGGGTTTAAATAAAGAAGCAGGTGTTTTTACCGTTGATTACAAATCTTAAAGCTCCTTAGAATATTTTGAGACGAGGGGATTTTAGGCCTCACTTTAGTAACTTTGAGTTATAGGATGTTTGGGACACTATTTTGCTCAAAATCTGTAGATATTGAAGAAGTTATCTTAATTCGTCTGTAGTTATCTCGGTTTAGTTTAATTTGTTTAACAGCTTTCCTTATACATACATAATGAGCGTTTTAGACACTCTACTAAGTTAGATTAGCATCCACGCTGTAAAATTTGCAGTCGTTGGCTTTGAAACGAAACGTACAAATTTAAAGATAAAAATATTGATTTTATTCATGCAATCTCTCTTTTGGGCTCTCTCGACAAAACATTTTATATTCGCTTATATAGTGGTGTTAGGACAAAAGTGATCCAGGCAATGGGAGTATCCAGGCAATGGGAAGTTATTTAAAGAAGTTATATAAAGAATAGTTGAGCAAAGAAGAAAGTAATTTTGGTGTTCTCAAAGTCGCTAGAGTTACCACAATTGAAGGAGAAACAAAGACTTCTCTCCAAAGATTGTAATTTTAGGGATAAAATCGCTAGAAATTCATTCTAAGATGCAATATAATTAAGTTGGTCAGTTTGGTTAAAATATCATTGCATATATATATATATATATATATATATATATATATATATATATATATATATATATATATATAGTGTGTGTGTATACGTGTATATGTGTATACGTGTATATGTATACGTGTATATGTGTATATGTATATGTGTATATTTATGTGTATATGTGTATACGTGTATATGTATACGTGTATATGTGTATATGTATATGTGTATATTTATGTGTATATGTGTATATATGTATATGTATATATGTGTATATGTATATATGTGTATATGTATATGTATATATGTATATTATATGTATATGTATATTATATGTATATGTGTATATTATATGTATATGTATATATGTATATTATATGTATATGTGTATATTATATGTATATGTATATATGTATATTATATGTATATGTATGTATATGTATATATGTATATGTATGTATATGTATATATGTATATTATATGTATATGTATGTATATGTATATATATGTATTTTTATGTGTGTATAAATGCATATATTTACGTACATGTACACAGAGAGAGCACACATGTGTATGAGTGAATTTCGAGACACAGAGATGGATGTCATTAGTTGGGGCAACATATATATTCCTCTCGGTACATGTGTATTAGTGATGGAAGATAAATAGTTATTACCGTAATTACAGTCTGCCCCAATTGCGTTGATTATTATTCACTGCATTCGTTGTGCTGCAAACAGATTTGTAAATATCTCATTATTTGTCGTAAATCGCAATAAAATTACTTTCATTATCCACCATAATAGCAAATTTTACGAGCGCTGCCATTGTTTAAAGAAATGGATTTATTTCACGATACAAATCGCGATGGTTATCTTGGCTTATTAATTAATTTGTGATAATGATGACCCTTATAGATTAATTTTGTCTGTTGTGTTTAAATTGTCTGGGACACAAACTTCTCAAGAGTCTCAATTTCACTTTTTTGTTAGCAGTGTGGTCTTTTTCCATATAAACATTTGTTTACTAATTATCTAGGACATTAGTTACCACATTTTTTCATACTTCAACAAAATTTTGTAATTATTAAAAAAAGAGAGAGAGAGTTGATTGACAGGCCACAAATTGTGGACAAAAGAATTGTATCTGCATTTATATATATTAAATAAGTACGTTTTAATATACATATTATTAAACATTTTTTTCCCACGTAGTGTATTACAACGGGTAAAATTGATAAATAATCACTACATTGATATAATACTTTTGAGTAATTGTATTAATAATATAAGATGCCTAACTACTAATGGCATTTCCCATTAAATGTTTCAAATACAAAACTTTTATTGTGAAACAGAAGTGTCCAGATTTTAACACTTTGTATGCGGGATACGTACTAGTACGTTTTCTGACGATTGATACTTGAGCGCGGGTCACGTACTAGTTTTGGTTAGTGTAACAACATGGTTTGTTTGTGGGTACAAAAATAATGGTATATACAGAAAAACGAAGCCGAATGTTCTTGTCTACTACATAAATTCTGGAAAAATTTAAACAAATAAAAACTAATTTTTACATCAGTCGATGCGGAACCACACAGAACGGGAAGTTTGATTAAAAAAATCATTTTAGATTTAAAATTAACTTTTTATTTATCCTTGCGAAAATGATATTATATATATATATATATATATATATATATATATATATGTATGTATATATATGTATATGTATATATATGTATATGTATGTGTATATATATATGTATATGTATATGTATATGTATGTATATATATATATATGTATATATATATATATGTATATATGTATATGTATATGTATATGTATATGTATATATATATGTATATGTATATATATTTTATTTTTTTACATATTTCAATATAAAATAAGAAAAGTTGGATAAAAATTAAATAATTTTCGATCTATTGAGATTTAACTGAATAACTAAATTTATGCTCAAAACGACCGCTCCCGGTACAATTCCGCTGCGAAATGTACCTGCACACAATGTGTTAATACCAAGGCGATAGTTTTTACATCACTCGATGTGACTGATGTAAAATTAAATAAATTTCAATCTATTGAGATTTAACTGAATAACTAAACTTACGAGCAAAACGCCCGCTCCCGGTACAATTCCGTTGACAAATGCACCCGCAAACAATGTGTTTATATAAATACTCATTTTGATCGTGGCTGAATCAATATTCACAAGTTTCAGTGTGTACGTTCGTACAAAATAACTTTCATTTTAAAACATTGAATACTCATATTGACCATCACTGACTCTTAGCGATTCGTCTTGACGTCTGCACGTATATACATACTTATCTCGCGTAATTAAAAAACAACTAGTAGTAGAAAGGTAAAATGTTGTATTTAATACTGTTGAGTGTCTAATTGTGCAATTTCCCTTTAAATTGAAATCTAAACTGAAAATATCGAAATATTTCTATGTAACGATTATTAACGCTATCGGTAGCCGATTACAACAATACGAAAGTAAAAAATATCAATGTATTCATATGCAATTGGAACAAAACATCTCGAAAATTTTCGGGAGATAATGATATATATATATATATATATATATATATATATATATATATATATATATATATATATATACATAGATTTACATATATACATAATATACATATATACATATATATACATATATACATATATATACATATATACATATATACATATATATATATATATATATATATATATATATATATATATATATATATATATATATAACAAAATCTCAATGATGTTAACGCTGCAGGTCGTCGCCCGATTGCTGTAGTAAAAAATATATTCATATCGTTACCGTGAGAAGCGAAACTTATTTTAAACCTTGAAATGAAGGTGGAATAGTATTTTGGTTGCCACATCAAACAATCGAAATTTTAAAAAACTGTATAATTTAAAGCACGTACAAGAAAGTCGTTTGTGTTCACATGAGGTTTATCAATATATATAAAAGACACATTGTAATGTTTAATATTACAGCTTATAAGTGATGGGAAAAGCTATAATATTGAAAAGCTCATTATATTTTATGTTTTTTTCTACTTTAAAGAAACCATAATAACGTACATTTAAGACATTTTTCGGTATGCATTCAGCAAATATTATTCAGGTGTTAATAAGGTTTATTTAATTTTTTTATATAATTTTACTAATTATTTGTTAGCACTATATAATAGTGAAAAACAGGAAAAATTCATGATAAAATGTGCAAGAATAAAAATAATTAGTATTTTGCACCCCGTATCCCCTTATTTTCACTCCTAACAAATGTCGTTATAAGAGCACTAGAAAATGATAGATATTTTCCTTAATTTTATAACATCATCAAAGCATCTTTTTTTCCTGATGACAAAACACCATTATGTCATCATTAGACGTGATGACATTTAATAATATTAAGCTTATAATGACATCAGAGCATCGTTAGACGCATCTGTAATGAAAAATTAATAATTTTTTTCGGATAAGAAGTTTTAATATACGATAAATGGTACACTATGGTATGGTTCTAACATATTGTTTATCGTGATTTAATCTTTAAGAAGAGTTTAAAATATAAAAAAGAAGTTCATTTTAGTTTTAGTTTTTTTTGGGGGGGGACACGGGAGTATTTCGCTTTTTAAAAGTTAATGAATCAAAATAATTTTTTAAAAGATATGATTAGTAATAATTAAAATAAAATTAATAATGAGAATTTTCACAAATCATTTCTAGTTTTAATTTTTGTACGTCCTGCATTTAAAATTGGTCTTACTCAAGAGTTTAAAATATTTTTTCAAATAGTTATCCAATTTAAAACAGTTAAAAATCCTTACGAACGTTAAGAAATCGGACTAAATTATTCTAATATTAGACAACTTCTTTTAAAAATGGTTTTCCTAAACAGATGAAGTATACTTTTTTACTGGCATAGACAAGTTTAGATAATTAAAAACCAGAAATCAAAGTCATGAAATAAACCAGGTTCATTAGGCTAGGTCTATCAAAATGATTTTTCTTAATAGAGTGAAACAGTCTTTTATTGAACTAGTTGTTGCAAACTAAAAATAGTAAACAATCAAAAGGGTGTATTTTAATATTAAACGCAAAATATTTTCAAATGTTCAATTTAAAAGGTTAAAAGGGGTGGATATCAGCGATATTGTATGCTTTTTATCTCCATGTTAATCTATGGGAGGTAATTGTTCTACGTCTGCGCGGTACGCATTTAAAGATTTCTTTAAATAAATTTTACCACGTGATATAGCTGAAAATTTTTCAAAGTAATGCTGACCTAGCCTTCATTATTATATGCATTCAGCCTTCGATCTGGGTATTATATATATATATATATATATAGATAGATAGATAGATAGATAGATAGATAGATAGATAGATAGATATAGATATATATATAGATAGATAGATATAGATAGATATAGATAGATAGATAGATATAGATAGATAGATATAGATAGATAGATAGATATAGATATATATAGATAGATAGATAGATATAGATAGATAGATAGATATAGATAGATAGATAGATATATATATATATATATAGATATATATATATATATAGATAGATAGATATATAGATATAGAATAGATAAGATATAGATATATATATAGATATATATATAGACAGATAGATAGATATAGATAGATAGATATATAGATATAGATAGATAGATATATAGATATAGATAGATAGATGATTAATAGGTAGAATTAGGAATGTCATGTGGTCTTCTGAAAACACTGTTGCGAAATATTTTCATTCCAAATAATTATGAAGTATAAAAATGCTATATTTGGCAATATTTGGAGATTCATCGTACTCGGATAGTGGTAAAGTACCCTTTTTTTGTATACTATTATTCCCTTCAATTGCCGTTATGATTTTTATAAAACAAAGCTTAAAGTAATACCCAATTCAGTATTAAGCCGCAAGAAGATGTGAAAGCGTTTTTAATGTCCCAATATCTGGTAATCTCACTGAATAAAACATTTTAAAACAAGTTATAAAACAATTCTATCGTCAGAAAAATTACTGATTACTACGTTGCGAACTTATTAAATTATTATTGCGTTGTTATTTAGGTTGAATAAATCCGAAACAGGCATTTTTACGTTGCCCTAACTGAGTTTAGGCGTCACAGTCAAGAAATTAAGAATATAAAAAAATATATAAAAGTAAACGGGTTTTTTTCCTAAATAAAAATTAAATGGTTATTTCACGCACGTTTTTTCATTATTAAATTTTACCAGAAAGAGTTAAAATAAAAACTTACCCAAATAAAAAGGCTTGTATTTATTTTTGTTTATTTAATGATCGTGGTGACTACTATTTTCGTGCAATTCGTTTCAAAGCCCACACACAAAAAAAAACTCTAAATATTATAAGAATGCAAATATATAAAAACCGGATTTTTTTGTAGGTTTAAAAGTGACAAATCCATTTACAACATTTTTAAAAAAACGAGAAGTTGATTTTTTATCCCTTTGCCAAACAACACATTTCTATATTTAGAACGAATAAATATAATTTAACTCAGTTCAATAGATCAGGATGTTTAGATGCAGATCATTTATAATATAAATGTTTATCGTTTGGTTAAAATAGCGTAGAAAGTTAAACGATATCTTGCTTTATTTATCTAATGCATTGCGAAAGTTTAAATTTCATAATGGCATTCTCCTCTCTTCTGATCGGTACAAATGGAACGCGAATTGTAATATCTCCCATTGAACTAAACTGAACTGAACTGAAATCGCATAGGAATGCGGGTAAGAATTATTTCTCCATTTAATTGGATCGTTATTTTCGAATGAGAATTCTTAATATTTTTTAACTCTAACGATATTTTCTGAACGGCATTTGAGTTTTTATATCGATCATATTTTGTTCAATTATGAAATGAAAAACTTATTTTTCTTTAGCTTTTAAAATTTAAATTTTCAGACATGCTGCATTATAGTAACGGTATTACTATTTTTGCGTTATTATAATAAGAATATTATTATATAATTGGGATTTAATAGTTTGTAGCTGTTATTTCATTTTGAGTAAATATATAAGGAATAGGGCTGTAATGAATCATTACAATTGTCATATTTTTTTCTATCTGTTTAGAAATATTATATTCATTATGTCTTTTTTATATTTTAATATTATTTGCTTATTATTCATCAGTATAATTTTCTTTTGACTGTTACTATATATTTTCAATTATTATAACTTTATGATAAAGTTATGCTACTGTATTTTCATTTTTAGTATTTTACTTTAATTACTTATTGAAGTAATTTATGTTATTTTGTTAGCCTAATCGTCTAAAAGCCAGAATATGAAGTAAGCATGGAACTGCTTTAGGGAAATTTTTTCGATGGTTGTTCTAAAAATTAAAATAAATAAAAAAAAATAAGGAAAATTAATTAAGTCAAGGGCTTTTGTGCGGTTTATTTTTCTATACCTTTTGAAAAGTGTGAAATAGTAAATGCTTCATACGTTTCTATTCATATTTTTCTGTATTTGTTTTTTTCAAAATTGACGAAAAGATTTTTACTATAATAGTCTTGTTTATGAGGTGTTATGTTTGATTAAATATTTACTGATTCAATATTATTTACAGATATATAGTTTTACAATAAGGGCCTATTATTTTTTTAAATTTTAAGTGTGTGTGTGTATATATATATATATATATGTGTGTGTGTATATGTGTGTATGTATGTGTGTATGTAAGTGTGTATATGTATGTGTGTATGTATGTATATGTATGTATGTATATGTATTATGTATATATATATATATATATATATATATATATATATGTACATATATGTATGTATGTATGTAAAGTCGTGATCCAGAGTTAAGGAGAATGGAAAACAGTCTTCTTGATGATAATAATTTTATTAAATCATCGTTTCTTCTTCCTTTTTTTAAATCGTTTTTAACTCATGTAATTTCCAACTACCCCTTTTTTAGACCTGACATGTATGCATGTATATATATACATACATACATACACACACAATATATATGTGTATATATATATATATATGTATATATATATATATATATGTGTGTGTGTGTGTGTGTGTGTGTGTGTATATGTAATAGTAAAATAACACGAAGTCCACGACGGGTGGTTGCAGTCATGGCCGGAAGAAGACAACGTTTTAGTTAAAGATCTTTATTAGAAGAAAGATGGGAGGACGTGTTCTCACTTCATTATAGGGACGGGAGAAGCTGAGGGCTCAGCTAACAGAAAGTTCTAAGTAAAATGCTAAGTAACATCTGGGTTAAAATCTATATGAGAATCTGTCTAAATCTCTGAAAATCTGGCTCCGATAGCATGCATCTCCTTTTTGTTTGGAAATTTTCTAAACTGGCATAATAGTATAAAGTTTTAATTGGTTAGACTCTTTCCCTGAGCCCGTGAACTATAGCCCCAGTGGTCAATTTAGACTAGGAGTTAAACAGGAGAAAGCAAAGGGACTTGGGGTTTTTTGTTCTTGACTTAAGATTTGAAAACCCTTAAGAATTTTTTCGGACTTTAATGAAGTCTTTTGGCTTTAAATTGACGTCGGCATCTTTAAACTCTCACATTATCGGAAATTTCGTGACACTATAAGCCTTAAGGGACCGTTTTTGTGGCTTTATACAAAATACCTACTTTAGTTTCACAATTTAGTTTTACTTTTGCTTACACACACATATATGTTTGTACATATATATATATATATATATATATATATATATATGTGTGTGTGTGTGTGTGTGTGTGTGTGTGTGTATGCATTAATGATTTGAAAGATGATTCTATAATTTAGGTTAATGTTTAGTGTTGTGTTTTAAATTTGCTTGCATTTTTTTAATTAAAGTGAACATTATGATTGTATTGTATTTTAGAATACAGTTTAAAGAATACACGAAAAGTCTTTAGAACGCTTCGTCTAGTTTTGGTTTAAAATTTTAAAAATTTTAAGATCTTTAATATTTTTTTTCAAAAATCAATCCCTTAAGGTATTATTTTACGGATATCCGTTTCCTATCAACGTTTGGGTCACTTACGGCTACTGAAAGTAGAATTTAACCTGCTAGTCCGTGTCGTGATTCCCGGGCAATATTTTTTAAATCCTGCGTTTAGTAAAATAAAAAAAAATTATAATTATGATCTCTTTTTTATTTGGTGTCATTCGATCAACAAAAAACAGTTCACTCAAAATGTGGTACTCTAAAAATTTCCTTTCCGTGTTCATTAGTTATAGGCGTAGTTAAGCCTCACCTCTAACATGTTCTTGTAACTTTTTGTTCAGTTTGCCTTAACGACGTGTTTAACATCCTCAGCGAACACATAATGTGTGCCAAGGTGGTGACGGATTATTTCCCTCCACCTGTGGTACTCTAAGTCGTGGTTTGTTTTTAAACAAACCACGACTGGAAAGCGATATGAAATCCTTTTCCTCTCAAAACGTAATAACCTGCGATGGCTTCCGATGCAATTTTTGAAGCTAAATTTCTCATTAAAGCCCCTTTGTATTTGGGGTTTAAGTAAGACTGGTTCCCTCTCCCCCGCCCGAATAGTGTCGAGCGCCTGTCAGAACTGCTTTTCTCTCCTTCGCCATTCAAACAACAGAGTTAATTACAACTCACGGGGCAACAAAATATTTCTGGAATTAAATCTTTTTGTTTAATCAGAGAGAAAGAATCTCTTTTCCAAGAGAGAAAAGAAGATTAATTATTTTCTATTCAGGGTCTGTACGAATGGATTCAATGGAGTTTTCTTGAGTTTTCGCCTTGGATGGAAAGCGAAGGGGATGGTGGAAAAACCGACTGACGTATGCATATTTCGAGAGTCGCCATCGGAGAATCACACATAAAAAAAGGGAAATAAAAAGTCTGAAAGAATGAATAACAGAAAAATCGAGATGACTTGTAAAGATAAGTGCGTACACCTACTCCTGCACGTGCCACCACTAGGCGTATATTGACCATTACTACTTGCTGTAAAGTAGGATTGCACAAAAGAGACATCCCATTCTCCGATTGGGAATCATGTTTCGGAAGAAGTAGAATGCTGACATCCATGAGCAAACCTGATTCTAATTTACTTGAAAAGAACCGCATTACTCCTGTAAATGAGATTGTGAATGGAATCTCTTCTAAAGATAACATTATTACTTTTTGCGTTGTCTCATAGAGAGTGGACTTTCAAACGATGGCGGAATGGCAACGCTTTGCCTCATGGCAACGGAGTCTGCGGGTTCGAATACAATTGCTCGCATACATATTCGCAGTCACACAGAATGGGTTTTAAGTTGTAGGAATCGGATTCATTAGCCCTTGCTTAGAAAAATAATATATCTTAGAGCTCCAAACCTGCTTGATGTAATATAAGATTGCACAAAAGAGACATCCCACTATTCCATTTCATAGTGAGCCATGTTTCACAAGAAGTTAAATGCTGACATTCATGAGCAAATCTGATTCTAACTTACTTGAAAAGGGCCGCATTACTACTGTAAGTAAGATTTTAATGGAATCTATTCTAACGATAATATTATTACTCTTTGCATTGTCTCATACAGAATGGATTTTCAAACGATGGAGAATGGCAAGGCTTTGCCTCTCAGTACCGGAGTCTTCGGGTTCGAATCTAATTGCCCGCATACATATTCACAGTCGCACAGAATGGGTTTTAAGTTGTAGGTGTCGAATTCATTATCCCTTGCTATGAAAAATAATATATCGTAGACCCCCAAACCTGCTTGCTGTAATGTAAGAGTACACAAAAAGAACATCCCACTATTCCATTACATAGGGAGCTATGTTTTTAGAAGAAGTAATATGCTGACACTCATGAGCAAACCTGATTCTAATTTACTTGAAAATGGCCGGATTACTTCTGTAAATAAGATTGTTAATGGAACTATAACATTATTACTCTTTGCGGTCTCGCATACAGAATTGATTTTCAAATGATGGTGAAATGGGATGGAGCTGCCTCTTGGTACCGGAGTCCATGGGTTCGAATCCAGTTGCTAGCATACATATTCGCAGTCACACAGAATGGGTTTTATGTTGTAGGTATCTGATTCATTAGCTCTTGCTTAGAAAAACATTATATCGTACAGCTCCAAACCTGCTTGCTGTAATATAAGATTGCACAAAAGGGACATCCTCCTTTTCCGTTTCATAGGGAACAATGTTTCAGAAGAGGTAAAATGCTGACATTCATGAGCAAACCTGATTCAAATCTGTTTGAAAAGAGCAGCATTACTGCTGTAAATAAGAATGAGAAGGGAATCTGTTTAAACGATAAAAAAAAATTACTCTTTGCGTTCTCTGGTACAGGATTGTCAAACGATGACCAAATGGTATGACGTTACCTTTTGGTGGGTTCGAATACCGCTACTGGCATGCGTATGCATAGTTGCTCAGAATCGGTTTTAAGTGTTAAGCCTCGTTATCATTAGCAGTCGCGTAGCAAAATAGTAGATCGTAGTGCTCCAAACCATACTTAACATACACAATAGTTGTGGTTCGAGGTGCTACAGTTTCTTTTGCTTCACCATTACTAATAAGTTGGGATGAATACTTGAAGAAATTTAATCTCTTGCCTTATGAATCGAGTGACGATTGTGTGTGCCACTTTCGATGAAAGCTTTTCTCATGCGTCGTGACCAGAAGCAGTTTCATCACGGGCTAAATTGTGAGAAAATCAGTGGACACTGATAGTACTGCATTTACTATTTAATATAACCACAGAATTTCCCAAAACTTTTTGTCAAATATTGCAAAAAAAAAGTAACTTTCCACTGTTTTCATTTAACTCACCTGTACACGTTACTATTATGCCAGGAGTTTATGCATACTTCCATATCTTCGGTTGATTATTTTTTGATTGCCAAATCCGTAGTTCTAATAAGTGATTCCTGATATTTTCTTCTTCATTAGTATCACTTTCATAACTAAATTTTGCACACGTTTGTTTCAAACTACAATGCTATCTTCAGATGTATCCAAATCGGTATGTTTTTCAGTTTCTAAGGTGTAGTCAGGACACTTTCCAGCACCATTGTTAGTATCAATTTTCCTTTTTGCCATTAGGTTAAATTTTTAGATTTTTTTAAGCACCAACAGCTAATTTTTATTGCATATAATATAATACTCTATTGCAATTACGCCTAAGAATAAACGACCAACTCTTATATTGCAACTGTAACAAACAATAGAGCAAAAACAAAAACTTTATCTTTTAAAAACAACATGTCTGATACGAGCTTTTCAATTTTTGGCCAGACAGGATCATCACGTGTATGATACGAAGTTCTCATTTTAGGTACAGCAGTACGATCATGTTTCCCATACGTTGTTTTAAGACAAAGGGTTAAAAATGCAGACAATTCCGATTGCATTAGAGAGCTGGTAAAAATAAAGATAAAATAGTAATAAACATAGGTTTCACTTTCATAATTCAGAACTAAATTGTAAAGTAACAACATCCGAAGAATTCTTTATGACAAATTATAGTAGTAGATATGTTAAAAATCCTTCATAGACAGGACCTAATTAGTAATATCCATGAATGCCGCCATGAATCATTAATCAAATCCAAAATGACAAATATAGCGCACGAATATTACAATCTATAAAATCCTGAAACTCATAATAAGCTATTAATATAAAATTCATTAGGTAAACTAACTTTAATCATAACCATCATTCTTAAATTAGGAGAAGGGAATGGCATGCTGATTTTTCGTGATATATCATATAGTAATAGGTGCGATAAAACTCGTGGATAAACACCTCTTCGTTTGGAATGTAGTTGCTAACTCGCTCTAATATCCGAATAATACATTAATCAGATTCAAAATTCAAATCCAAATATTTCTATAATATCTAAAGCCTTTAAACTATATATTGTCAAAGAAGTTATTTTTAAGAAGTTCAAGCTTTAGCTCTCTTCATCGGAATTAAATAGCAATAAAATTTCACTTTGTAGGAAAATAGATAGTTTTGTTTGTAAAAACAGCATAAACCTTTTTTTCCTTTAATTCTGATAGCTGTGGTCTAGATTTTTTTCTCTGGTCTGAAGTGTGGCCAGGTTTTTGAACGTCTTAATAGCACTAAGCATTGCCTGAGATGCCCCTCAAGAGTATATAGATAATAGCACCCATTCAAGGAGGAAGGAGATGAAACGAGCTCATATTTCTGTTATGTAGCCTCCACACTATGGCCAATTGCTCACCACTGATGGCCTTGAACGATGGTTCACTGGTTGCATCCACACGCTTGGCCACTAAATGTGCCCATCGCGTGGATTCGTCCATGGGATCTACTGCGCACTTTAACTGCGTATCTGGCTGCCTTTGATCTTTGGAGAAAAAGCTCCTCCGAAGCCATTGTTCTCCAAGGCTATTTTGTCCTCTGCCACCATCAACCACAATAAGGCATACCCCCTCCAGACGGTGGTGATGGCTTGCAGTGGACCATAGTGTGGAGGGGCCTTTAGATGTTAGGGAAACTAGTAAAATCCCGCACAAGTCACTTGATAGGTTGAGCTGAGAATCGAACCCGCTGTTGAACCAGCCATAACAAGCAATGCACTATAGCCGTTCTGATACGATTGAATTCAATCGTATTGAGGATTAATTGGGTTTCCTTTATTTAATTCACCTTTTTATAGAAAGGATGGTAAATGGTAGAAACTGAGACTGATTCTTCTTGGCATACTATTAAAAGTTAACATTTTCCCCTTTTCAGAATATTAAAGGTATGCAAAGATAAAAGTAATAGGGACACTCTATAGTTAAGAAATTGAATTTTTTTAACATTTTAGCTTCATTCTTGGGAAAAATGCTTGATTACAATTGTGTTTATGGGTGAGTCTTTTATGAAGAAATGATTCCTTATATATTTGTAATTCAAACTGTTTTAGCTGAAATTTTTATAAATTAATACTTTTTGTATAAATTTATGTAAAATTATGTATGTATGTATATATATATATATATATATATATATATATATATATATATATATACATATATATATACATATACATATATATATATATACATATATATATATACATATATATATACATATATATATATACATATATATATACATATATATACATATATATACATATACATATATATACATATATATATATATACATATATATATACATATATATACATATATACATATATATATATATATATACATATATATATCTATCTATATATATATATATATATACATATATATATCTATATATATATATATATATATATACATATATATATACATATATACATATATATACATATATATACATTTATACATAAATAATCTATATATAAAATATATACATATATATACATATATATACATTTATACATAAATACATATATACAAAATTTTTAAAATATATCTTATATATATTACATATACTATTAATTTATACACATATATATACATTTATATTCATTTAATACTGTTTTTATTTTATACATAAAAATTCAAATATTAAATTTATATTTAAATATCTTTCTACTATTACTTATATAAATTCATTCATCTAAAATAAATTTTATATAGACATGTTCCGAACAGATCAGCTAATAGTATTGTATACAAGAAATCAATATAAATTTAAAAAATAATCTAGTATATTTAAAACTTCACTTCGCGATACCATGTTTACATTTGATTGTTAATAAACGTGTTTTTCTTTACTATAAAAAAATTGCAAATTCAAAATTGTTTAAATTTTTTTATTCTTTTCATAATAACTTCTATTTAAAATTTCACAAATATATATTCAGGAGAAATTATTCAAAGTTAATTGATGAATTTTCTAAGAATCGCGTCGAGCCGCAAAGCCATGTTAGCGTCATTATTAAAGAGTAAAGCATGTGAAAAACTTGAAAATGAGGATTTTATTCATTTATTTAACATTACTTAAGGTGACCTCCACTATTAACTTTGATAATCATGCGATTAATTTTAAAAAAGTAGCTGAGAGACTTTAAAACCGTAAATTGTTGGGGTCGAACAGACTTTGGCTTTACGTGGCCCTGTTTACCCAAAGACGTAATGACTCGAATTAATAAGGTCCCTACAGAGTACCCACGGTTTTAAAAGGTCGCCGAAACATGTGAAAACTTTTCGTCCCTAAATTGAGTTTTGCTGTAAAATCAATAATCGTAATAAAATAAACGTTGTTTGCCTCTAACAAAACTCCTCTGCAATTTCTAGTTGTAAAGCTAATTTACTTTTTCCCCGCACAAAAGGTTTTAACTGTATCTTTAAACTGAGACGAAAACTTCAGTTAAATTTCATCTTAGATGATCTAATTTGGATGGAACGCTTTCAGTCGCGTACGCCACATTTTAAAGCCGGCCTTCTTATTTCAGGAGATGTGAGTAAAATTTAGGCTTATGTTTGGAGTTTTATTTGGTTTAAGACAACAGTGAGCTTTTAAAACTAATTTATTTAGCCTTTTTATAAGTCTGCCTCATATCGTAACTTGTTATCCCCTATATAATAATAGCTTAAGTTATCTGTCCGTCTGACCTCGAATTTAGGAAGCGGTTGTACCTGGAATGCATAGAGGCATCCATATTGCGTTCTTGATAAGTTAGGTTTAGCAACGTTCGAAATCCATCCCTCCCTCCCTTTTCTAGCATTTAATGCCATTATTTCAAGCCCTATTTTCCCCGGTTAAGAGCAGGTGATTAAATTTATCAATTTATCACATAATAGGTAAAAGTAACTACGTAAGTTTCTTTCTAGCATTATGACGTCATTCCTTTAACCATTTCATTTAATCATTCCTTATTTTAAATTATTTAAATATTGTCTGCATTATTTTCATACGTTTTGTCACTGAACTTAGATATTACGTAAATAATTTTCTTTTATATTTGGCATAAATAATATATTAGGTACATATGTGATAATTTTAAATTTAATCATCGATTATTTTTTGTTGGAAAATAATTCTTAGCCAAAAAACAAACCATTTTTTTTACCTGCCTCATAGGGGAATTTACAATTCTGGAAATTTGAAAATTTTACTGATCCCGTCATACTACAGGTTATATGCTAATGAGTAATATATTGATGTAAAATTTGTCACAATTTCATTAGAAAGGTATTATTTAAAATTTGTGGTTGTGTCTAACCATTACACATATTATAGACATATATGTAAATCTAAATTGATAAGACTCCTTTCCTAAGAGTCCTCTACACTTTTTTTTACCAATCTTTCTTTCCATGTGGGTGGGTTGGACAAGTGCACTTTCTAAAAAATTCGGCTTGTGGAAATCTTTTCGTCCAACTATGTAATGTCTTCGCCTAGATGAGAAGACCGTAACAAGGGAGAAATCTAGGTCAGTAGCTACTGATTGTTCTAGAGTTGTTTTTCGTTGCAATTCTTCAAGAGAACTCTTTTGGATGATTCTTGATTTGTTTCTTTTTCGAATCTTCTTAGGTGTACCTCTGCTTTTTGTAGTATTCAAGTTACAAAAGTCGTTACCCAAGTTGATATAAAAGAGACGATGTTTTGTGTAAAGACAGTTGAGTTTAATTTCCTTGTTTAACCGTCACGTTCAATATTACTGTAACAATTAAGATTAAAACTATTGTGTGAATTATTATACTTAAAACGGTATTTTACATCAAAACCGACTAAAATTGTCGCCAAGTCTCAAAATTCGACTTCCTGCCAAGGAAATAAATGCAATTAAAAATAAATAATACATTATTGTATATACCTTTTGTTGAAATTGGTTGGTTGAAACACTAAAGTCTACTCTTTTACTACACGACAGTTAATAAGACTGGGACCTATTTCTTAACCCCCCCCCCAAAAAAAAAAAAAAAAAAAACCAATTTGTTTTAATGCAGTAAATACAATTTAAAACGTTGTTTTGCCAAGAAAATTACAAAAATACAAGAATAATCAAAATTTTTATTGGCCGCACGCTGGCCGATTGGTTAGGGCGCTGATCGTCGGAACCGGAGTTCGTGGGTTTGAATCCCACTATGGCATGGATGTTCGTAGCCGTTCGGAATCGGCTTTAAGCAGTAGGTCCCGGTCTCATTAGCCCTCGTGTGCAAAACAGTAGACCGTAGCTCTCCAAACCAAACCAAAATTTTTATTGCAATTTTGGATTTTGATATCATCGCAGAAAATAGTTGAATATTGTAATATTACACGCACATCAATTTTTTTAGCTTTCTTTTCGAATTCCCATTTCAAAATAAACATTATTATCATTAAAAAATATCTCATTATCTCGAGTGGCATAGTTGGGCTAGTTTAATGCGCTCGAGTTAACTCGAGCGTTCACGTTAACGGGTTAAAACCGATTCCGAACGGCTAAGAACTTTCCTGTCAGCAGTGGTTTGTTTAAAACCATGTATATAAAGTCTTTAAAAGAAGTCTAGTATCGCGTTGCTAGCATAGATGTTCGTAGCCGTTCGAAATCAGCTTTAAGCAGTAGGTCCCAGTCTGATTAGCCATCGAGAGCAAAACAGTAGACCGTAGCAGTCCAAACCAAACCAAAAAATTTATGAGTGCAAGGGGACTTACCCTTTCCCCCACCTAGGTGCACATCAGACTATATATTTTCTAATAAATTTCTGTTTAATATAAAAATTTTAAATAATCCATGCAACGTGAATAGTATGGCTTTTATTCTGTAAACTAAAAATGTAAGTCTGTCTGATATTTTTAAATTTAAAAATTAAAATACTGTCATGAAAAAGAAAATTTAAAAACAAATTTAGCCTTTATAAGGCTACAAAATATATTGCACCTATTAATATAATTGTGGTTCACAGAATAAAAAAGATAATTAGCTTATACTTGATATAAAAAAATTAGTTTTTGAATTAAAAATTTCAAATGTTATTTTTGCGGTTAAGATTTTTTTTCTTTCTCTTGATGCACGTTTTATTCTTTTTAAAAAAATTTCTATTAATTAGCTGTTATGTACCCAAAATAGAATGCATTGAAAATATTCAAAAGATATTTTAGGAGATGATAAAGCAAATGTAAAAAAAAAAAAAAAAATGTGAAACTCTATAAGCAGGAAACATTTTAAAAGCCGGCAAAATATTTCGAAAAAATAAATTTTTCAAAAAAAGGAATGATTTTCAAAAATTTTTTAAATGGGATTTATTTACTTTTACATCAAGGCATACAAATATACAATTCTACTCTACGCAGAATTTCACAACTCTAAGTTAATAATTTCATAAACGCTCTCTAACATCTACAAAATAATGCGTTTCTGAAGATTATTAACTCAAATTTATGAAACTTTGTATACAAGTACAATAAAAAGTGACTAAAAAATTAAAATTATACATAAAATATCATAATAAGTTAATAACAATTAATGAGAAAAAAAATCACATTTAAATGTATTTTAAATATCAGATTTTTTTTTTTTTTTTCAGTTGTTTTGAATACCTTGTTAATTTTTTAAAATTTTCGTTGTGAAATAAATTTACTTTTTCTTTTTTTTTTGTATAATTGTATTAAAAATTACTTTCTATCATATTTGGGTATTGTTTTGCACATAAATTGAATAGTTAATATACAGGAAATATTAAGTCTATACAGAGAATTTTCATGAAAAACTTGGGCATTCAAAATTTAGTATTAATAATCTAAACAAAGTTGAAATTTAAAGCGGATACACAGATATTTTAATATATATTAGGATGGTTGGTAAAAGTTTTGTAGAAATCAATGGAAAATAAAATCACATGGAACATTTTAAAAAATAACAAAAAAGTTTTTAAAAAGAATTGTACAGAAATGTTAACCGATTTAAAAAAATAAATTGTGATTTATTTGTTTATACTGCAGTTTATATGGTCTACCTTTTTAAAAAAAAAATCAGAATGATTTATAAAAATATTTTGTAATATTCATATCTTCCTAAGATCTCGAAGACTTGCTTATCTAAGAGCTGTGCGTTTCGCTTGTTTTCAGTAACTTACTTTGAAAAGAAATCTTTCAGTAACTTTTTTCCTGGAATAAAAAAGGGCAAACAAGAGCACCGAGAAAGCCCTTAAATTTTGGAGAGCGGTTTTAAAGGAGTGGGGAAACTCACACCTCGCGTTTATTAATCCCGTTTCCTCCTCGCGGCTAACTGTTGAACGGAGCCAGGCCCTCGGCAACTCAACTCGGATGCGGGTGACGTCACCGGGCTCGCGAGGCCAACACAAGCCTTCCCCCGTCCGCCAGATCAATACGGACCAGGCGAGAGGCGAGGTTGCTCTCCATCGTGATCGGGATGTTGTGCTCTCCATCCTCCGCAAAAGGATAGAGAAAGGGAAGAAGGAGAGGAAAAAAGAAGGTGGTGGTCTCCACTCAGTTGGATGTTGGTCTTCTGGTGGGTGAGACGCTATGGCCGTGCCATGCCTAACTCTGCTTCTACTGCGACGGCAACCATTCCTGGTCGAACAACACCCAGTGAGTCTCCCCCAATACTTTTCTTAATAAAAACGGCGATTGTTTAGCGTTGCAATTACCAGCTCACTCGCGGCACTTTGATACTCCTCTAGGCCGAATGATACATTGTGTCTACGATACAATCTTGCTGATAACGTTCGATTAGTGTTGAACTCCTATCAAACTGCCCTATATTCTGGCTAGTGCTCTGTCTCCTTTTTATATATTTTGACCCAGTTCTGGACTTCTCTTTAAATATTGTACGGTACTAATATTAAATCATTACAGAAATTTAATTTCTTATTCTTTAACTCTATAAAATGTATCACATTAATGATCATAAAAATATGTGTATTATAATCATAATTTTAAAAAGTAATTATATGCAATCGCTTGCTCTTTTATATTTAATTTTTATAATTTGTAGAAAGAAACAATGACGTAATTCGATGGATTAAATAATTTTATAAAACTAACTCATTCGAGAAACTTATTTCCTTATTCTTTTGTAACTTTTATTAAAAAAATAAAACGTTAAGTACTACAAAACTATGTATATTACTATCAGAGTTTTATAAAATAATCATTTGCAAATTTTTGGTCTTTTATATTTAGGTTTTATAATGTGTTGAAAGAAATAATGACGCAGATCCATGGATTGTAAATTTTTTTTTAATTTATCCATTCTGGAAACTTATTTTCTTATACTTTAACTGTTTCGAAAAATAACACATTAACGATCGCATCACAAAA
>CM063498.1:159438543-159666043 GCA_032207245.1 Pardosa pseudoannulata | reverse complement strand
ATGTTTTTAAAATAAAGTTATAAAAAATTATATAATATTTGTTCTGGAAGACCCATTGGACTATTGTGAGACCTAGTGTGCGAATCCGTTCTCGCTTTCTCAAAATTTACTCCCTTATGTTGATACTTCAAAGAGCCACCTGATGCAGCTTTCCAAACAGTGTTTCTTTGGCTTTCAAATTTCGTAGACGATAGTAGAAAAGTTAAATTTTTTATTATGCTGAAAGAAATATTAAGTGAAAAAGACTAAAGTATTAAATACTAACGAACACTTCTCTACAATAGTATCTAACAATGGAAAGATCATTGGTCATTGGCGATTTAAAGACTGTTCTGCCGAACGATGGCCGATTGGTTAGGTTGCTGGCCTTCGGAACCGGAGTTCGTGGGCCACTGTAGCATGGATGTTCGTAGCCGTTCGGAATCGGCTTTAAGCAGTAGGTCCCGGTTTCATTAGCCCTCGTGTTGCAAAAAGTAGACCGTAGCACTCCAAACTAAACTAAACTAAACTAAACTAAACTTAAAGACTTCTAATTTGCAGTTTAAAATAAGTAAGATTTGTCGCAGTTCCGTGACCTC
Organism: Pardosa pseudoannulata; assembly: GCA_032207245.1. Lineage (NCBI taxonomy): Eukaryota > Metazoa > Arthropoda > Arachnida > Araneae > Lycosidae > Pardosa > Pardosa pseudoannulata. The sequence goes on along the minus strand of CM063498.1, from coordinate 159,665,465 downwards.
TAATATGGACTACAGAAAACGGTCTAAAAGGGGAAGCGCGGGGACATAAGGGCTTTTTATCCATTCCCTTGGATTTAAAAACCCCTTATAATAGTTCGGGAAGGGATATAGGACGATTTGAGTATTATCTGTAATACTCATTCGAAGCTTTGCGCTCACAAAGAACTTACGTTTAGTGCGAGATCTTCTAAGGGACTTTCTTATTTCCTAGTTACGCTTTTAGATCTGTACTTTTTATTGTTAAACACTCAAGCGTGTGCAGAAATGCATATATATACACATAGGGCTGGGTCTAGAAGGTGTGCAGTGCATGCATGCATTCAGGTAGCCGGTAGAATATCTACTGGGTATGCGCATTGATAGGGATGACCAAATATCATCTTGCATGCAGAAATGGAGGATGGCCGTACACTACCTTGCACCCAGGTGGCTACTAGCCTACAAACGTCCCTTAGATATGTGTGTGTATCCATCTGTAAAGTAAAATGGAGCATGTGCTTATAGCTAAAGAAAACTGCATCCCTTCTCTAGCTGACCCGAATCATTTTTCCCGTTATCGTTATATCACGTCAGGAGTCTCGCCAAAACTCGAGAAATGAATTCTCTGTGGTAGTAGAACATATTTTAAAAACAAAACTTCTAGTAGCCGATAGAAATGGAAACTGTGGTAAGTTGTTCGGTAGGAAATGTAAATATTACGGTATCAAAAATGCTTTAAGTTCAAACGTCACTGTTGCCGTTGGGAGTCTTTAGAAATAGCTCCATTGGAACACGAACACATATACACGTCTATATGCTTTATGGAGTTCTACGAGTACGTGCGTATGATTCAGACACTTGGCGTAGTAACAACTCAGCCAGCTTCGCCAGAATAATGTATACAAAGAAATTTCTCATGGTTATATACTATATATAATTGCTTACAAAAGCAATGAATCGTGGACTCCTTAGATTTATTATAAACCGTTTCCAGGAACTAAATAATAGCTCTGAGGATAAAAAAAAAGTGATATGTTATGCTTACTAAATGATATATTTATTTGTGTCACTGGAGAGAGGATTTTGAAAATGAGGTTCACTTGCTTTTCATGATGAATCATAACTATACCATTAGAATTTTTTGTAGCAGTTTTTCAGATTGGCGGCATTAAGGATTTGGAATAGCATTGATGAGGATTTAAAAATAGCATTTATTTGTGGGCAAAGGTTTAAAATTTTTATTTTACAGAAGAAAAAACGAAATAGGGTTCACTGACACGAAATACGGTTTCCTTCATTCATGTCTCTCTGATGTTATCTCAGCGACAATCATACACATGTATGTAAACAAGACTTGCTTGTTAACTCAACCTCCTTGCTAATCGACATCGCGATGACTGGTATTCAACCCGCAAACACAAATCACAAATTTTGCATAGCACATAAAAATATTCAACAGAAATTAATCACTTCTGCTTGGTCATAGGTAAACTTCTACAAGTAATGTCAAATGTGTGGTGTTATCATAACACAACAAAGATAGAAAATGTAAGTGGCCTGTTGTTTTTATTCAACACCACACCACACTCACTTTTCCTCACATTTTGCCAAACTGTTAAAAGTATTCTTAAACACATTCCACTTTTAAGGAAAAGTATATTATATATTCCACAACCTTAGTTCATTCTGATGTTTCCGTATTAAATATCAATTTACCAAAAATTCCTTTCTACAACATATTTCTTGTATTTAAAAATTAAGAACATTCAGATTATATGTTATTGCCGGGAAATTCTAATTTAATTTCTAATAAATATTCATGAAATTGATGTTCTTGATACACATACGTGGCATCAGTTCCAGAAAAGGGATTACAATCACTTAACATAAATAGATACGTGTGTGTGTGTATTTGTGATTGTGTTTATTAACACTATATCAAGTCGATGGCTCAAAACTGACTCAATAATTACGAGTATAGCTATTAATTATTGGCCTTTTTGTAGGAAGCTTTACTTTTTTTCCCCTTGTATATAAATTACTCGGTTGGCTGTAGTTTACCGTATACTTCAGAATGTTATCTACTTTTACGTCTATATCTATATAGTTCCTATTTTTGAAAGTATATGGGATATGTTTTACTTGCATTTTAAATTAGAAGTGTTTTCATAAAGACCAAAAATGCTATTTTTAAAATTTTCTTACATTTTAACAAAAACAAATGCATGTATATACAGTAGAACCCCGATCATCCAAACCAATATTTTTTTCTGAATGTCTAATAACAAATATATACAGGGTGTTTCAAAAATGACCGGTATATTGAAAAAAATCAATAAAAACTAAATGGGCAGTGGAAGAAATAAAGTTTGTTTCAATATGCTTGGGACAACAGTAAATTTTCACGCACACAAGCTTTTCAAAATAGTTGCAATTTTCAGCAACAGATGGCGCTGCAGGAGATTTAAAAGATATAGAAGAAAATGCAGTCAGTGGGTTCGCGAATCTGTAAGTTATCTTTCTCTGTAAGCGTATGCTGTTCACAGATTGCAGGTTTGCTATTAAAAAATTGTTTATTCCCTAGAATAGAAGAATGCCTGGCCTGAGATGTTTACACGGGTTTCTGAAAATTTCTTTCTGAGACTACGCCATATTATTGCTGTGTGTGGTGAATATGTGGATTTTTCAGTTTGCAGCGCCATCTATTGTGAAATAATGTGATTAATTTTGAAAATGTGTCTGACTGAAAATTTACTGTTGTCCCAAGCATATTTCAATAAACGGTGTATTTCTATCGCTGCCGTTTAGTTTTTATTGATTTTTCAAATATACCGGTCATTTTTGAAACACCCTGTATATAGTAGTTCTCTAATATACATAGTGTTATTAAATATGGCGATCAATAGTTTCGTAAAAGTTTTATGTCTATTAAAGTATAGCTCTAAGGAAAAAATTATGTATACATAGAAGTAAATTTATTAAATTCCTCTAAAAAAGGATGTAGTATTACACACCAATTTAAGATAGAATGCTAGATATGTGTATATTTTAACTTTAAAATAAAAGTCCGAAATAACAGTCCTTTTTTTTTCAATAAATCGTGTAAAAGATCACACTTTTTAATTCTTTGTACTACAGGCTCTTCTGCAACCAAAAGCCTTTACTACCAAAGGACATAGCAAAATATTTCGAGCAAAGAAGCGGTGTTAAGCCTATTACTCAATTGACGTGATTGGTTAACCACTCTTAAATTCTGGACATTTGCAAAAGATAAGAATTTTTTATAAATTAAAAATGTACGTTTAGCGAATTAATGCATATTAAATTTAAAGTAATAAAATGCTTTCTGGAGATTTGTGTTATTTTTCAAAAGGTATCTTTCATTATTTAACTTGGTACTTGCTATTTTAAAAAATTTCACTTAAAAAAGGTAAATACATAGTTCCTATTAACACACTGTGTGCGGGTACATTTCGCAGCGGAATTGTACCGGGAGCAGGCATTTTGTGCTTAAATTTAGTCATTCAGTTAAATCTTAAGAGATCGAAAACTATTTAGCTTTTTTAACGAATTTTTCGTATTTTATATTGAAATATATAATCAATTATATAAATAGAAATATGTAAATAACAACCATAAGATTTTTGTAAACAAAAAATATATTTTTTAGTAGATAAATTCTGATAATGCGTCAGCGAAGATTTCATCATAATTATCTTCGTTAAATTCACTCATTTTCGCAAGGATAAATGAAAAGTTATAAACACACACACACACACACACACACACACACACACATATATATATATATATATATATATATATATAATATACAATATATATAATATACAAAATATACATATATATATATCATTTTCACAAGGATAAATAAAAAAGGTAATTTTAAATCTAAATTGATATTTTTAATCAACCTTCCCGTTCGGTGGTTCAGCATCGACTGATGTAAAAACTAGTTCTTATTTCTCTAAATTTTTCCAGAATCTATGTAGTAGACAAGAACATTCGTCTTCGTTTTCCTGTACATGCCGTTATTTTTGTCCCCACAAACAAACCATGTTACACTAACACGTATTAGTACGTGTCCCACGCCCAAGTGTCAATCGTCAGAAAACGTACTAAAACGTGTCCCGCGCTCAAGTATCAATCGTCAGAAAACGTACTAGTACGTGTCCCTCATACAGTGTGTTAACCGAGACTTCCTATTCCGAAGTATTAGCGGTTCCAGTTAACTCTCATAATCGAAGTTCTATTTTAAGTCAATGTCATATTGCGGTCGAGATATGTTATAGGTGACTTTCGTGTCATAATGACGTCAGGAGTCATCAGAGATGGGAATTTGGTACCATAAATTACCCTCTCAGACAACTCCTGATGTCATATTGACGACTTTTAATATTATGATGCAGAAAAACCCCGTGACATATGTGGATCGCAATATAGCAGTACCCTTAATTGTTATATTTTTCAATGTTTCATTATGGTTATAAATTATAACTTATTTTACTATAAAATATAAATTTTTAAAGTGGCTTGAAGGCAATGATCTATAAACCCTTATTTTAAAATGTTGCCTCTGAACGAGGTTTCTACCAAAAACAATTTTACCAGTTAAATTATATAGCTGTGATTAAAGTATTAAAAATATTTTTTTTCGTTTAGAAATAGATGGAATAGTTTGTGTTTTTATACGCTATCCTTGCATACCATGCCACGTCCTTGGAAAGTCGATCAGCGCGAATTCCTTCATCATTATGTCATTGATCCGTATGGCTCGTAAGATGAATGCACTAAATTTTTGAAAGAAAAAAAAACTCTATTCAAAATTAAATTTCTTTATACTTTATATCGGGTTTTAAGTTTAATGCGTTATCGATTTCACGCTCAGAACTGAGTAACACTACACGTTGATACTTTTTTTTTCTGAAAAAGTTTCTACAATGGAATGTTGATCTATCGTTCCCGCGTTATTCGTTTTCCCGCACTGACAGTTTGATACCTTTGATTTCGGATTTATTTCTTGAGAACCAGTTCTCTTTTCATCCACATTCATCATTTGCAGATTATTCATCTTCCCGCATCTATCGTCGAAATATTTTTGGATTCGTTGCTGTCTCTCTCTAAGTATTGCTTTTGTAGAATTAAGAAAAAGTGCGGAAATTTTTTTGCGTATGTTGACAAATCGATCAAGAATGTGTGGATGGAAAAAATTATCTTTCTCGCCAGGAATTTTCATAAAGCACCAATGGGTCAATAAGCTAAAAACTGGAGGGTCACAACAATAGAAGACCTACGCACAGATCAATAGCAAAATACTTAGGGAAAGAAAAAACAAAGATTAACCTGAATAAGTACAGAGTTTTTCTGAAGCCTATGAATATTTCTAAAAATTAAAATAATTCACATATGTGCTTTGAGACAATGGAAGTGCACAGGCAGAGTTAAAGGCAATGAAACCACTGATTCTGGCGATCAGCTTGTACAAAGCGGGTATCAATCGCAAAATATTTTTTAATACTAAGTATCCTTCTAAATATGTCAAATACTTCCAGTTAGTGTTTTAAGTAACTAATTTATTCATAATATCATGTTTTATCGAATTGTTTCATCCATGTTCTCCATCCATAGTCTTCCCGCATTCATCGTTTTCATTTCAGCCTCCTTGAAAAGCTATAGACTGAGGTATTATTACAGTGTCATAAACGATAGTTTTTATTGCCTGTGAGGCATAACCGTTTTGAGGAGAGATTATTTCTATGTATTTGTGTGTATTTTTCCTTGAAGGGACTGGAAAGATTTCCTTCAACTGAGATTCTCTGAGTAAGGAAACAGAACGATGTGTGAATGGTTATGGCGCTGATCATCGGTACCGTTAGGGATCAGCTTTCAGCAACAGTAAGTCCCGGTATCATTAGCCCTCATGTTGCTAAAAAAAGTAGACCGTAGCACTGCAAACCAAACCAAACCAGGGAATCTCAATTAAGGAAATCTGCATGGTGTTAGGACGCATTGCATTTGTGTATGGGAATTACATTGCATTAGAATTACATTGTATTTGTGTATGGGTCTTAAAAAAGACAACCAGGAGGGTTGTCTTTTTTAAGACCTTATCGCACATCAGCCTGTACGCATTGGAAAGGTAACAAATTCAGTTTACGATTCATTTTCAATTGATGTAATTTGGTTTATTTTGACTCATGATCAAGTCTTTAATTGATTGAAAATGTATGTTTGTCTTGCAAGAAATCCGCGCATTCTTCATTGGGCAAAAGAATCGTAAACTGAATCTATTGTTTTTTCAATGCCATTGGGAGATAAGACCTTTAGCTTGTTGAGAGTGTTACCTCTATTATTTGCTATGCACGATATATTAAGGCCTTATATCTATCACACATCAACATGTACTTGTTAATTTATCATTCTTTTTACTGATGAAGTATGCAGATTTTGCAGATTGTAGAACGTTTTAAGAGACATTGCAGATTTCTTCGGCTACAGCAAAAAATTATCAACCCATATATTAAAATTCTAGTTAATTTATGATAAGGTTTTTAATCTGTTGAAAGAGTTTTACTATTACACGAAAAACAAACGTATTTTTCAACGATAAAAAGAGTCTTAAATTGAATCTGCTGCTTTTTCAACAATTACATGTTGACATGCGATATGTTTTAGGGAAAGATCTACTGCTTTAAAGATAGTTCTGAACAATTACAAACATCCATGCTTGGACGGAACTCTAACCCACAGATTACAAATACTAATAATTAAGTGCTTGGCTATCATCCAGACAACTATCTTTCATGAGAACTCCAAATAGTAGAGGATTCATACTTATACCATAGTCGAAAAACTCGGAAATCCTGTATCTCTCTGTCAGGTTTTCTAGGATTAGTTTTATGCGAAAAGATGACTTCATAAATATCATGAAACATAATAAAATCCATAATCTATGTATTTTATATTAAATGTTACCTTAAACCACCTTTTTTTTTTTTTTTTTTTTTTTTTTTGTAAGTACTGACTTTCAATTCGTGTGATGAGTTATTTAACTATATACTCGCTACCCATTCGTGGAATTTCCTCCGGTTCCATTTTTTTCGTAAGCGTCTTGAATTTTAAAATAAGCTTTCTGTTTTTTACGCGTATCACGTGACTTTTTTAACATTCTGTGTAACATTTAGAGATCTGTCTCCAACTTCCCTTGTTTTGTTTTTGTTTTCGGTTGTTTTCTTTTTTCCCTCTTGCTTTCCCTGAGACTTGATTTTGTTTGTGTTTTTCATCAACCGACTGATTTAAAGCTGGGTTTGTGCCATATAGAATTGGCATCAACCCATCTGACGAGAAACATTTCGGCCACTGTTCACTTTTCTGTACGAATTCGGCAAAATTCTTGTACCGGTTTCTGGTCAAGAATCAGATCTTCACAATATGGAGGAATAATCACGCAATTTTTTATGCGCTTGAAAGTATTACAGAGTTCAGAACGTGCTTTAAAACTATTTTTTATAATGTGGAAAAAAGTCTTTAAAACGGCTTACGTAAAATTGCTTTTACTTTATATGAAATTATGTGAAAATACATTTTTATGCCTTTTTTTTTCTCTATTGAGTATCGCACATTTTTATAATAGTATTAACAACACACTGTATGCGAGACACGTACTAGTAAGTTTTCGGACGATTGATACTTGAACGCGGGTCACGTACTAGTAGAGGTTAGTATAACAATATGGTTTGTTTGTGGGTACTAAAATAACGATATATACAGGAAAACGAAGCCGAATGTTCTTGCCTACTACATAGATTCTGGAAACATTTAGACAAATAAAAACTAGTTTTTACTTCAGTCAATGCGGAACCACAGAACGGGAAGGTTGATTAAAAAAATCAATTCAGATTTAAAATTAACTTTTTATTTATCCTTGAGAAAATATCATATATATGTATATTTATATATTATATATATTTTGTTATATATATATATATATATTTGTTTATTTGTCTATTTATATATTTGTTTATATATTTCAATATAAAATACGAAAAGTTTGTTAAAAAATTAAATAATTTTCGATCTATTGAGATTTAACTGAATAACTAAATTAACGCGCAAAACGCCCGCTCTCGGTACAATTCCGCTGCGAAATGTACCCGCACACAATGTGTTAATACCAAGGCTATTTGATAATAAATTACAATTTTCTATAATATCTCTTTATTGCAAACATAGCATTTGTTTTTATTTGTTTGTTATTAAAACCTTGATGTAATGTAAATGAGTAACCAACTTCATAGTATAAATCTTTGATTTTGTTTCGTTTTTTTATATTGCCAGTTGACATTATAAGATACATAAGCGGTAAAATTTGAAAATGTAATAAATGTATTCAGTAAATTAACTTTGGTAATGCTGCATCAATCGAAGTCTTACTGAAAAAGTATTTGGAATATAAACAATACAGAATTGTAATAGCTAAATCTGCTTTAGGATGTGTCAGTAGGTCTTTTTACCTTACCTATCGAGTATAAACCCTGTTAATAGATTAAATGTTTTACTTTTTTTGTATTGTATCATTTACGTTTACATTATAAGTGAATAATTTATTGCATGGGTCTCATTGGAGTTTCGCCGGAGAACCAAAAGTGCTTCGTACAATTTAATTTTTTGGGTATATGAGTTTCTACTGTGTTACCAAAATGTTTTCATTTGTGTATGATTTATTTTTCCAGAGAGTAAAAAGACCTTTCGTATAGGCAATATGTATGAATATATATTTTGTGTTTTAGCACATTGTGTGCGGGTATATTTCGCCTACGGAATTTACCGGGAGAGGGCGTTTTGAGCATAAATTTAGTTATTCAGTTAAATCCGAATAGATCGAAAATTATTTAATTTTTTTAACCAACTTTTCGTATTTTATATTGAAATATATAAACAAATATATAAATAGAAATATATAAATAACAACCATAAGAGTTTTGTAAACAAAAAATATATTTTTAGTCGATAAATTTATAATAGTATCGTAAATATGAAAAATCAAACAGAAATAGTAGTATATAGTTTCATTTTTCTAAGTAGTTGTATAAATCTAAATTGGATTTTTTTAATCAACCTTTTCGTTCTGTAGTTCAGCATCGACTAATGTAAAAAATAATTTTTATTTGTCTAAATTTTTCCAGAATCTATGTAGTAGACAAGAACATTCGGCTTCGTTTTCCTGTATATACCGTTATTTTTGTACCCACAAACAAATCATGTTGTTATACTAACCCGTACTAGTATGTGACCCTCGCACAAGTATCAATCATCGTAAAACGTACTAGTACGTGTCCAGCATACAATGTGTTACAAACAGAAGAAGTAAACCTTAACATTAAAATTCCCAGTTAAAGATGAAATAGTAGACCGTAACACTCCAAACCAAACTAAACCAAACCAAACCCAGTTAAAAATGCTTTTCTGTTCCCCCAAATTGCTGTTAATGTATCACTCTTCCTTCTCCCTCCCCTGTTCTTTCCAAATTACTCTTGATATATTTTCATGTATCGTTTGTCGTAAAACTGTGCATAATTTTTTACATAAATATTCTCTATTAATGTTGCAACTTGATGATGAAAATATTATGCAATGTAAATCATGAAAATTCATTAAAGTTTCGTCACAGCTTTATTTAGATAATTTAAATGTTTCAAAAAAAAAGTAGGAAATGTTTAAATGATTTAAAACTCGTCTGGAATATCTTGGATGCGCTTTCAAAATACGTAAATTATGCTTGCAAAGCAACTTCTTTATTTCAGTTTTAATATCTAAATGTAGTGAATATGTGCAGAAATGTATGTTTTAAGTCTTCGTTTTGGATCTTCATTTAAAATAATGATTCTAAAGGTCTTTTTTGTAACAAACTCCAAAATATTCTGCAACTCGAAACTTGTCTTACAATTAAGCTATGTCGTGTCCCTCGCGTACCTTCTTTTCCAAAGAATATGGTTTAAACAAGAAATCATTAAAAAACCCTTTAATTCGTTGAAAATATGTCCCGCTTGTTATATTCTTTAGATTATAACAAGCAGGACATTTTCCAACTCTAAGATTCTATTTGTTATAAATACTCGGTTTGTGCGTCTGTTTTTCCTATTAAAAAATAATGTACGACAGTAATTTCTAACATTTTACTTGATAGTTTAATTAGTTACAACTTGGAACATATTAAAAATTTTACACTAGGTTTATATATATATATATATATATATATATATATATATATATACGACACGACAGACGTTGTCCTGTTTTGACGCTGTAAATCCAAAAACTGTAAAACGTTTTTAAATAAATTATAAATTGGACCGTTTTGATGGAAAAGAAAGGAAAAAAAATTACTTTAAAAATACTTGAAGCCCTCATGCGTACAGTCATTCCAAACGTAATTAAAATTAAATTAAAATTCTTCTATCCTGGGACTTCTCCTGAAGCCCGTTGTGCTGACCACTGAGTCACAGATACGTTGGCAGTGAAGGGTTTCGGGCAGCGTTATAATAATCTCAATAAATGCTAAATTTTGGATTTTTAATTTAAAAAAACATTTTTTATCCGATGAAATTGTGAATCTAAACCATTCTCGAAACAACTTACATACCCAAAATTTCGTCAAAATCAGTCCAGCCGTTTAGGAGGAGTTCTATTACAAACACACGGATACAAGATTTTTATATATAAAGATTTATATATGTCGTTCATTTTATATTTTATTTTATTTCGATTAAAACGTCCGATAGACGTGTTCGAAAGATTCAGTTTTGTATCTTAGCATTTGCAAGGAAACTTAGTCTTAAATTTATGAATAGTACTCAATGGCATTTTAATTTTTTCTTGAAAACTTGTTATAATCTAATTATTTCTTTGTGAAAAGTTGAATTATTTTTATATGCACCCTAATTTCGGATAGATAAAACGTCCTGGAGTTTACGTTGCACACTTAAAACTAACCTAAAAGAAAATGAAATTTCCTCGTATAAGAAAGTCTGGCTTAAACAGCGCACACGTGATAATTAGTTGAAAGAGAATGAAAGCTCATCGAATAAGACAGTCTGGCGTATACACCGAACATGGGAAAATTATCTGAAACAGAATGAAAGCTCATAGAATAAGACAGTCTGGCGTATACGCCGCACGTGTGATAATTAGCTGAAAGAGAATGAAAGCTCATCGGATCATCGGATCCACAAAAGCTTTTAGTTCTCATTTATTTAGCAATTATTTTTTCTTGAAGGCGAATTCTAACATTTTGGCATTGATAATTTTGGTTTTCTTCACTCTATTGCCCATTTCTCTTATTAGACTCACAAAACAGGCCATAATATGACACTAGAACAACGAGTTCTTTTATTGTTAAGCAACTTCACTAATTTTTCTTGGAGCCACGCTCTTAAATAGGTTCTGGTTCAATTTGCGACGGAATATCATTAGTTAATACCGTACGCACGGCACTCTATATCGAATTGATACAGTGCTAAAAATAAATCGTGTAATGGGGACACGTGAAAAAATTTTAGTTAAAATATATTTGCATTGCTAGCAGTGAATTTAAAATTCTTTCAGATACACCTTCCCAGCAGACAGCCGAAGACGTCAAATTTCATCTTGTATAAGCGGCTTATCTATACGAAATTACGGTATAACAAATGTGGTAACGTTGAGTGTTATCGACAGGATACGATCTCTTTCTTTCCTCCTTAAATCTATTTCAGGTTTAGATAAATAAAAGTAGATAGTAGAAAATAAATGCTAAAGATATCGCTTATAGTATACTACGCGCCTAGCCTGTTCTATTCTCCAAATAAAACGGTCTTTGGGAGAGCTTTTGTAGAGTTTATTCACATGACGTACACACACACACACACACACACACATTTCAAAGCCTCAAACCAAAAGGTGGGGTCAATTCCGATTCTAAAAAGTTTTATTCTTTAAAAATAATGCATTTGACATCGTCGGTGACAACCTCAGCTACATTTTGTTTTCAGCTCCATTTCTTTTTATGTTGCCAATCGCGGAAAACTAAAAACAACCAAATCAATCTCGAGCTCGAGACATAGCCTTCAGGCAGGTATATATATATATATATATATATATATATATATATATATTTATAAATAGCAAAGCAGTTTTATGAACTATTTTCATAACGATAAATTATAACGTGTTAAATTAAGGTTAGCGTATGTATTGTTCGACATTTTATATGAAAACGATTTTCATTTCGCGATTTCAAAATTTGACTAAACGTAAAAAATTTTAAAGAATTACAAATTTTCGAAAATTTTTATTACAACTTGCAGTAATTTTTCTCAGTTTTAAGATGACCCCCTACTTTTAGGTCGTCCTAATTCTCCTTTATACCAGTAGATACAGTGGTGTAGTAAAAGGATGTGGTAGGATTTAACCCCCTCCCCATAAGAATTACTGTATACTTATGTATTTAAGTTTAAAAATTTAAATACATAAGTATGCAGTAAATAAGTATGCACTTCAATTCATATCTAAAGATATGAATTGAAGAGGGAAGGAACTCTCCCCAAGGAAAATTTCTTGTGACACCTCTGAATGGGTGCAATATATTAAAAGCTTGCAAAATACAGAGGCTATTCAAACATTTTTCAGACCATGTATATTGTAGCCACAAAACTAAATAACATAAAATTCTTGTATTTGAACTGTTCTATTTGATAGCCCTTATTCTGGACTATTTTGCGACACCGTAATTTCCAAGATAATAATGCCTTTTGAAGTGTCAGAAAAGGTATTCTATCCCATTCCTCCTGAACAGATTTCCGGAGTCCTGTAAGAGTTGGGGAACGACATTTGGATAATGCAGATTTAAAAAGTCCGAATTTTTCCTTTCTTTTTGACGATATTACTTATCGACGCTTCAGATATCACAAGACCATGACTGTCACATAGTTTTTGGATAACGCAATATGAATACTTCTCTTCGGAAAGAGCATAAATATAGCCATCGATCTACTGCTTCGTTAAAAACGCCATTTTGAATAAAAAACAAACTTTTCAAGCCGCAGATTATAATTTTGACTTTTAAAAACATAGTACGATTGCAGTAATTTATTTTGCAAGAAAAGATTTTTTAATACTGTAACCAAAATCGTCAAAAAAAAATGCGCGAACAGATCGCACATTTATTCGCGCAAGTATCGATTGAATAATTCTAAAGAAAACTTATTTGTCAACTTCATAAACGTAAAAAAAAACATTAGTAATCGGTTAACTAGTTCGAATTTCGTGAAAAAGCGTAATCTGCATCTATTTGGGCACTATTATAATGAACAAAACGTAGCATCTTAAAAAAACAAAAGCAGTTAACTAATGCATGTAAGAAACGAACAAATCAGTAGTTTTTTTATTTCTGCCGATAACAGGCTAAGTATAGCATACTTTGGCACTGTTTTGCGTTGCCTAAAATTTCGACAAGCTACAAAATCCATAAAACATTTATTATTAAGAAAGTTAATTAGAATTTCAAAAAAGCACATACCCTTAGTTTGAGTGAGTGAATTTTACTAAGAAATTTAAAAAGAAAAAGAATCTCGATATGTACAGTAGTTCTCCCGTGTTACGTCGACAGACACTAGAATATCTATCATTTTATTAAGTTTTTATAAAATAATTAATTATTAAAATGTATTATTTTGCATGTTTCATTAAAAAAATATTTTCTCATTTGTATCTTACGAAAGAATATATACTGCTATATGTTTCATGAATCAGGTCTTGAAATATATATTTTTTTCATTAACATATACTGATATTTTCTATAAAGGTAGTAATTAAAAAAAATGTACGTTCGGGCCGCCTATAAATTATGTCAAGTTAGTAGGGGTTAGGGGTCTCGTAAAATTGTGCCAGGTGTAACAAGAAGTATGACATCACATATTTTGGTTAAAATAAAAGAATTTTAAATCAACAAAGTTATATTAAAATTACCAAACTTTGAAGGTATTTTCTTTATTGAGGCAAAAGTAACTTTCCTGTGATGTTTTTTTTTTTTTTTCAGTTACATTCCTTTCTTTCCGAAGAAAAAAGGCATTCAGAATAGGTTTTTAGTATGTGGTAGCAGCAGAAATTCTTTACTGAAAAGAAAACATCACCCTGTCATTTAAAATTTAATCTGTGCTAGAGTATGTTGTGTATAAATATAAGGTTTAAAGCAGTATATATTAAATTGCATTTCAAAATCCCTGAATACTACTGTTTTGAATTACTCTTTTATATTAATATTTTATTGCTATTGTATGTTATTTTTTTTTTGTTAACCTCTACTCTTATTTCATACAAAATAAGCACTCGAATCATTGTTATAATTATAGATGTCATTAAAATGCATAGTTAAAATTCAAAAATAAAATTTGAAATGTGATCGCTAACGTAGAGTTTTGTTTTTGTTTGTGATATGTTTATGCAATACTGCATGAGATGTGACAAGGTAGAAGGCATGTGTTGAAATGTCACATTTTAAGACAAAAGGGGGAAGGGAGATGAAAATATTGATTATAAAAAAGTGTGACATTTATGGATAGCCCCGTTGTAAAATTTCCGTATCTAAATAACGTATCTCTAGAATAGAAATCTGCTTTGATAATATTTTGGTATGATACTGGCAATCGGTGCATTAAATGTACCAGATAGCTTCCTTGACTAAGTATTAATCAAGATGTGAAGTATGATATTTGGTCTGTGCATGCCGAAACCTCTGTGGCGCACTACCCAGAAAGATAGTAAGACCGATTCCAGAAACGATATCAAAAGAACAGGAAGTCCCGTGTCGTTGCGATGACTGAACAATAACAAAATAAACAAGCGTGGAAGAAAGTTTGTAGATGTAGGGATGAGCGGAAAGATTTTATCGGTTTTCCTGTGAATGCTCATAAAATGGATCAAATGATAACCGAGCTATTTCAGCTGCAGTCCATTTAACGGCCTATCTCTCAAATATACTTTGTGCACCGTAGCATCCTTACGTTCTCCTTCCCCCAATCTCGATGGAATCTTAATAACTGTGTAGTATCGACCTCTTCGGTTTCCGTCATACAGTGGAATCATGGCATGTTTCGGAGGTGCGAACATTTTGGAAAGGGATATTTAAATTTGAGGAAATACGTCTTAACTTGTATATTTGGATTTTACGGAATCATTTTTTAAACGTGAAAAATATTGCCTAAAACCAAACATTGATGACATTTTTAGTGTGGATTCTTATTTCTTCTCTGACTTATCGTTTTCTTGATGACTAAGACTAGAAATCTTGGTAACCCAAATAAAAGTTACGTCTATTTTAAATTAGGTTAGTAATATACTTCACGAGAATTTTCAAAAATAATTACCTCGGATATATGTCATTCCACAACATGATCCTGTATTGCAATATTTTTTTAAATTCTATTTTGGATCTTGCACCATTAAAATCAACACTCCCTCATACAGTGGCTGATGTGAAGTTTTCGACGCATCTTGAAAAAGAAGGGTAACAAATGGATGCGTTTCCTTTTACACATGCAGATTCATCTGTCTCCCATTTGTTTTAACATTTTTCCACAAGTGCTTCACGTGTTACCTATTCAAGTATTCAAATAGTGCTTCATTGATTCTAAAATAATTTATCTTTATATTCTCTAATATCTTATATGTCAACAGCGACTGGGATATATGCATACAATGTAGCAATTATATGCCTGTATAAGGTATTTCGTATGCTGAAGTGTTTTTTCTTTCGTTCTCAGGAAGCAGCCACAGCGGCGTGCCCTGGTGGAAAGCGTGGATGCGGAAGTACGTGATCGCTTGCCTGGTGTGCGGTGGACTCTCCGTGTTCCATGGCATCGTCTTCATCGTCATCTATCTCCTTCTGCGCTCCTACACCTCATCACTCCAGTTTTTCGAAACCATACCCACCTACGTGCCGGGGGTGGTGGTAAGTGATTTTTTTTTTTTTCTGGTTGAGGTTGCAGTTGGCAGAACTGTGGTCTGTGTATGATATCGTATATCGTAGGTTAAAATTAAACCCAGTCTTGTTTTAATTTTTTGTTATAAAACCGCTCTGAGCTTATTTTTAAGAGATGCATAATAATTTACTCTTTTTTAGTGAATAAAAATCACTTTTATTTGTATGGCATCGATTACTTTATCTATGCAAATAAATGTAAAAATACAGATCCATTGTCCATTATAGGAGAGAATGTAAATCGACGAGGCACCGCTCTTAAGAGGGCGTTTTGGGCGTAAATTTCGTTATTCAGTTAAATCTCAATAGATAGAAAATTATTTAATTTTTTAACCAACTTTTTATATTGAATTTTATTTTATATTGGAATATATAAACAAATATATAAATAGAGATAGATAACAACAATAAGATTTTTGTAAACAAAAAATATATTTTTAGTGGGTAAATTTATAATAGTATCGTAAATATGGAAAGTGAAACAGAAATAGTAGTATACAGTTTTAATTTTTTCGAATTATGTTATATATAAGCATTTTTACGTTATAAAAAATGAAAAGAGCAATCATAAAACTAATAATGTAAAAACTAGTTTTTGTCTAAATTTCTCTAGAATCTATGAAGTAGACAAGACTATTTTTGGCTTCGTTTTCCTGTATATACCCTTATTTTTGTACCCACAAACAAACCATATTGTTACACTAACCCGTACTATATAGTACGTGACCCGCGTTCAAGTATCAATAGTCAGAAAACGTACTAGTACGGATCCCGCATACAATGTTTTAACATTTGACAAGTGACCCGTAAACGCTGAAGTTCCATCTACAGTTATATTTACAGAAGTCGGTGCGATTAAAGAAAGATTTTAATCTACGTGCATATTTAATCGCTTCAGAATCTCCAAGCTTGAACCGTGCTGCCGATCGTCTTACTCCGCATTAATTATCAAATGTACCTGTGTTTCACCTGAACTTCAATTGGTCACTCATCAATAAATATAGGGCTAGAACTACGATTCATTTTAGAGATAGGATTTCTAATGCAAGTATCTCCGAAAAATCTCCGATTAGATCTTATTTTCGGAGTAAGAGGATACTGGTGTTGCTCACATACTAACAGCGGATGAGGTGAATAGTTGAAAAGTAACTTAGGGCCTAAAACTTAAACTGCCAAATTGCAGTTGGCAAGCAGTATTAAAATACATTTGAAAAGTTGATTTCTTGTCTCATTCAAACTCAAATTAAACTCTAAATCAAATGATTACTCATCTTTTCTGAAAGAAAGTCCCCACTTACACATGGGTGTTGTCGAAACATTTACTAAAAATGTATACCAAAATATACTGTACATAACATACAATGAAAATCAGAGATAAATTTTCAAAACACTTGTATTAAGCGAAAATGATATGAATGCATTGCACTAAGATTTTAAAAACAGAATGTAATTAAAAATGAATGTAACGTTTAGAAAACTTAGATGATATGATGAAATGAATAAAAATTAAATGAGGGTGAAATTGAGATTTTTGTCATGTTTAATCTAAAATCGTCGCATTTCATTATTCACAATGTTTTTCTTTATTCTGAACTCTTGTTTATAAAAAAATGTCCTATTTTATAATGATGTGGAATGTCCGACACCTGATGGCAGAAGTTGAAGAATCAAACCAACTATAACAGTGCTATCACCAGTGGCACAATTTCTCAAGAAGGCAGAAACTTATCTCAATATGACTTAGATACAAAACGCCCCCTTTCCCTTCTCAGAATCCCCGTTGCAAATCAGTGTCCTAAATAAAAGCAGACTTAATTGCAAGTTGTATGAGGAATTTGCGAATTCTTGCAAATGAGTATATAGGCAAAAAAAATGCACTGTTTCAGTGACCATATCAAAACACGTTATAGTGTCTCTTCAGTTTGAATTCAAAGATGCTAAACAGCACGATCCCGCGGTTTTGTTTCTGTGCCAGTAAAAGCTAATCGCTGAAATCTCTCTTCATGCTGAAATGCACGTCTCGTTTCTTTGCTTGTAACAGTTTCGCCAGGATCATTGTACTGAGCTTTTTTTTGTAGTTAGAGTATGTTTATTGAGCCTCCCGACCAAACAACGAGGAACTTCGCGCCAAGAAATCTGAATTCGTTATATGCATTAAATCGTTTGAAGTGAAAGAAAGAAAAAATATTAAAAGAATGAGATAATTATTAATCACTTATCGAATTTCTGCTTGAAACTTCGATTACCTATCGACATGGCAATGTTCGTATCTCGACATTGTTTTTGGATTTTTTTTTTTTAAATCAAATCTTGATTACGACACCTCGTTAATTGAACATACCATGTGTCAGCATGGAAAGAAGCCAACTCATTTGTTTAGGAATGGGCCAGAGTGAGGGGATAAAGAAGATAATTTTGGAATACCTTTTATTCCAAAAGTTTTTAACTGCAGATTAGTTATTATATAAATAACAATGTGTAATAACAAAATAAATTTTAAGTTTAAGCTATACATATGAAAGCACAAAACTTAAATACTAGTTTTCAAATAAGAGAAAAGTTGCTTCAAATTCAGAACCAATAACTCAGTTTTCCTTCAGTTGTATAAAATTTATTCATTATAATAAGAATTTCATTTGAGTACATCGTTAATTCCCACTTCACTATTTTGATCTACTACATGTAAAAGCCAGGGATCTGTTACCGATGGCCATGACTTCCATGCCAATAGTGGAATTCGAAATATGGAACTCAAAAATAGCGTCTTAATCTTTATAGCCATATATGTGACATGTTAACACATTGTATGCGGGACGCGTACTAGTACATCTTCTGATAATTTATACTTGAGCGCGGGTCACGTACTAGTAAGGGTTAGTGTAACAGCATGGTTTGTTTAAGGGTACAAAAATAACGGTATATACAGGAAAACGAACCCGAATGTTCTTGTCTAATACATAGATTCTGGAAAATATTAGACAAATAAAAACTAGTTTTTACATCAGTCGATGCGGAACCACAGAACGGGAAAAAATTATAACTATATACTACTGTCTCTATTTGATTTTTCATATTTACGATACTATTATAAATTTATCCACTAAAAATATATTTTTGTTTACAAAAATCTTTTGGTTGTTATTTATATATTTGTCTATATATTTGTTTATATATTTCAATATAAAAAATGAAAAGTTGGTTAAAAAATTAAATAATTTTCGATCTATTAAGATTTAACTGAAGAATTAAATTTAAACGCAAAACGTCCGCTCAAGGTACAATTCCGCTGCGAAATGTACCCGAACACAATGTGTTAATTACAGCGCTATATGAAACATACTTTTTTCTTTATCACACAAACTTATGTTAAATATTGTAAAAATGAATTGAAATAAATACATAGTAAGGCCTTTTATTTTATATATACTCAGTTCTGATGGCCCATTCAAAAAATATAACACTCATTTTGTCGTTAACGAAACGCACGACTTATCTTATGCTGTTATCTCAATTTTGCTGTTGTTATCTTAATGCTTTTCAATATACCTATAAGTAGAGAGTAAATATAAATATTTACGTTTAATAATAAATCTAAGTGAAAAGTATATAAAACAAACTAAATACTGCCCCATTAGATAAATTATATATATATATATATATATATGTATGTATATATATATATATATATATATATATTAAAACATATAGTTATGTTGTTAAGTTGTGTATTTCGATAATATAAAACTGAACTAAATAAAATCTTTGCTTACTGATTTCTATAAATTATAATAAATTTTAATTACCATTTGTACAAATAATATTACAAGGGGAATAAAATATTTAACTTAACCCATGGATGGAGAGAGAAAGACCAAATACGCTATTCGCGTTATTTGTTCGACGCTCTAATCAACTGAGCTATTGTGCCATGGAAGATGCAGAAGAAAATTCCATAGGTGTCTTACACTGCCTCCTAGAGACAAGGAGGCGTTGATTCTTCTCGTGTTTCGCAACAATTAATCTCTGCAGATTCGATACAAATCAGAAAACATGGATAACAAAAAAGAATACTAAATTTAGTAAATCCTTAAGAGTTGCCAACATATCAACTCAGATAGTACGTAAAGTAGTAATGACGATAACGAATTTGTCAACGCGCTAAAATATAAAAACCCTATTGATTGGATAAGACAGTGTTCTCAAAAACAAGAATTATAGTAAATTCAGAATTAAGTAAATTAAATACATAAAAAAATTAATTCAAAATCCCCTATATAATAATAACCTAAGTTATCTGTCCATCTGTCCTCAAATTTATAAGGCGGTTGGACCTGGAATGGATAGAGGCATCCATATTGGATTCTTGTTGAGTTAGGGTTAGCAAAATTCAAAACGAGTAAAATTTATCTTCTCCTAAACTATCGATCCAATTCTAAAATAAATTGGTATAAATATGCTTCATATCACAGCAAAAAATACTGTCGTCTTTAAAACGTTCGAAATCCCCCCCCCCTTTTCGAGCATTTAATGCCATTATATCAAGCCCATTTTAAGAGAAGGGGATTAAATGTATCAATTTATCACATAATAAATAGGTAAAAATAACATTTTTTCTAGTATTATGACTTCATTCCTTTAAGCATCTCATTTAATCATTTCTTATTTTAAATTATTTAAATATCGTCTGTATTATTTCCATACGTTTTATAACTGAACTTAGATATTACTTAAATAATATATTAGGTACATATGTGATAATTATAAATTTAATCATCGATTATTTTTTGTTGCAAGATAATTATCAACTAAAAAACAAACCATTTTTTTACCTGCCTCATTAGGTACTTTACAATTGTGGAAAATTAAAAATTTTACTTATCCCGTCATATGACGGGCTATATGCTAGTTTAAGAAGATGGCTTCATAAATTTTCGCACGATGTCACGAAGAATCCCAACCAAATTTCATGCTTTTAGACTGAACCGTTTATGTGCATTCATGTTTACGTACATAAACACGTGGCGTTTTATGGCATTAGATTAAAATTAAAGTGGTTCAGAATTATTAAGCAAAATTTCTTTATGAAAAAAATGAGGCGCGTACATATTTGCGTACATATTTGCTTTCTTAGAAAGACAATTTAAAACAGTTTTACCTGAAAAAATTTTAAAGCATAAATATTATACTTTTGGAAAACATAATATTCCCCGATGAAGCTGTTTTCCTTGTTTCTAGTTATGTTAACTAACTGTCAAGATCCTCCAATATTACGCCCTTTGCTTTTTTCTTCTGGGGGAACATTATAAAACGAGTCTACACACCTCCAGTTTGGGATATCGATGATCCAACACGGCTGATCACTGAAGTCATTGAAATACTGCAAAACACTTGGAAAGCTGTATATCGGCCGAATATTTCACATGCTGCAAATAAAGCTCGTATTGTAAAGCTCGTTTTTCACAACAAAATTTTAAACATTAAATTGTCCTTCCTGGAAAACAATAAACGTATACTACCTCATTTTTTTTTTTTTTTTTTTTTTTTTCAAACAAGAAATACACTTAATAATTTTGAACAACCTTCTATTTATTCTCTATATTTTTCTTCTAATGGCGTATTCTAACAAGTTCCCTTTCTCTTTCAGTTTATTATTACTGGTCTAATTTTGATGTGCTTTGCTAAAAGGAGAAACAGATATGCATTTCTGGTGAGTCCTCTTTTCTTCAAGAAATATCCTAAAATATGTGTGTAAGTAAATATGTGTAAGAGACCTCAAAAAATCTCTTTTACATTACGACATCATTCAGATTTTTCCCCTAAATATATATATATATATATATATATATATATATATATATATAGAGAGAGAGAGAGAGTGTGTGTGTGTGTGTATGTAATAATAAAATTCTAAAACACATTTTCTTTAAATAAGGCGGCGAACGCTCATTTCTTGGCACCTTAAATTTAGATTCGCAGCCCCGTTAATTTTTTCCCGCTCATTGTGACATACTACCTTCTAGAATAAACTAGAAGTATTTAAAGTGAAGTGATTGGTTACCGGAATGACATCATTCCTGGAACCACTCCCCTTCCAGAAATTAATAAAAGGCCTAACTCTCAGATTTTGTGGCTTTTCCTTTGAGAACGCTATGTAATATATCATCAAATATTTTCTGTTTTGTGTTCGTTTTCCATACGTGGATTTGTGTGTTATCTGGTGTTATCACTCCACGTTTCCAAACTTTCAGAGCAGAGCTGCTAATTTTATTCAATCGATCGAAGAATTGATGACAGCGCAAAACTGAAGCAGGAATCAGTCTTCCCGTCGTTTCAATAACAAAACCAATATAATAAATGGCTTTAGGTGGGAAGTAATCTTCCCACGGCCCACGAAAGGGTTAGATAAAATATTTTTTGTAAGTCTGCATCAATCAACTCGGCTACATTATTCTACAGTATTTTTAAATTATGTGGACGTTTCTAAGTTATGTCATATATATATATATATATATATATATATATATTCATCAAAATTGCTTTTTAAAGGATCATATATATTTTAATCTTTATAGAAATATGCCATGTATAAAGGAGATAATTTTGGAATAATTTTTTTCCAAAAGTTTTAATGGCAGATTAGTTATAATATAAATAACAATGTGTAATAACAAAATAAATTTTAACAATACATGTGAAAGCACAATACTAAAAAAAGCTTTATGTCGTCATACTTAAATATCATAAATGAATATTTCCATAGTTCTAATAATAGATGGATAATTTTATATCGAACCGGAAAAGTTTTCCTCCGCAACTTAATCTCTCGGGTTTTTTTTAAACTCATCTTTTTATTCTGAAGATTCTAACCTAAGTTTGATATTCCTTATTATCAAATGGTATGACTAAATCAAGATCCTCATCTGAGGATAGCAAATTTATTTTAGCCTGTCTGTTAAAGCCTTTGCTTTCTATTAACACTGTAAAATATTTTTCACGTCGTTTCTGAAAGGATTGTTTATCATAGATTGAAATTTTTGATATATCGGTGTACATATTTTAGATCTATTTTTATATACTGTTTAAAACACGCGTATGGAAATATAAATCTTCGCAAACATAGATTCATGCGGTTTTTAGAGAGGTTTAGTAGAGTTTCATACACTTGTTCTGCTCCTTTCAGGGACTTAGCCAGAATATTTTTTTCTGGGAGGGTCCAAGCCTAAGTCTGAAATACAGTGAACTTTCAATCTAATAAATAAATTTCATCTCACGCGTACACACATGCAAAGTACATACATGCATACATAAGTCTTATAATCCATAGATTTGTATGTACTCATAAAAATTCATAAAACGGATCTGCAATGCTGCAATTATTTCATTGTATATTAGTATTTTAAAAAATATATTTGCAACCACGATGTATTTTTTTTTTAATTTACACTCCATGTGTTTAGTATGTTTGAATTTGCCTCGTAAATACTGGAGCACATTTAATTTACGCTACATACTTACCAAACGAATTTAAAGTAATTTTATGAATACCTATATGGAAATTAAAAAAAAATATCGTGAAAGGAATTAGGAAATATCCTTTTATTTTTCTTTTACAAAATTTCGTACATTATATCACAACAAAATTTAAAACAGTATGACATAATTAGTAATTTATAAACTACCATTTAATCCTTTGCACTCCGTTGTCGCTGTATTTGAGGCATTAAAATGCTAACATTAAATCCACTGTCGCGGGTGCGGCGACACGGTGAACCTACTCAATAATGATCACTATACTCAATTTCATGCGACTCCACTTTTCTTTTACATCACAGATATGTACTTGTTACTAATATAGTGCTGGAGTTATTGGTATCCTCTATGAGTTACTAGGCTGGAGTGCAAAGGGTTAACACATTTACGGACAGTAGGAACAAGTGTAGTTCGATTATTAAGACTACATGTTTTTGTAATTTTTAGAATATTAGAAGTATAGTTTTACTCTTTCTGCTTAAATAAACTTAATTTTGGTTAATTCAGCACCTTTAATTAGGTTGCGGCTATAACCGTCATGGCACCAGCGGACTGTAGACACTAAGTAATGGGACGATGGCGGCTGTAACAGCTAAAAACGTAATTGCCAGGTTTAATGACTCAAATAAACAATTTTTGTGAGTAACAAAGTATTTTTGGGTGTTTTACACAAAATGTTAGTTTATAATCAAACAAAAATAAATAAATGACAAAAAAAATTTATTATAATTTTATAATTATTACACATTATTTTCAGTATGCCATGATTCAACGCATGGTGTAGGACACAGTGCAGGTTTTGACATGCAATTCTTGCAGCAATCGTTTCGTTTTGGATGACTATTGCCATCATGCCCCATAGTGAGCTTCGCTTTGACGGCTATAGACGCAAGTGTCCGTCAACGTGTTAATAGTACTAAATTAATAGCTCTACTAGCTTTTAAGTCCAGCTTGTTCAAACCTTCACCGACATTTAAAGTTATGTCTATATGAACCTGAAGTAATGTGCTAAATTAGTATAGAAATCTGTACAACTGATTGTAGCACCCTGCAAGAAAATTGATTACATTTTATATTATAGCGTAAGAGTGGAATTGTTTTCCAGTCTCTGATAGCCCGATTGTTTACATCAAATTCTTGAATTTCATCGCTCATCATCAATCATATTTTTATCACTCCGCGCGGTATAGAAATCTGCACTCCTGAGTATAGTACTATACAAGAACAAGAGGATTGCCTTCTATTTTATAGCGTGAGAGTGGATTTGTATTCCCATTCTATAGCACGGATAGCTCACACCAAATTTTTATATTTCATAAATAAAAATACCTTTATATTCAATGCTTGAATATTTTTCATAGGAATAACTCCTGATCAATAAAACCCATCTATCATGTTAAAAGCATTTTTTTTTTTTTTTACTCTGTTGGTGGCGTTTATGTACAAAGTGATTTTTTTTTTTTGTAGATTATTTAAAATATTCCAAATTGTATGTTGTACTCTTGAAGATTTTTTTTGAGGTGGGTTTGTTACTGCCATATTCCATTTATCTAGCTCAATGGTGGGATCCACTATGCCATCTCTCATTTAACCTAGGGGCGAACAATAAAATTCCCTTTATCAAGCTTGCATTTTAAGAATTCTTTAAAAAATATATACCACATGATGGAACAACAAATTCTGATGTTATTCTTTCCTCTTTTTTTTTCTTATGTCTGGTAAGTGTTTGAAAAAGAGCATACCAAAATTTCTCACAAATAATTTAAAATTAAATATATATTTCTCGATGTTTTTTAAAAAAAAGGAAAAATGGTATCCTAAAGAATTTGCAGCTTTATTATGTGGTATAAATTTAAAAAAAAAATTCTCTAAATAAAAAAAATATCAGGAAAGGAATTACGAAATATCCGTTTTATTTTTCTTTTACAAAATTTCATACCTTATATGACAACAAAATTGAAAACAGTATGACAGCCAACCAATCGAATTTTTTCTTTCCTACAGGTTAACATTGAGCGAAAGGAATCCAGTAGAGGTAGATACAAGACCTACCTTAGCTTACTTACTTTTGCCTGTGGAATATATTAAGAAAACGTGTCAAAAATGGGGAGAGGAGATTTTTTTCTTTAATTTTGTCCGTTATTATCATCAAAGTTGGGAATAGATTATTTTTTAAAAAATTAAACAAAGTGACTACTTTATTCAACATTTTCACTTACACAAGAAAATATAGATGAATTACAGTCATTTTTGCTCAAATTATAGAAAAATAAATCAAATGACATAATTTTCAATATATAAATTCAATTTATTATTTATATCAACTGTCATAAATTCCATGTCCCTCAGATTCCTTTGAATTTCACAAATTTTTTACAGTGTTCGATAAATGGCGACAAATGGCACAAAACAGCCGAACTTTTCTCAAAGTATCGCCAGCTTTTAAGAAAATGGTAAATTATATTATGAGTGATACTTATTCGTTGGGTGAACTAAGTTTGGGCTTCATGGAATTGAAACACCAATCTTTCTCTTGCTCGATCTCAGATCGGGCATTCCAAAATTGGCGCATTTGCTTTGCCCGAACTGAGTTCGGACGTCACAGGCAAAGAGTTAACAATATCCGGAGCTTCTAAAATGTTGTATTGATTCTGTTCGATCGTCTGAAACCTATAAGTTGACAAACTACAGCAAAACGCTCAACTTTTTTTATGACTATGTTTCTATATCTATTTCCTTGGATGCGCCTTTCTAAATGTTATATAATCAAACTTACACATATTTTCTTCTAAATTTTTATATTTAGAAGTTGTTTTAAGTAATGTTCCGTTTTATGTCCTCTTTTTCAATTTTTTTTTTTAAGGGGGGGGCACTTTTGAATTTAATTTAGTATTTTTTTCAATCGTATTAAAATTTTAAATTTTATATCTCCGTTAGTGTATGGATGTCCCTGGCCCAAAATATATATATGTTACGGGTCTTGTACATAGAACTTCATGCTAGCTGACCCTACAATTTGTCCTGTCCCTATTATGAAGTGGGAACACGTCCACCAACGTTATCTTAATAAAGGTCTTTAGCTAAAATGGTATCAATTTTATGGCCATGACTGCAACCACCCATCGAGAAGTCCGTCTCATTACATATAGATATAGATATAGATATATATATATATATATATATATATATATAGAGAGAGAGAGAGAGAGAGAGAGAGAGAGAGGCAACGGCCAGATGCCTTTAAATATATTTATTAGGGACAATCATTTACACGGGACAGAGACAAAGTTAAGCAAAAAACATAAAAAGATATAGGGACATCATATGCACGTCATGCCGTCATGCATGCTTCCTTTCAACTCCCGCTCTTGCAGGTGGCGTCGTCTCCGTCTTCTTATGTAACCCGGAGGGTCCATTATAGTGGGGGGAGGCAAAGGCGCAAATCTAACCCCCCACACATATATATATATATAAAGTGTTTTCTATCCCTAAGCTTTCTATTCTTTAGTTTTTGTTATGAACACACGTATCCACCTCTCTATCCCATTCTTTCATCTTTTAGTTGTTTTATTTTCTGCTCGTTGTCATTTCTCTGCTTACCGTAAGAAATCTCTGGATTAGAGGTCTCGGCCCAGGCAATGCAGTTGCACCATCGCCTTGTATGCGCCAAGTAACAATTTCATTCCATTTCAGATGCGGATGGCTGGTGGCTGTTGCCTTATTTGTGCCCTTCTCTGTGTCGTCATCACAGTCACCACCACAGTAGTTCACATGAACCGGCTTCAGACGTTACACGAATGTGTGTACACTCCTCAGTCCAAAACATGCATGTGTGTATCTGCGATCGGGGATCATAATGCGCAGGAAGGTAAGTGGAACAAGCTTTTTAACTCGAAATACTTCACGCACAAAATGTGTCATTCCTTTACATTTTGTTCTCTCTTTAAAAAGATTTTTAGATTTCAAATATTTTTAAAATAATTTTATATGAAACGAAAAAAAGAATCCTTTAAATAGAATATTTTTTTCAGTTAAAAGAGAAAAATGTATATTTGCTTTAAAGATAAAAGCGTCAGCTTTCGTATAGAGAAGAGGGAGACTCGGATAAATTCACTTATAACCTGTTATTATAAACGTACACAGAGGATATCCCCATAGCTTAGGGCTAAATAAAAATATGACTGGTAATCCAATCGTTTTCTCTCTCCCTTTAAAATGAAAAAAAAATGAAAGTGGAGAACTATTTGTCCTCTTTACTTCGTGTAAGAGAAGAAAGACTTAATTTTTTGTGTCCATTATTATAATTGCGGAAAAAGAAACTGCTGTGTAATCATTGGATTGAAGAGTTCACCAGAATTTATAAAAAAAAAAACATTTCAAACTTAACGATAAATGACCTTTCTTCCTCTATATCAGTAGATAGAAAGACGGCCGAATAAGCCAGCTCTCCTGTCCCGGAGTGCAAATTCCACTGCTGGCATGGATGATCATTGCCATTCCTACATAACTTTAAACAGTAGGTGCCGGATTTATTAGTCCTCGTTGTAGCAAAATAGTAAACCGTGGTGCTCCAAATCAAGATTGTTGTGACAAAAGAAATAAACTGGTTTTTATAGTATTTTATATAATAAATTATTAATTGAAAGTGTTTTTCATACATTTAATATTTAATTTTTAATTCTAGCTACATTCATATTTCTCTTGTCATTTTCAAGAGCTGCGCACGTTACATTAATCGTAAAACGTAAGTTTAACGAAACGTAAAAAAATGCGACATTAGCAAATGTTGAAACAGCATTTATATGACATTTTACACACTCAATACCGAGTCATACAGAAGAAAGGTATCTTATTAAAATGACTTGAATCTCCTTTAAGAACTATGATTAGTCGGTGAAAATTATCACTTGCTTTATTAGCTCTGTAATCTAACACAAACCTTAGATTTCAATGGCATTATATGATTTTATTTTTTAAAAAATCGTAGGAAGGTAATTAAACATTAATATATATAATGTTTATGTAGTTTCCTTTCTTTTTTTTTTCTCCTCGAAAGGAGAGGGCTGTATCATCTTCGTATTTACTATGTAAATGTATGTGCGTTAAGATGGGTCTTTACCTACCATATAGTTTTTTCGCTCAATGTTAACCTAGGAAAAAAATAAAATTCCTTCTGACCAGCGCGTATTTTAAAAATTCTTTTTGCATTTCATAGCACGTGATAGAACAGCAAATTCTGTAGGATGTTATCTTCTTTTCATGTCTGTTAAATGTTTTTATTTGCATTTGAAAAAGAGTATGCTAAATTCTTTTACAAATTATTTCAAATTATATATATATACATATATATATATGCTAAAAAATTGGTGTTTTATCTTTTTTTTTTTTTTTTTTTAGAATTTTTAAAATGCAAGCCGGTCAGATAGAATTTTATTTTTTCTAAGCTAAAATAATTTGCTGAAACATTTTGTATATGATACATTGATTCTTGGAATATTTTCGAATATGGCTAATTAAGTAGACGTTAAAATATGGTAAAATTATATTAATATTTCCAAATATATTACTACAGTACCGTTATGAGACCAGCGAGGGCTGCCTTTCTTGTAAATCGGTTCTTGTCATTAAATATCTTCGAATATACGTCAAAATGTTATATATTTACATTAATTTTCAAAAAGTACACTGCAATGTCATAAAGGCAGAAGAAAGAGCGACTTACATTTATTCACGGGACCTTTTATGGTAATTCGGTCCCTGCTAGCGTCGTCTAAGGAGTAAAATGGCCTTTCTTTTGTTTTGTAGCTCATCGGTTTGTCTTCAACAACACGCCTAACTGCGAAGTGGTTCATGGAAGCCTCTACTCATGTCTTCGAGCCCTGTTTAGTTTCTCAGTACTGGGAATGCTTCTCTGTATATCGTGTTCCATGTTAATATACCAACTGCTCAGTCATGAGAAAAAAAGGATTTACTGGGAACAGGTGAGTATATTCTCTCACTCAGGGACTGTATTACAGTACAGAACGGTGGATCACCGACTTTTTTGTGCTTAACCCCTTCCGGTATGATTTAATAATGAAAAACTGTGCATGAAATAACCATTTAATTTTTATTTAAAAAACTTGTTTCATTTTACAATTCTTACATATTCTTAATTAAAATCCACTTTTTACATAGTGTTAAATAATATCAGAAACAGTAAAATTAAGAAAATATCAAAACAAAACGTTAATAAGGTATACTGATAATAGTCTTCAAGCTAGTGGTACTTTTCAAAACAAAGTGCAAAGGAATTCTTAATTGTTTACACCGCCAAGTAGTCTCACTTTTAATTTGATTCTTGTAACACACACGGCATTTCTTAGTAGGTTTTCTTTTATTCTGACTCATTAATTTGGCAATGACTTGTACCAAGAAATTCTAAGTAAGCAATGCGCAATAGTGACTTGTGATTTTCACAAGTGATAAAAGTGTTGCCAAATTCAGTACACTAGAAATTTTAAACTGAATTAATTATCATATTTAACAGTAACTTTAATCGCATGACGAGTGTAGCTCGTCATTGTGCGGTATGGAATGAAAAACTAAAGACGAGCTAGACTCGTCATTTTACCGGAAGGGGTTAAGAGCACATTCTCGGACATATGTTGGAAGGTCGTCACCATTTTTTTTTTTTTTTCAAGATGATTTTATAATTGGATTGAGATATTAATACATGCACATGATATACAAAAAAATATTTAATTCCAAAAATAAAACTCAACATATAAAAATTGTTTTCATTCTTGTGTAAAAATTCTTTATAAAAAATACAAATCTCAAAGTGAATGCGATTTATGGCATTGGATTTCATCGGCTATTGCTTCGTAGTTAGGCGAATATGACGATATTCCTGCTCGTATGTAGTCTTCAAGGTGTTCAAGTAGAACTCCTGATCTGTGCTTTGATTTTATGATATTCATTGCCGAAAACAATGACTCGCACAAGTTATTTTTGGATTTTAGGTATGGGAAATTAGGTTGGCTAATTCGAGGGGGGGGCCTTATTAATTTTATATAAATGCATAAGTTTATAATAATATTAAAAGTGGGTTAAAATATGAAATTTTAACAATTGAGCCCCTTTTTCCCTTAAATAACTAGTGTTTAATAAGAACATCGTCCCACTAAAACAACTTAAAGTACCGATAAAATCTCACGTATTTTCGAATGCAGTAATAAGCAACTGGTGATTTTTATCTTAGTATTTTATAATCTTGTATTAGCAAAAGTTTTATATAAAACGTTTTCTAAATTTTTAATTTTTAGAATCTTTTATTGGCTTTACTTTTTATTTATTTATTTATTCATTCATTTATTTATTTTTACATCGAACAGGAAGACTCGTACTTTCTGAAAAAAACTTTTGGAAAACATTATCCGGGTATAAATAACCTATATTTAAGATTCAAAACGATATAAATTTAATTGTAATCAGTAATTAGAAATAAAGTAGAAATTATTTGTATGATGTATTTCGTATTAAACATCAGCAAATTAAATTATAAACATCATAACTCTCTGTAATAAAAACTGCTTTTTGAAAAATAATTTTCCATTTCCTGTTAGTATTAACTTCTAAACTATTAGTAAAAGTAATTGAAATTTCTTGGTTGCAAACATAATCAGAAAAATAAAAGCAGGCGTTATACTTGAATCTCTATCGTATCTAAATAATTAATATTTTGGTACTTTTTCCAGCAGAATTTAATGGACGATAATTTTTGCATTCAAGGCAAACAGCGAATTATTATAATCAAAGTACATCATGGCGAAATCCCAGTAAAGTAAAATATATATAACACAAGCTGAATCACAATTGAAAACCTAGATTTAGAAGTTAATCTTAGATTAACTCAACTTTTAGATCTTTGTCTAATTAGTTAAATTACATAAATTGTGACAAGATGTAATAATTATAACCACTGTAATGTATTAAATCCTAATTGACAACAAAGCAAATGCATATCAACTTTATGCTCACTTAAAAACTTGCTGACGTCCTGTCTTTCTCTTTGAACAGCTGGAGTTGCGGCGAAGGTTCCTTTACCAGCGACATCCTCATCATACAATCTGTGGATGCTATGATGAGCTCTACCCATGGCAGTTATGGGAAATGCTGGACTACCGATTTTTGGCAGCCCATAACAACATGGGGACGCCTGGCAATGCAGAGGAAGAACCTTGTCCACCACCCAGTGCTTCTGTGAGCAGCAGAAATATTGGTTCTGGTGGTGGGGGTCACCGTGCTTCGGGTTGGAATTGGCTACCGTGGCCAAGACAGAATAACCGAAACAGACCCAATGCAAATGAAAGACCAGTCAGTGCAGACGGGACCCCGTCGCGGCAGAGTTTTATGCGTCGATTGATGTCGAGAGACTCGTGGAACCAACAGCAACTGGTCAATGTGAATAATGCCGTTGAAGAGACTCCTGCTCTTTCAGACTCCGTTGGAAGTTTACCCTGGAGGAGCGAATGCATACACATCTTCCGGCCAAATCCTCGAAACAATACAAATTGTTTCGCCCCCATGCGATTTGGAATAAGATCCAGAAATTCTCCCTATGGTCGTCCCCACAGTAACCATCGAAGGACGCGGTCGAACGACGGAGTGTTCCATCACCTTCACATGAATCCTGCCCCTCGCTATGCACAACCTTACTCGCTAGTCGATGCAAATGGAGGAATAACGTGTCATTTCTCTGGCTGCGAAATCCCTCGCTACATGTGGGGGCCTCCACCTCCTTATTCACAACCACCCTCTACTGAAAACATTGCACTGTATAATGAAAACAACCAAATTCAAAACAGGCGTTCGAGTATGGGAATAGAGCAATTAGGCGGCGGCATTGAAATAACGCATTGTGATCAAGTTCTCACTGCTTTAGAGATAGACAGAGCTGGGAATGGATCGGTATCATCAAAAATGAGCACGCCTCTCTCTGAAAGGAGATTTGTATGTCATAATTTCTCTTCAGAAGGAATCACATTAACCATTGGAGGAAATTATCCGAATATATGTCCTGAAGATACAGTTCCAAACACTCACAAGAGGGAGGAGACTTGTATAGTGGAAGTTCATGTGCCATATATTTTCCATAAAAAAGATATCGTTTTTAATACATTACCAGCAAGAAGTTGCAGGAAAAAAGATTCTAACCCCTTTAAGTCGCTATCTAATATTCCTCTTGGACTCACGCGCAAAATCAATAATCTTAAGAACGAAAAGTCTGAACAAGGGCAACTTTCTGTGATTAAACCCTTATTTAATTTTGACGGAGTAACAAACTCAGATACAAATGATGAAGCGAAAGATTCCGTACGTCATTCGCATGGCTTGAAAACATTATCAAGACAGCTGTTTGGTGATGGGCCCAGCATAAACAACTCCTTAGAAACAGACACTTCGCCTAGTTCCCTCAGCTATCAGCCTACAATGGTTGAAGTACCATCAGAGTTTAAGTCCAGTCTTGTTATAGCAACGAGTCCTTCAACCCCGGTGATGGAAAATGTTACTCTCGCTAATAAGGTTTATGCCCAGTCCATGCCCAACCTAAATACGTCAAATTCGTCGCTACCCCGCCACATTCGTAGAGCACCCTCTAGTGGCAACACTTCAACATCGCAAGACTTTGCAGATTTTGATTTTGATGATGACAGCTCACCGCTTGTTTTATGTAGCCCTGTATCCGACATACCATCATTGCCTCCACTACCAGACGATGATGCGTCTGATAGCTCTTCATCCTATCCTCCGTGTCCCCGTATCTTCCGGTGTGATCACGAGGCCCCTTTTTCCAATGATTCCAGTTCAGTGTCTTGCGAGGTAACTGTGGGGAATGCACCAAACAGTGATTCTTCATCTTGTGATGTTATAGTGATAGGAGACAGTGATAAAAGGCACTCCAGGACCTTACACTGCAGATCCTCCGAAGCCACATTAGTGCCGTTTACTTCATCACCATCCATCATCATAAGCAAACGTCCTCCAACAGAGTGTTCAATCAACTGTAATATTCGCCACCTTCATCATTATCATCCCGAAAAGATTGAAGTCAGGGAAATACCTGAACGTCTGAGTGAAAATACTTTTGATACTAACCAAGAAAGGACAAGTAATTTTGTTGTTACAATAAAAAGCGTGAATGTGTAGCTTTCAAAATCTTTACCATTTTGTATCATATTTTGTGATTTTGCTACTTACTGCATGGATTGAAAAATGCACAAGATGTGAGGAATAATGTGGCTTTATATTTGCATGGGACCATATCTTTTTGAGCTAACACTTAAATGCCCATATTGGGTGATTTCATTATAAGCAATTTGTGGATATATTTTTTATAGAAAATGTGAGCAATAGATGCATTACTTTTTAAAGTTGGACACTCATTTGGAATACTAAGCTTTATTGCTCTCTTACAACAAATGAACTAATTTTGTTGATGTTTTAGCATTGTTAAACTTCTGATATGTTTAATTTGTTGTTATCCTATATTGTTTGAGTAGATTCTTTTCTTTACACAAATATATTTTGAGTTTATAAATTCATATCACTTATTAAGAAATAAAATTGCTTATGGAAAGTTAATGAATGTTTCATTGAATGACTTAAAACCATCATGTAGTACGGTAACAAAAGTAGAACTTAGTAAAAAAAAATCTTTAAAATATTAATTTTAATGACAATGAAGGTATTAAAACAAGGGTTAAGTTTTTTATTCTTTAGTCACAGCAGAAATGGAATTCAACGGAATGTAAAAAATTTCTGCTTTACTAATGTCACTTGGAAAGATTTGAGGGAAAATTATACTATAACAAACAATCCGTGAGCACTTTCCTTTTAATATGCATCTTTCCTAACATAGGCACAAATATAATTTTTCAAAATAACTGAGAGTCTTAAATTATAACTTACCTGTACATGTCAGTTTGGTTTGAAACTCTACAGTTAATGTTTTGTAACATGAAGGCCACGAAGACTTGCAGGTTGAAATCAATTTTGAATGGCTTCAAACTTCCATAATAACTAAGATTCATGTTAGTTACTTTTTTAGTTTCTCAGACAGCTGATAAAAGAACTTAAGAAAAATAAAATTTTAGGCTTTGTGTATGAAGTTTGGTACATTTTAACTGTAGCAAAAATCAACCATCTCTAGCTTAAAAAGTTTAGAATCATTTTTTTTCCTAAATGTTGCATTATTTTTATCTTTAATTATGTGGTATAAAATATTTTCTCCATTGAACACAAAATTTTATAGTATCAAGATATATATTAAACATTTCTTATTAATGTTTTTTTAATTAAAACAATATATGTATTTAAAATGATGAGCTATGACATATGTTCTTTATAAACAAAATATTACAATAGTTCATCATTTTAAAGACACATATTGTTTTAATTTCAGTTAAGGCAATTAAACATGATACTGTTCAAGAGTTTTGTCTAACATTATTACATCTGCAAAAAAAAACTTTAAAATAAATTTTAATAAAGTACAAGAATGCATACTTCGGGTTAAGTACATTCATAAAATCAAATAATGCTGTGCACAATCGGATAACCATTTAAAGCAAAACAAAAAAAAATATCATTGATACTTAGAAATACTTTGTTAGAAATTTTGACGACCCATAATGAAATACAGATTAATATTCAATAAAAATTTTCTATTTCAAAGTAAATTTTTAAGTTACAGATGATTAGAAAAAAGAGTGGTATTGTTGACTTTTGCAGCAGTTTAAAAGTTTCCAGGCCCCTAACATTAGTACAGATGCTACAGTTGATTTTTAAAAGTATTATTAAAACTCTTAGTAATTAGTCATAGTTTATACACACTTACATGCCTCATGAAATTCATAAGATGAATTTATTACAGTTACTGAATAGTTCCATCATCATAAAACTCAATAAAGAACGTCAAACTAATTAAACTCAAAACAAATGTTTTAATAAACTTAATTTATCAACTAATCAGTATATTCATTATACTCAAAATATTTATATTACCCTGATATTATTTAATTTACATATTTATACACACTTGTTTATTGTACTGTGAAAAAAAACTACATTTTTAATAAATTACTTGACTTTTTAAAAATTAATATACAATTTTTGTTACTTTTTACATATGTGTATATATATATACACACACACACAGGGCCTGTTCTGGTCTATTAGCAACCAGCCTGCAAGGTAGTATTTTTGAACCCCCTATTCTTGTGTGCAAGATAGTAATTGACCATCCCATATCAATGGATATACCTAGAAATTATTCTATTTGCCCCCTACATAGATATAGGGTTCCCACTCTTCTTCCAGAACAAAAATTAAGGACTTTCTAAGGACCAAAGTAACTATTTAATAGGATCCACTAATACACAGCATGACGACATAAACTCTGTTTCCTGAGGAACTATTTTAATGATTATGAATCAGATAATGCAAGTTCAATAAATGCCCAACAATATTTCAGAATTAAGTTTTTAAAAATGCCTAAAAATTAATATAAGATAAATCTATTTGACAAAAACTAATTTTGAAAAAGTACATCTAAAGTTTTTTGAGTGATCAAATTAAAAATAAATTGTAAATAAATTACAATATTATGAACAGTACTTTCTGATTGTTTAAAAATGACTCATATATGTATGTATGTATATACTAGCTGATTATACCTGACATTGCTGGGAATTTGGTTTGGTCTGGAGTGCTACGGTCTACTTTTTGCAACATGAGGGCTAATGAGACCGGGACGTACAGCTTAAAGCCGATTCCGAACTGCTACGAACACCCATGCCACTGTGGGATTCGAACCCACGAACTCTGGTACCAAAGGTCAGCACCCTAACCAATCGGCCATCATTCGGCAACATTGCTGGGAAAGAAGAAAGTTTTAGTCTTTTCTATTACATTCAATGTAAGAGAAATTAAACTTCCGTAAGTAACTGAAATATCTACAAACCCATCCCTCATTTAATTAAAATCTTCATGACTGTTAGCTATTAGGAAAGGGCAGCTAACTTTATACTTTAAACCTTTTCAGTATACAAAAAATATTTGTCAAATAAGTTTTCTAGCTCGTGACCATAAAAAGTAGTGATAAACGAAAAGTATTGTCATATTTTTTTAAGATATTAAAGAAAGGAATTTTGATTAAAGGAATTTAATTTTTTCATTAAAAATTTTTTATATTATGAAGAGAGATCCCTGTGCATTAATTTTTTTATGTACACAAATACAGAGTAACAAAATTTAAACACACTGACCTATAACATGTAAAACTTGTGTATCTTGTTCCTTTGTGGATACTTAACCTAATTTTTTTTAATTAAAAAGTATGGTTTTGAAATATATTGTTAATTGCCAACCTGGTAAAAAAGAAATGTGTAAAGAAGGGCACAAATAACATTTTCTCCATCCATTTACCTTAGCACATAAATAGCTTTATGTTTTACTGCAATAACTGCCTTTTAAGACGATAAATTAATATAAATACATTTTGATTAAATTAGGAATTTTCATGTTTTCTAATTTTAAACGATAGAAGACAAAAAAGTAAGCAGGACAGTAGCTATTTTTCTTTCATTTGGAGGCCTAATGAGTGATTTATGATGGGTTTTATAGCGGACTCTTTAACGTCTCTCAAAAACGATACTTTTTCTCCTCCGAGTTTGTGACGTCATCGTTCATGTCGACACCGAGCGTCTATGCTGTTTACATGTTAAAAGGCGACTTTTAAATTTGTTTCTGTGTAAAGTATCGCATATAATAGAAATTTTTTTGTTATGTCTGGCATTAAAAAATCATACTCTAAATATTGTATTGTGCCACTCTGTAAAAATACAACAACTAATTGCAATGAGAAGATATTTTTCAGCGTCCCGAAAGACCCACATACACGTAAAATCTGGACAACTGCGATGAAAAGGGATGAGAAATTAAACCTCAAATTATCATATAAATCATCTCTATGGGTTTGTGAAGACCATTTTTCGGTAAATAAATGCTTGCATTTGTTTAAATATTACTAATTTAGAACAATTAAAGTATATAAGAATACATCTATACCTTTAAAAGGATTGTTGATTAACCACTGCTATTTAACTTTTAAAACTGCTAATTTTCGAGTATTATCACAGAGTTCAAGTACAATAAATATTTTATAAAGCATATAAATATCGAAAAACATATAAATATCTAAAGCATATAATTATTTAATAAATAACTCGGGGGAGGGGAAGGTTATGTATTTTCAAGGTATTATAAATATTTTCTTCAGAGATGCATACTTTCTTGTGTATCAAATCACAGTGATATTTTTCGATTAAATTGGTGACTAATTTGAAAAAAAGTATATTTTTAAAATACTTAATAATGATATTACTTTAAAAATTAAATTTAATTTGAGAAATTTTATACATTTTTTAATTTGACATTAATATTAAAGGCAATAAAATTGTATTGCTATTTAAAAATGTATAAATAATTAAGTAAAGCCGTTTAACGATTTTAAATTTCTTTTCATCATATTTAAAATATCTAAGAATTGGTTTGGTTTTGGAGTGCTACGGCAACACGAAGGCTAATGAGACCGGTCTCACAATAAATACCTCCTCTAATTTTTATTTTAATATTACATCCGTCTCTATTTATAAAAAACGATGCTACTACAAATGTCTGTATATGATATATGTATATTTATTTGACTTGTTTGTGTTTACAAACAAAATGATTTTACATACATTTTGGGTTTTAATTCCTCGTATTTCTGCTCCCATAAAATCCGGGTTTTTGCCAAGAAAGAAAACAATGACATGCTGTCAATTTTCGGGAGGTTGATTGTCCTTTGGTAAATCCAGATAAAAGAGACATTTATGACAAATTGAGATAACTAAGCTATCTAGATCGATAAAATAAACCTTCAGGTTTAAATAAAAATAAATTTTGATAGCTAGAAAATTTCAGGAACTTGCAAAAACAAAATCGGAAAATAGTGCGTGCTTAAAAGCAATACAAAAATATTGGTCTGCATGAACGATGACATCACAACCAATCACGGAGCGTTTTGATGTCACGTGATTTTCGCTTAACTTTAAAATTAATTTTTTAAATGATGGACCCAGTTTTTTACATTTTTGAGAACATTTTTGGAATCTACGAGTCTGAAATTATCAGAAAAACACTAAGTTGTTCGAATCCCCCACATGTGCAAATTCCTCATTAGGAAATTAGCTCCTAAACACTTATTTCAAAACTTTCATAACAGTAAAAAAAATATATATATATAACAATTAAGTAGACAAAAAGCTTTTAAAGTCTAGAACAAAAGTATGAGATCTTTTTTCAGGATTTTATGGGATAAAAATATATACAACTAAAACAATATCAAACTTATAACAAATTAATTCCAGGTAAGCTATTCTAATGTTGAATTCAGAAAAGCAGTAGTAGTTTTGTTTTTCTCTCTCTCTATTAAGATAATGGCTAAAAACCTACTCAAAACTGTATTTTAAAAAATATAGTTAAAGTGTAAAGGATTATAGAAAAGTTAAAATGTGTATTTTTTATGCATAATGCATAAAATTGACAAATACGCTATTATGACCTAATAAAATAATTAGGACACTGTTTAGGGCCCAACATGCAAAATATGTAAGCAAGAGAGATAAATTCATAAAATAATTTTATCTGACAGTTATTTTATATACATAAAATAATTCAGACACAAGCTAAAATACTAACATAACACAAAATGGCTTTGCTTTCACAAATGTTCTTATTTTAAAAATGTACAAAGAAAAATTAAAACACTTTGAAACTAAACAGATTTTATAACCACATGGGCCTTCAGTCATTTATTTAAAATGTAGTAGATGAAGCAGCTAAATTACTTGATGTATATCTTAAGATAAAGAGTGAATATTTCAACATTATTCCAAATAATTCTTGACACAACTTTTACTTTCAATTTCAATTTTCACACATAAAAATATCCAACATTACATATTTACACATTACTTATTTACACAAATATAGTTTAAAAATGATTGCTTTTGATATTTGTGCATAAAACCCTATAGTTAAGTTCTTAACATGGAGACTGATTAAACATTCAAGTCTTTAAAACATTTAAGGCAATTTTTGAACAATTCTGTTTAAATCAAATTAATTTTTTCATAACATGAAATTGAAATGAAATAGAAGCATAATAAAATGAGTAAAATATATTGTGAATAATTCAAAGTATAATTCACTGAAGAAGTACTTACATTATTTTAGTCATTCTTTCTTACGTTGTGGAGCTTGAGAATAATCAAAGCTAGTAGCACAGCATAAAATTGTAATTTCCCTCATTTACTACAGTGACCACAGGGTTTAAAAAAAAACCTTCAGACAATGAATTTCTGCAATCATTTTTTTTTATCATAACACATGAGAAAAATAATGTGAAAAGGTTGCATAATATTTACAACCAATATTGGTACCTCCAACCTTTAAAAAAATTAAAGATAACAGAAAATAATTAAAAATTCATGCAAAGAGATTGCATGTAATAAAACTAATTTTAAGCATATGTATTTAATATTTCATTATTTATACATAAATTTTGGTAATCTCATTATGTAACAAGACAGAAATCAGAAGAAATAAAATTAATAGTGAAAATTAAGGCTAAAATCAACAAACAAAACTATAAGATATCAAGTTTAAACTAAAATAAGAATGCAATAACTCAGTATTAAAAACTGACATATTACATAATTTAAAAATAATGCATTAAACATAAATTTTAAGTATGCAATCTGAAATTTAAAACAAAGTTTGAGGACTTAACATAATTGTTCTCTTAAAAAGATCCATTCATTAATTCTGTTATACACTTTCCTCCCTCACTCTTAAATGGGAAAAGGACAAAAATCTTTGCTTCAAAATATACTAAAAATATGGGAAAACTAATGTAATTAAGACACAAAAATCAGCCCTTAATTCTAAAAAGTCTATGCAGGGATGGTAATACAACAAAACTCAAAAGGCTTCTTTTGTTCATATTCATATTATTAATACTAAATTGTTATAAGTAAATTTTAGTGTACATTCATAATAAAACATAAAAAGCCTTCTGATTTTCATACATATTTCCACATTAATCTTACAAGGATTAAGGAAAAATTAAAAGTCATATAACTACTTCATAGATTTGAAAACAAGCTACTAGATCAGTACAGAGACAGAGCTCATTTTTGATCTACAAAACAAGAGCATGTTTTTAATTTTTTAGAAAAATTTAGTGCCTTTAACCCAATAGCTTTTTTTATTCTTAGTACAAAGACTTTCCTACATTTTTAAAATTTTTGTAAATTAATTTAAATGTCAAACAAAATAAGCAATATAAAGACAATAAAATTACATAAGAATATGCAAATCTGTACATATATATATATATATTAATACATATGTACAAATGTGTTCAAGTTGCATACCAAATGCATAATGATGCTCCCTGAGAAATTTATTACTTAATAATTATAACATAGTTTGAGAGAATTTAATAACATATGAATAATTTTTTTTTAATTAAAATCTTTATTTTGCAACAAATGTTATTTTAAATTATAAATTTCTGCAAGCACATGGAAGAAAGTGATAAGAAATAATTTGTGATCACTCAAAGAATTATTTTCAGTAGTGTAGTATGTGTATGTAAAACATAATTTATCCAAATTGTACTGTAAATCTATACCTTGATCATCCAATTTTATTTACTACATTACATAATTACTTTAAAAATGTATTTTAAATTACATAATTTCCCTTTTAAGAATTTAAAACTATATTAAAAATTTTGTAAACTCAATACTTTTTAAACACTAAATCAAGGATTAACATTTAAAGTAATTAAATTCTGAAATACATATACATTATACATTATGAAAACCTGCTTAAACAATGGTTAATAACTTTCAGAACAAAGGATATAGGAAATAAAACTCTTCAATCCTTCCCTAATTATGCAACCAATATAAAATTAATTTATTAATTTACATACCTGCCAACCTACAAAAAAAGAAATGAAAAATTGTTTATGAGCAATACTTTCCTTAATTTTGTGACATCAATTCATTAATAACATTTTTCTAGACAAAATATTTCCATGTAATAAGTGCATTTTAAGATCTCATAAATAATTATAAATAAAATTTTGAAATTATATTACTTGCCTTTTAACACTTAGACTTATCAATTTTCATAAAGTTTAAAAATTTCACGATTAAAGCAGTCAAATAACTTTAAAAATTCACAACTGAAGTAGGAAGCTGCTTAAACTTTCATATCATACTTCCGACATTTGAGTGATAAAAAATATTATTTGTACAATATCAAATTTAACAGCCCATTATTTACTCGTATGATATTCTAATGCTTAACTCCCACCCATGACATTCATGAGTTCATTGCAAATAGACAGCATGGAGGCAAAAATTACAGGTAACTTGTAAGGAAAACATAAAATGTTGTAAACACTAAATCATACGAAAAAAAGACAGTTTGGGAATAAAAGCATAAAGAACAGTAAAATATGTCATTTTTACGAGTAATGCATAAAAGTTGGCAGGTATGAGTTTATACATTGTTTACTTTGTTATAAATAACATGAGATTTAAAGTTCACAAGATGAATATTACAAGTAAGCATAAGTAGTCGTAATTTTAAGTACAGTAACAACAACAAAAAACCTATATTGTTTTTCATAATCTATAAAATTTAACAAACAAGTAGTTTAAATTAATAACTGTCTTAAAGTGGATGTTTCCTGCTGCCAATATAGATTCACCAAAGGGAAATTACAATTTTTCTCATAAAGTTTAAAAACTGGATGTATAGAATTTAACAAACAATCTCACATAGCTTTAATTTTAAATTGGAATTTGTTATGAATGAAAACTGCAGATAATAAATTAAACTAACTACTTCTGAAACCAAAAGTTTAAAAATTGATCAAAATATTACAAATCTGAATGACATCTGTCTAAAGTATTTCTTTTTATTCAAACAAAAAACACATTAGTAAAACCTGTATTAGAAACTGAAAATAAAGTTAAGTGGAAAAATATAAAATCATACTTTAGATGTATCACATGCAAAAAGCCAAATTATCTGTAAGAATAAAATATTAGAATTTGGTAATAAAAAATACAATCTCTTGAAGCAATTTTTTCAATTTCATCACTGAAGTAATATACAAATATATACAAAATTCTAACTTTAATAATAATTTCTGGACAACTATTCTTAAATGTAGTCTTATGATAAGTAAGAAAACATCAGAAAAATTATATCTGCATTACTTCGCTCATAACCTTTGCAGTACTAAGATAGGGAACTTAAGTATCATATTGACTCTGAGTCCAAACAAAGACTTCCTGCAAAACACGATAATATGCTTTAAGACTAAATCAGCAAAAGACACGTATTCTCAAAAGTGCAACAAACACAGAAAATTTATGCCTAAACCTTATACTTCATGTGTTATTTTGTCTATGGATTGACAGAATGATGAGCAGCAAAACTAAAGGTAGCTACAATGCATCACTTCCATTACTCTTATAAATTGTTATTGTTTTTTCAACACTTGAATTCTTGTGCTAATTTAAACATCTGTAATATTGTGGAAATTAAATTTAGAACTTTCTTATAAATATTCATTGCCAGTATTACCAGTACTGCATCAACAATTTATCTTTTGGTCTGTTTTCTGCCTTAACATTATAAATACCTATAGGATTTACATGACCCCCATCTTAGGCATGTAAGCAATATTTGATCTCAGTACTGCAAAGGTTAATTTTATGTATCCAACAAAATGTAAGCTTTCATGCATTTAACTCATAATGATGAAAGTTAAATTTTATGACATGGGAAAAAGAAATTGATGCTTTAACAAATTAATTCTCACTTACAATTTCAATTTAAAATTTTGCCTTACTTCTCCAGAATTTGAAATTCAAAATCATACTGCTGCATTGCTGCATCAATAGGGAAAGTTTAGCAACAGGCACTAATGGGATGAAAACACTATGCACATCACTTATCCTGGTGGCTGGAATTTTTCCCTCTTTACCATTTCTAGAGTAAAATGTTAAAAATTCAGGGTTATTTTCCAACCAGTAGGAAATAGTCTGAGCAGTAAAGAGAAGACTTAACACTCCTTTATCACAATAACATATTATGTGGAACACAATTGGTATACTTTTATCTCATTCCAAAATTATGAAAATCAAAAAATGTTATGAACAATTTTCATGTAAACTTTACATCCATTTGCACTGGTTTTATTACGTACTTGCATTGCTTTGGAATTCAAACTTAATAGATATGCAAACATTCATTCAATGCATAATCATTTCCATCTTATTTAAAGAAATATACTTTAATTAGACACTTATTTAACGTGGGAAATAGAGAAGGCATGTCACACATCAATGATGAATGATAAAACACAGTAATTTAAATAACAAAACCATGACATACATTTCAACAAACAAAAATTTTCAGATATTATAGGTATATAACCATCAATAAGATAAGATATAATTTCCTAAAGAACCCCCAGATTAATAAAATATTTAAAAAAAAAACTAATACAAACTCTTTATAATTCACACATAAAGTACAGAATTTAAAATTAAAAACTATTAACTCATTAAACAATTTATACTAGACTAATATAATAAGAAAGAAATAATCTTCTTACAGTAATCGCTGCAAGCTTAAAATCAAGAATGACATAATACCAATTTTCATTCCTACAGCAAAAGCTTAATATTTAATATAATTCCTTACTTCGATTTTGGCATTTCTAAATGATAGATTAACATAATAAGAGTAGAAAGTAATGTGTCAGGGACAATTCAAGAAATTCAGTGGTTGATTTAAAATCACAAGTAATCAGAAGATAAAAGAAAGTGACAAACAGAAAAACGATGAAGCCAAATTTATCCTTTAAAATTCCCTAAACAAACTGCAGTCACGTTTAATCAGGCAGGCTCATCACATGTAAAATAATCT
Source organism: Pardosa pseudoannulata (assembly GCA_032207245.1). Classification (NCBI taxonomy): domain Eukaryota; kingdom Metazoa; phylum Arthropoda; class Arachnida; order Araneae; family Lycosidae; genus Pardosa; species Pardosa pseudoannulata. Next base: position 159,620,812 of record CM063498.1, on the reverse strand, counting down.
TTGACACATGATCATTAAATATGAAGTATATAAACACAGTATAAAAAAAAAGCTTTCTTAATAAAAAATAAAAATAAATAGCCTTTCTATTTTTTTTGGGGGGGGAGGGGTTGTTTAGATTTATTTAAATTATTGCATTATGCTCAAATGAGATTTTTGATCCATTTTTACTAGTAAATTGTTGATTAATTTGAAGTACCAATTACATTGGACCCTATGAACTTAACATAACTTTTAAATTAAGAAGAGATGATAAAGGGGCATACTAAAGGCACTTCATGTGATCTAAAGGTTTACATGACATAGCTAAAAGGGTAATTTCATTTACAAAGATTATAAGTAAGCAACACAAATTTGCTACAATGTTACCAAAAGGTGTATATATTACAAATATTTAGATGGGATACAACTAAATGTGATCCCTAATAATCCTACAAAAAGAACACTCATGTAGATCTTTAAGAAAGATAAAAGATGAAAATAGTCTATAGATTTTGCATAGTCTGTGTTTCTTATTTATTGAATTGCAGGTAAATTTCATTTCGTTATCAATAACAAGCAGCTCTAAATCATATTAGCTGAATTAGAAAATGAGTAATTTTTATCCTTTCCAGTAAAAACCTATGATTTAATTAAAAGTTATAGTCATTTACAGAACACAACACTGGTTTACTTTATATAGCATACATATTATTTTTGCAATAGACCAGAGTTCTCTTAATGTTTTTTAACAGTAGAAGTATAGAAATAAAAATAACGCTACCATTGAGACATATGTACCAGAAAACCATGAATATATACAAATGGCTATTTTTCAATACATCATAAGAAAAATGAAAGGGAAAGTTGTATCAAATAGCAAGCATATACTGTCCAAAGAATATGCATATAGCTTCATTTTCTTAGTTAATATCCAAGCAGTTATAACCAAAATTTAATTCCAACAACGATACACATTCTGTAGAAAATAACCAGAAAGTCACCTTTCTTGCATACCTGCCAGTTTCTACTTAAAATCATATATTAACCTCACTATAAACCTCAAAAGGGTTTTACAGAAACTTTTACAATTTATTTTCAAAAGCTATCCAAGATCATTAAACATACATTAAAAATAGCAAATCATAATCTCATTATTTGCATTCTATACCCAAGTACAATAATAAATTCTTAATAAATTTATTATTTCAACAAAACTTACCTGAATGTACAGCTCAAATATGCTTAAGAAGCATATTCCTGTCAAACACTGTGTCTGATGTAGTAGAATGGTACTAACAAATTTGGAAATTTCTACGCACTGTAAACACTAAACTACTACATAGCTGGTTTGTTGAGTATTATAATTAACTTTATGATGACCAAAGGTTTGGGTATTGCTCTCCAGAAACAGAGTTTGTGGGTTCGAATTCCGCTGTAGACATGGGTGTTCATAGCTGTTCTGAATCGGCTTTAAGCAGTAGGTCCTGGTCTCATTAGCCCTTGTGTGTAAAAAATGGTAGACTATAGTGCTCCAAGCCAACTTTATCCATTATCATCTAATTAAAACAAGTTATGATTAAGATAATTTAGATAGGCTACAAACATCCAAATTTTAGGGCATGAGTAGTCTAATGGTCAGTATGACCAGCTAGAATCCCAAGAGTGCCAGGTCTGGCAAACACACTAAATATTTCTCTGTCCATCCAGGATAAATCTGTTGGTCTGGATGGCCTCTTGTCTGGAGTTGACAAAGACAGTGGTACAGAATCAGGAGCTAAATCCTACCTCCTGAGAATAATTTAAATTGATGGGATTCATCAGCATAGCCCACAAATACTTTATATCCATCTGGGTACGCAATTCCTTGCAAGGTATTAGACTAAAGTCTAATACGTATTACACTTTAAGTTAATAACGAAGTTTAATAACGAGCAAAAGCATTCTACCTGTTAGTCATAAAACATTTATTTAAAATTAATCAATACATGGTAACAAATCTGACAAATCTTTAGGTTATAAATCGTACTCTTCGGAAATTCTCTTGGTTATTTCTCTTATACTAAAAACAAAAAAATATTACAAAGAGAATACTGTATATTTCTGTGTATAAGCCAAGAATTTTTGGGGCTTTTTAAAAACCTTAAGTTGGGAGTCAGATTATATACAGATCCATGGTACAAAAATACATGTTTTTTGGCCGTTGGCAACAAAAAGTTACCAAAATGGTAAAAATTAATAAAATTGGTTAAAACCAAAAACAGTAAGAAACAATAAAAAATGTATAACGGCAAAAAGTAAATAATGTTTGTAAAAATTTTTTAAATAAACACACAAAATTTGAAAAATAAATTTAAAATTACTCTTATCTATTATAATCATTTCAAAACAGTACTATAATGGTAGTAGATTGGCTAATCTTCTAATAAACATAATTCTACGTGAGAAGCAATCGATAAATTGCCAAAGAGAATTTTCTGTCCTTTTTCTTCTGTATCTTAAATTGCTTAAATTTATGAAAAAGTTACTGTTATACAGGGGTAACAGAGTTGAAACATGTAGACATCTAAGTAAAAATATGATTAGTAGCATGGTCTAGCAATCTGTTTATCACACCATGCAATAATCTAGATAAGTTAGGGTAAAATTTTAAATTAAAACAGCATAAAGTTAATTAAAATTTAAAATGTAAGTTGAATTTCCTCACCACTTTCAAAATACACTTAAATTGGATACCATGGCAAAAAAGATTTGATAAGCACTGGTCTAGCATTTTACTTTAAGGCAATTTGATTGTAAAATATTTCCATCATTTTACCTGCTTAGCAACATTTTAGGCTTCTTGGTAACATATTTGAAAGCACAAGAAATTTATTTTTTCATTTCAACTTATATGCAGGTTTTGAACCTTGGGTAAATTTCAGAAGCAAAAACCGCACCCTTAGCTTACATTCAGAAATAAATGGTATGTAAAATTTCTACTTTGAGCTTATTTAAAATAATTTGGTACATTCATAAAAGAGCAGATTAAATTCTCATTTTACAAATATTAGGTATTGATATATAATTATGGACTAGATAAAAATTATTAATGAATAAAAAAAAGAAGTGAACACAGACTTCTTCATTGGAATTTCAGACCCCCAAAATTAACTGCTTAATTGTTAGGAGAGCAAAGCAATATTAAAACTAAAAAGTACTTTACTAATCAAAGGAATGTTAGAACGAAATTGTGGAAAAATTATCAGAAAAAAAAAAAAGAAATATGTACACAATTAAAGAGAAGAAACAATCCAATACTTAATTTTAAACAAATAAAATTTTCAATTAAAAGTATTTTGCATTTTATATGACCTTATAAGTACACATACGAAATGTATTCTAAATATGATAATATATTTGCAAAGAAATTTTATCATTTAGTAGAATTTGTATTATACTTTATGAAAAATACTCCCTTCAGAATAAGCATACTAGTAGACTTAGAAAAATTAATATTCTACTTTAATTCTTACATCATAATGAAAGGATGCTAATTTGTATCAAAATTCATAACAATGTTAAAATATTACTGAAATAGTTTTCCTGCTTTTGTACCAAATTCTACATACACAAATTTAATCAAGAAAAAGAAATGCTTGCCTATTAAATATCTAACAAAAATATAATAAGCATATAAGAATTTTTTCATTTTCAATTCAGATTTGTGGTGGTTTAAAACTGTTACCATATACTTAGATTAAATTCTAGCAATATACTGAAAATTTCAAAATACAAGATCCTCCTTTCCTTTAACTCAGTTTGATTTTTGTATAACATTTTCACAATCCCTTCTTCTAATCAAAAAATGTTCTGCAGTAAAAATTGAAATATTAATTGTTCATTAAAAATTCCACATAGAAATTTTAAAAAAAACTTTACTAATAAAAATACTTGACTATATACTTTTCTTTTAAGATAAAAAATAACCTTTAAAGTACAATTTTACTCAGAAAATAATGGCATTCTTGAACTAGAAAAATCTACTAGTAGAAGTTGGCAGATATGTAATATTTACTGATGGGCTATGAAATCATGTAATGACCACAGAAAATGTAATGAAATAAATTTTCAATAAATATAAACAAATCACTCACCTAACAGTAATTAGGAGTGATTGTGAACCTTCTTCAAAATCCTGAAATCTACTGTAGAACAAAAATCGAACTTAATTTCAAATAACTCATAATGTAACCCGATTACATATGCACACATCAGGGGTGTTTGTATGGTCAAAAAATTCTACAAAAAATTTTATGATTTTACATGTTAAGAGAACTGCAGAAACAAATATCAACAAGCAACATTTCAAAAGGGGAGGTGATAGAGGAATCAAATCACTTATATTAGGTTAACATTTCTTAAAGATATGAAAACATCCTAATGAATGATTAAACTACCCAAAAAATTAAATTATTTTAAATTACCAAAATTACTTCTATAAATGATGAACAGCAATCAATTATTTTAGTTAACTAATAAACAAAATATGCTCTATTGAGCATTTTCAGTACTTTCAATCAATGTTCAATGAAAACAGCATCTGTTATATATTTTAACCTTCTGCTGTTTTTACTGTCTGACAAATTCCATTGCCTGCATCTGTAAACATTTTTACGCCCCAAAATCATAAATGACCTTTGTCTTTTTCAGTACCTTCCTGTAGAGTGCCATCAAAGTAGCCTATGAAGTTTCAGCATGCCATTTTCAGATTTGGAATCAAGCAGATTGTATCAGTAGCAGAATTATTTGAAAGTCAAAGAGAATACACTGTATTCTTTTATCTGCTTTTGAATAATCAGAAAGGTGTATAGGGAAATAAATTTATAATTATATTCCTCCAGAATTTTAGGGATATTTAATGAAAATCCTGGAAATTTCAGGGTTTCCTCAGGGCACAAACACCTCTGATACACACAAATCCAAATTTCAGAAATAAAAAATGTCATAACTACAGACAAATTTGTAGTCACAATCACCCCTGAGCAACAGCAGCTAAAATTAATCATGGGGAATACCAATTGAATGTAATATATTAGTGGGCAGAATATGCTGCTGCAATGGCTTCAAGTTGATTGTACCTTGGATGCATATGTTAAAAGCATCTATTAAAAGCAATTATTGGAATTTTTAATATTTCTACAAATTTACTTGAATACAGTATAAAAGAACTAAAAGAAAAAAAAAGGCTAGAAATTGAACTTAATCGTAAAATTTTATTTTGCTTCAGAAATAAAAAAAGATTACAATAAGATTTACAATAATCCAATTCTTGCTTATGACAACAAAACTAAAAAATATTTCCTTTCTGTATATCAACAAATTAAAATGTGAAATTTTTTTCTATGAATATTTAACAGAAATAAATTTCAGATGCTAGTGATGGTTCCAAACATTTAGCAAAAGAAATAAATATGCAAAGTCAAAAAAAAAAATACACACTACCAAAACAAGACAATATGAATATACATTCAGCCCTGTCAACAATTGTTATATATGTATATATATTATTTCTTTAATTCATATGGAACATAAAATATATATATGAGTATAAACTACTTATACATGTACAAGGATATTAAGTTTTGTATTCATGAAAAATCTGTATATATTCACACTTTTACACATCAATCAAGTTCGATAAAACAGCAACTTTTATGTGATTTAATGATGAAACTGAATATAAACTATAATCAAATTCAATGTTCACAAACTGGACATTCCCAGAATGTATATTAACATTTCATTTTTAATGTAACAAATGGTTTATCAAATTTGATTGCATTGCAAATAAACTTTATAAAAATGCTTAGAAATATTAATGTAATATATGGTCCATCAAATTTGATTACATTGCAAAATAAAATAAACTTTTATAAAAATGTTAAGAAATATTTCAAAGGAAAAACAAAACTTCAAAGCAGTATATTAAAACAGGTGATAAAATTTTACTTTACTTTAAATAAGAAAAAAAATTTATGACAAAGTTTAATTACAGAATTTAAAACTTCTAAAGTAAATCCATAAAGAGAATTATGTATATGTATTTTTACAGAGCAATTTCAAAACACAGAATCTTTTAAGCAGTCTAAATTGTGATAGTACTCCAAGCTTTTCACTGTAAAAAAATGTAGCAAGAGTTCTTTTGTGTAAGATACTTTGTCACTTTCTTTCAAATTCCCAAGGTTCCTTGGTCAAGCTTATTTATACAATACAAATGCATAATTTATTTAAATTTTTTAACTAATATTTTTTTCCCTAGGCTATTTCTCTTGGGGAAGAGCAGAAAACTTATTTTCTAAATCAAGCCGTAGTTCTTTCTGTGATTCACCTTTAGATCGAACTCCATGTTTGACAGATTGGAAGTTTCTTGAATCAGCCTCACTACAAAAAAAATATATAAAATAAAAATTTTAAAAAAAATAAAACAAGACATGTACTCATTTGTAAAATGTCTAAAATTTCACAACAAAAAATTACAGATATTGTTTCAATTACAATTTTATGTTATTGAGCTTCATTATTATCAATGTTTCAGAAAATTATGCCTTTAACGTTTACTGCTACATCTATATATCTTAACTTAACCCATGGGGAGTAGGATCTTTTAATCTTTTATCTAAACGATTTTGTCAAATAGTTTATACATTACATATATATATATATATATATATATATATATATATATATATATACCTACATATGATTGTGTCTATTCATTTTTTACATATTTCAAAGGGCACTACACCCTTGTCCTCTTTATGTAACTGTAGACACGCCCTGCCTTTTCTGAATACATATCACTTTGCACCCTGTATTTAAGTTTGTTGTTTGACTTATAATTCAATAAACAGAGTGCATACTAGTAAATGAAATGTGTTTTTTCAGGTTCTAATTAGGATTTTAATTAGAATATGTCCACTGTAAATTTATTTTATGTGACACTCTTAAAGACTTAACATAATCTGTCATACAGATATGTGCATCTCACTAACAAGTCCTAGTATGACATACAAAAAGCATCCTTTTATTCAATAAAAAGTGTCCTATCACTTGACTAAAACCGCCCTTTTTGATAAATGTACCCTGCTCCATTTTAAAAGGAAATGTGAATACTGCATATATTAACACAAACACACACTTACATACACAGTTACCACCAATGGAAAAAATATTTCTCATTGTGAAACTTTAAAATCACATACTGGTGTTACATATTGTTAATTATAATCTGTAGCTGTGACCCATAAAGAAGATATTACATTACGAAATAGTTTAATTTTGATATCAACAGCATTTTGTTTTCTTACCAAATCAAAGAACAATGGTACAAAATGATATGAGTCTACAACAAAATACATGAATATATATAGAGAATAAATATTGGACTTCATAATTATCATGACATTTTTGAAAATATCAAAAAATATCCAAAATTTTGACATTTTCAATAGTTCTAAAGCAATCAATCTTCTAAAAAAATATAAAACTTTTTCTCATTTACAACAGAAAATATATGACTCAGTCTCATTTTTTTTAAATAGCAAAAATGTATATTACAAAATCATATACTACTTATTTTTAATGAAACATTTTAATAAATGTAAATTTATCTGCTTTTTCATTCCCTAATTACACAGTTCTGACTGAACAAATCCAAACCTAGAAAATATTCTTTCTAGAGCAGCTGTTAAACCAGGAGTAGAAAGGAATTGATTGCATATATTAAGACTACTATTTTTTTTAAATGACTATTTTAGGCAAAGTGTTTGTAAGGGGTGACCATGTACAACCTGAAACTAAATTCTCCTTGAGTTCAGATAGCAGCAGTTCTTATCTGCAAATGAAATTCTTAACATGTTAATTGGATATTGATTTATTCCACCGAAAATCATAATGAGCAAAACTAATTCATGATAATCTGAAAATACCAAAAATATCTTATACCATGACATTTTGAAATTAAATATCTGAAAAATATCCATTAATGTATAAAACATCCATGATAAATATACATATTAATATTGCCTTTGAATATTAAAATGAGATTTTTCAATACTGAGCCATGTTATAAAAACTGTGTTTCTAAGTTACTTGTTTTCTAATTAACACCAGTTCCACAGGCTTCTTCAGTTTTCAGCCATTATCTTCTTGAGTCGATAAAATCTTGAGTTAGCCATCTGAATGGCTAACTTAATATTCAGTCATATTCATAATTAATCTTTTAAATTCCCCCACGTAAATTATGAATTTATTTCCAATCTATTTCAATATATGTGTGCATATGAGACAAGTCTAACATTCCTGATACTATCAAAGAAGAAACTTTAAAGTCTTTCAAACACTTTGATGTGAATAAAAGAACAATATATTTAGTTCAAATACAAACTTGAATTATATATTTGAATGAGCAATACAACTGCCAAATTTTTTTACATCTCTACCTCAAGCACAAAATATAAACAATACCAAATCAATGTCACAAACTAAGCTATAAACTTTCTTCCAATTGCAAATAATCAGTCTGTGAATCCTGTACAAGTGATAAACATAAGTATTTATAGAAACAACCAAAAGGAATAAGGAAAGTAAACAATATAAAATTTGTTTTTAAATGTATATATTCCTCAAAATAATTATCACGTTATATAGATTTAAATTTCTTATATTCAAAAATATTCCCTCTGTGCCTTTAAATTTAAATTCTTATATTTTATTAATAGTAGATTATGCATACATTGTATTTTCATGAAAATTTTAAAAAAAATAGAAATAAACCATAAACAAATTAGAAAATAGGATGTAAAAGCTAAATTTAATATACATTAAAACTTGCTTTTTAAAAAAAGTTTATTTGGGTTATTTAAAGGGAGCAGTCAAAATGACTACTACTTGTCTTCTATAATGTTAAAAGAGTGAATCAAAAAAGTTTTATATTATCAAAAAATACCAGAAAATTATCATAATTATTCTATTTGGATAACTTCTAGATTTTTATAACAGAAAACCTAAAATTGCAATTTTATATATAATTTAACATTTTTTCAAGTTTAATAAATTATTTTTACTATCTACTTCCTTCCTCAGTGGCATGACAGCCCAGGATGGGCCTTACCCTTCTCTAGAATTCCATACCAAGCAGTCCTATCTTTGGCTCCGGATTCACAATTTGAAATTTTCAAGGATCTTATGTCTTTCTCAATGCAGTCTAACCATCTAAGTTTTGATCGTCCTCTCATTTAAGTTCCTATTGGTTTGGCCGTAAAAACTTTTTTTGTGGATCTATTGTCATTAAGCTGAACTAGGTGTCCGGCCCATTTTAATCTTTGTAAGCTAATAAAATTAATTATATCTGGGTTTTTATATGTTCTGTATAATTCAATATTTGTTCTTCTTCTCCATATACCATTTACATTAATTCCCCCAAAAATACTTCTCAATATTTTTCTCTCAACTGCTAGGGTTTCCTTGTCTCTTTCTGTCAATGCCCAGGTTTCAGCTGAGTAAGTCAAAACAGATCTTTAGGCATTTATACAATATTATTTTAGTCAATCTTTTAATGTACTTAGACTTTAAATATTTCTTTAATCCAAAAAAACATTGATTAGCAGCAGTAATTCTGCTATGAATTTCAACAGATATATTATTTTGTGTATTAATTTCCAATCCTAGGTATATAAACTGCTTTACAGTCTCAAATCTATAACTGCCTATTTCTAAGAAGGAGTGATTATATTCTGATTTTAAACAAGGCATATATTTGGTTTTAGTTTCATTACTATCTATTACTTCTACAAATAAAAAAAAAAAAAAGAAAAAGAAAATCCAGTTTTACCTCATTTTCCATTTATTACATTCAACAGCCGATGAGAGTGATGGGAAATCCAATTCACTTGAAATGGGAGGAGCATTTTTTGGATACCTTTTAGCTGAACTAGGTGTTGATGATGAGGCTGAATTCCGTAAAGCTGGGGGTTTATAAGTGCCAACAGGTTTTGCAGCAGGTTCTTCCTTTACTGGTGGCTCTGGTTGTGGTGCTGCTGCTTCTGTAAAATTGATGGCTATTATATGCTTCAATTTTATTTAGTTCACATAATACAAATGCTGTTTGAATACACAATCTATCTAATTCAACTGGCTTAAATCATTCTTAAGATTTAAAAAAAAAAAGAAATACAGGTGAAATATAAGATAAGTAATATAAAAAAGAAATATAACTTTACTATGCTAACATTTTGATACAACTAATTCAAGGTTATAATACAAAGTTTCACTTATAGCTTTACTTCAATTTGACAAAAAGAACCAGATGTTATTTTGGATATTATAAAATGTCCATACAATTAATAAACATCATTAAATTTAATGAGTTCCACGCCTTCAAAAGGAATCATGGTGAATGCTTTCAGTATATTTGTTTCAAAAGACCATGTCTTTATTAATGAATTTATACAAAAATTTATGAGATATTTAAAACCAGTTTCAAATCTTATGAAATCATAAAATTACCAGTTTTGACTGATTTTAATAAAAAGTATAGAACAATTAATGTAAGAGAATTTTGAAAAACAAATTTACATGTTATGTTAAGGTTGCCAAGATAATATAAAAATAGGTATTAACCTTCAAACTAAATTAAAATTACTTCAAAAAAAAAAAATATATATATATATCAATTTGAAATAATATAAAAAAATTTTTAAATATAAAAAGTTCAAACACTCATGTAAATTTGAAGAAAAATTTAAATAGAATGAAATTATAACTAATTAATCATCAAAAATAACAAATGTTTAATCTGACTGATATTAACTCCACTATAGATAATATAACTGTATATATCCAAAACAAAAATTAGGCTTATTTGTTAAGTAGAACTTTTTTTCGTCTTGTTTATCATAATTCAACATACAATTTAAAAAAAATTTACAATATATAATATATAGAACACAAATTATTCTATATTTTACTGTAAATCATAAATTTTAAAAAAATAATTTCTTAATTTTATAACATTTGAAACATTTCTATAACATTCACAATTTTTTTAAAAATTTTATTAAGTATTCAACAATTAAAGATTGGTCAAAACAGACATTCTAAGCATGCAACAACAGTACTTTTCATAAGATTTGAGATACTTGGATGCAATATCTGAAAATGAAGTAAAGGTTCCTTAAATTTTAATATGCAATAATTTTAAATATCTTGCAAAAGATAAATTAGAAAGGTGTGAAAAAGTTTTATTTCTAAATAGTCATATTTATAAAGTGGCAAAAAAAGAGTAATCACATTCCCTAAATGTAATTATCAGATATACATTAAATAATTTAATTTTAGAAAGCTATTTACAAAAAAAAAAAATGCTATTAAAAGAGGGAAATTGCTGTTCTGTAAGCAACTATGTTTAAACAGTACATTAAAAACAATAAAACTATCTAAAAAACACAACCATAGTATTATATACTAAAAATCCTTTGCAGAAATATCAATATGAAATTCTTTACTAACAATACTAACATTTAAAAATATTTATACAGTAACTATTAAGCTTCAAAATACTTTCATAACTTTTACTAGAAATTTTGCAGATTCCTAGAATTTTAAAAAAAATATTGATAAAAATCTTTCAGTTGAAGAATCTACTACACAACAGTCCTAAATACAACATTTCTAATCCTAAATCTAAGCATACGAATATCATCCTGTTATTGTAGAAACATTTATTTAAGGAAATGTGTATTTTTTAATATGAAAGGATTAACACTGTAAATAATCCTTTCATTTAAAAAAGTTAAACAAAGAGGCAAATTAATTTAAAAGTTACATAACTTGTATACAGCTGTCATTATGAAAATAAAGGAAAGGGATGGTTCAGACATTCAGTTGAAATATATCAGAAAGTTTCACCCCTTGAATCCCATAATGATTGGTTTCCTTTTTGGTGATTCTCTTACCCCTTTGCAGTTAAATATAGTTTTATTAGTAGCATAGTTGCCATCATACCAACTTTGAAAATCTTATAGTTCCAGTTACTAAACCCACAAGCTAAAAGCTTTGTTTTGATTTAGCTCTTATTGCTTTTATTTATATTTGCTTTTTAGCTCTTTATCAAGAGTGTTTAAACAGTGTTCATGTATCATCATTTTAGCTATTAATATATCTTTCAAATTTTTATCAAGAATGGAACTTTTAAATTTAGATCTAGTCTTGTGTACACTGGTGAATATCCTCTCCCTTTTTTAATTACTATGCGGTATTGTTAGATTATACAGCACAACTTTTTAAATTCTACTGTATTTTAAAGTAGCAATCTAACACAAACAACATAACTGTAGACAATAGTACATTACTGGTCAGGAGATTTGGTTTGAAGTGCTACGGTCTACTTTTTACAATACGAGGGCTAATGAGACCGGGACCTACAACTTAAAGCTGATTCCGAATGGCTACGAACATCCATGCCACTGTGGGATTCAAAGCCACAAATTCTGGTACCGAAGGCCAGCACCCTAACCAATCGGCCATCGTTCGGCACTGGTCAGGAGAGGATTAGCTCCTGCATTGCACACTGAGAATGTTTCTATATATTCAATTTACCTTCAGATTGTAAAAAAAAAAAAAATTTTGTATGTTTTTCCACAATATTATTTTTATTCAAAATCATATGGCTTTCACATGCAAATGTACAATCTCACAATGTGAACAAAATTTGTACAATGTACAGTTGAACCGTACAAATTGGCAGGTATGTAGTAAGAACAATGAATCATCCTTTCTAACAACCTGAGTCTGGAAATAAAGATATAAAACTGGTAATCAATGGAAGAAATTTCTGGCAAAGGAGGGAAGAAATCTTAAAAATTTCAAATTTTTTAAATCTATTATTTAGCTTACTGGTTAAATAGGTTAAATTATATGTAAAGAAGTCAAGCTAACAATGCTAAACATCAATACATACAAAAACCTCAAATATTTTCTTGCCTATTTAGTGTGATTAAGAAAAGATAACATGCTTTATGTTACACATAACTAAAATATTCAAATTACTCAAACTTAGAGAAAAAATCCAAAAGTAAAAATATACCAATCACATATTACAAAACAAATTTATAAAAATTAAAATAAATTAAAAATTCTATGAATTAAAATACAAATTAATTTATTTGACCAGTTATATAGCAAAATTTGACTCAGTAAAATTTAAAAATATGTACTTTAGAACATTTCCTATGGAGCATAATGTAACAACCATTTCTTACAAAAATGAAAAATTAAAGCTACTAAATTTTGAAACATACTTGACATGCTTTCATTTTCGGGAGTGTGTTGTACAAACTTCCATGGACCTGTCTGACCATCTGCTTGTTTAATTGAATCACCATTTTGTTCAGATAACATCTGTTCTTTAAGTTGCTCTTCCTCTTTTTCTTTTTCACTGTAAAGCAAAAAAGAAATTTCAAACACTGAACAAAATTGTTTTATTTCTTTTATTATGAACAAAGTACAATATTCAATACTCTATTATAACAATACATTTTTGGCAAATACTAAAATTTAATTAAACAAAAACTAATTCATTAATTCAAAACTTTTTCCATCAATAATAAAAAATTTATTGAAATACCTGATTTTCCAGTTAGTTTATACTAATGACTAAGTACTCCTAAATAAAATACTTAGTAATGATATTTTGAAATTTTGACCTCAACCCGTCTTAATACCAGATAGGTAACATGCTTTTTAACAATTCAATCTATTAGGAAAATCAAATACTTTCAGATTCTTATTAACACATTTATATCAGAAATGAGAAACATACACAATTAAGATTTATGCTTTGGTTTGGAGCGCTACAGTCTACTTTTTGCAACACGAGGGCTAATGAGACTGGGACCTACTGCTTAAAGCTGATTCTAAACAGCTACGAACATCCATGCGAATGTGGGATTCGAACCCCTGAACTCCGGTTCCGAAGGCCAGCACCCTAACCATTTGGCCATCATTTGGCAAATTAAGATTTATGAATGTTATGAATAATAATTAAAAATTATTATTCGTCAACAAAATGATAATGATGTTGCTAAATATATAATCTTTTAGTAGTCAGGATCAAAATTATAAAATAATAATCTATAACACATTAACTATTTTGAACGTTTATCAATACCTAAATGATTTTAAAGTTTAGATGGTATATGTCCAACATTTGAAAAAACTCCTTTATTGGAAGGTGAACTTGGTAAGACAAAAAGTTGACAGGGGAAAAAAACAGTTATTTTTTTTTAACAAACTCAGAAGCATGGATGTTATTATTAAATCCTTCAAAATTAGCAATATCTTTCCACCATGTTACTTAACTTTGCATAAGAAATAGAATAGAATGGGAAAATGAATATGAAAAATTTATATTCTGTATATATTTTCATGTCATTTAATTATTTAAAAAACAGTTGATGAAATTATACATGAACATTAAAATGAAAAAAAAAAATCAAAATCAATCATTTATCAGACTATATACGAATAAAAACACTTGCTCTAATACACTAATTTGTCTATAATAAATAGTTAATTGTAGTTAATCAGTAATAAAATAATTTAATAACTAAATAGTAAATTGTTTATAGTAAAAAATACTCTAGAAAATGCTTGAATATTGATTAATTAACAATAATATATAACAGTGAATACCTTGCTGTTACCTAACTTCAACGAATAACATAACACAGATGTTACAAGTTTTTGACATGATGCTTAAAACTAGATAAAACCATCACATGTCAAAAACCTAACAACACTGATATATATATATATATATATATATATATGTGTGTGTGTGTGTGTATATATATATATATATATATAATTTTGAAATATATTAACAGATCTTTATCAAAGAAAACTACTCAAGAATTATAAGCAAAGTAATTATATTTTAATTTTATGCAATTATTTATATTATTAGACGTTTACCCATCTTTTCATCTAGAGAGAAGATAGAAATATCAACAAAGAACTTTATATGTATATTATTTTTTTTTCTCTTACATGTTTATGTTTCCACAAGCTAATAAACATTTTTGTACCTGAATAAATAATGTACAAATGAAATCTTAGTAGTTAAATTTAAAAAACAACACTTGAGAAAAATCTGGATGAGTTTCAAGATCTACAAGAAGAGCTTTGCTCAAAAATCCTTCTATACTTAAAAAAATATTTTCAAAAAATTATAAATATATCTTTTAAATCTTTTATAAAAGATGAAATTTTAAATTAAGTTCTTGTCTTGCATACACCGCTGAATATCTTTTAAGTTCCACATTGCTACGTGGTATTGTTAGAATATAAAGTATAACTTTTGAAATTCTATCATATTTTAAATTTCTATTCGACTGCAAACCATGTGATACAACAGACAATATTGCTATGATGCCGAGAGAATTATCTACTGCACTGCAAATGGGGAACATCCATATGTATTCAACTTTCTCTCATTATAAATTATAGGAAAATCTCATTTTTTTTTCTATTTTTCCTCCAAATATAAAACGCAATCTTACAAGATGACCGAAATCCGTACCATGTATGGCTAAACCATACAAGTCGGCAGGTATGCATTATATATGTTACAGTAAAAGTAATAAATTCGGTGATTATATAAAATTACCGGTGATTATACATAATTACCACTAAAATTTGATAAATTATTTCATATTTATCAAATTTACTAGTTAGTTTATAGAATCCCCAACTTATAATGGGGAAGGTAATAAATTTGGATTATTATGTGGAAACAAACCAAACCTATAGTCTATGGGGAAAAAGTCATTTACTTGCATTTACATGTAAGTTTACTTCTTTAGACTAGACTGTTTTAGAATTACAAAGCTTGCAAAAATTTTTACACTTATCATCATAATCACCACTAAATTTGGTAAATATCCAACTTGTAATGGGAAATGTGATAAACAACATGACTCATTGGGCCAGTAGAATAAGAGTGCAGGTTATTTTATGAGTAGTTACTACTCAGAAAGTTATTTTTTGGTTGCACAATAAGACATAAGAGATCACAAATTATAATATTTTATATTTTACAATTGTCAATAAATAAATGGTTATTTTAGGTCACATATATTTTTATTTAGCCTGAACAAATTTGAATAAGGGTCTGACAGATATTGTGAAATGAAAAAGTTACACATAAAAAAAAGAAACTACAGTTACATATAAAAAACAAACTAAGCTTATATTCTAGAGGAAAAAAAACATCTTGTCAAATAACGTTAAATGCTATTAATATGAATTACTAAATATTTTAAGTTTAGATATTTAAGCATATTAGACTATTATGACATTTATAATTACAAATTTTGCGAGATCTGGTCAAGCAAAATAAATTTTTCTTCACAAATTGTGAATTGATTTCTGGTATACAGCTGTAAAAGTCTTCCTTGTGTTGTTCCTAACTGATAAAAAACTGAATGAATTTTCGTAAAGTTAGGGACTTTTATTACCTTCCCCATTGTCAGTTGAGGATTTTACAAACTATCTGGTAAATTTGATAAATATGAAATAATTTATCATATTTACCAAATTTAGTGGTGATTATGTATAATCACTGGTAATTTTATATAATCACTGATTTATCATTTTTACTATAACGTATTTCAATTAACATATATTTTAATTTGAAGACAATGCACAAAAAATAAATTCCTCATTTGGGGAAGTTATTATATTCATGTGTGTTGATTAGGAAAGAATTCAAGAATACAGTATTGCAATCATGTGGTAAAATAAGCATGAATTATGCACAGAATTCACTGGGTTACAATTTATTAATAATTTCAATGTAATCATCAACTTTACCAGAGTAATTTATTTGAAAAAGTTAGGTAACATTGATCATTTTTATTTAAAATATATGGTGAAATAATTTAATACATCTTCAAGTAAGCAAAACTTTACTGTTTTATAACAAATTTAAATAAGATACAACTATTATCTTAGAATTATTTTCTTAACAATTTGTCTAATTAAAAAACATTTCCTCCATTAAAAACTTAAATATAAACATCAGAACTTTTTAGCACATATAGACTAACAAGTAATTAACCTTGTTAATTTTTGTGATCTGCAGCCAAAATAACAAAATATATATCTGAAACAAATATTGGGCTGATTAAAAATATATTATCCTAATTTATATGAATTTAACATTTTTGTTTTATTGATTATTAGCACTATAATTGTCTATGTAAGCTATAAATGTTTAACTTATACTGTTAATTTATGAATAATAATTAAAACTACAATAAATTATCAAATTTTCTTCTAAAAATTTTATATACACAAACACAAAAATGAATTTGCAAAGTAGCCTGCAATGTCTTTTGGCCTGTTTTTAAGGATATTAAATTCTATAACTAGGAAAATACTTGTCTTTCTCTATTTTCTAGCATTTATTTATTTTATTGCTTTTCTATGTCACTGCCATTCAAGCGAATAACATTTCTCCCTATGACATCAGAACACAGCATATACACATTCATACCTTAAACAAAAATCAGCGTTGGAAAAAAAATCATGATTTTTTTTAAAAAATTAAAAAAATCAGATTTGATTTAAATTATATTTTTTCAATTTAAATCAGATTTAATTTATTTTTTTCTGAATTCTAATTTTAATTATTGTTGTGTTTTTTTTTATTTTTTGCAATATACATGGAATAGTTTGTTATAAGTAACAACTTATCTATCTAGTATATTCTACACACTGATTGCCTAACATTAAATACACAAATTTTAATCTAAATACATTGGATTATTTTGTAATTGGATGGTGCAAACTAAATAAGATGTAAGTTTAAAGAACAAATTAAATATTCATTTAATGCAAACTAATTAAAAAAAACAAAAAACCACAATTATTTCAATATTTTTTTTAGCAATGAATTATGGATTTAACTGTTTCAATGAAAACACTAGTATTGATGTCGTATCCACTCCTAATTTGTTACTAAGGCTAGAATGAACAATACCAAAAGAAAACTGTCTTTCTATTCTAGCAGATGAAGCCACAGCTGTTATTTGGTAAAGAAACTGGATTTCAAGTTCTGTAATACTCTCTTTAGCCCCCATTACATAAAATGAATTCCACTACTCATAACTAGTCATTGTACCTACCCCTACTACATACTTTCTGATAACAACTCCTAAATTCTGGGAAAACATACTATCTATTTACACTTATTTACTTATTGGTATTTCTGTGCTGACTGATTCCCAATTCTCCTGTCTTTTGAATATAGGTTTTAAGAGAAGTGAAAAAAAATTATTTAAGTCAATGATTTTTTTTAATCAACTGATTTAAATCATGCCAACCCTGACAGAAATCAAATCAAATTTTATGGAAGTTTAATATGATCCAACTGCTGTAGATCTCTTACCTAATTTTGTAGCATCATTACCAAATAAAGAATATACATTGCATACACAGTAAAAAATGAGATTTTAAATAAATTTTCATTCTGAAGTTTACACTAGGCATAAAATATCCCATAAAACTACTTTAACCTTCTTACAATGTTACAATGTAACATACATCTAAGATGTTCAGATCATAAGTGACTTAGGGTGCTTTTTTTATCTAGTTATTTAATTTCAGTTTTATTTTGTGAACATTAATAGTGATATCATTGTCTTACATGTAATATTTAATATCCATAATGGATTAAGTACAATGTATATATGAATTAAAATGTTGCAATTCAACTATTTATCCCAGAAAGGTACTGCACATCTACAAAACAATCAGTTTCATTCACTATTTATTATATTGATTTATTTTTTAACACTCATTGGACAGAACATATCTATATCATTCACTTATATATTATTCATTTTCTACAGTAAAATTATATACCTGAAAAAAAAATATGTATGAATTATTTACCTCACACAAAAGAATTTAATTTGGGGAGATACAATAAAGCATGTTAAAAAAATCAACTGTGAAAAAGAATAAAGTCTTTTTACACACTCTTATGAAGGTGTGATGATGATAGTCATTTTTGTGACTGCTAAAAAATATACTAAACTATTCTAGCTACCTGCTGCACCAAAAGAAAGGAATATGTAAGGAAAAGAAAGAATCATTCATCCATAATATTTGAATAATATTGAAAAATGCCATCCCCATCTTTCTACGCATTGAATAATGTACACTGGTCAAAACTGACTTTAATATTTATGTGCTATAATTTTTACTGTAAAAAAATATATATTAGGAATAAAAATTACATGATGCCGAATGTTTACAATTGCTAAGGAAACTAAAACCTAAAATATTTTTGAAAAATTCCCAAAAAGAAAATAATTGAAACTAAATTTAATAAGGGTAAAAAAAGATCCAACATTTTAGGAAGGTTACAGACACAAATTTTTAATAAAGGCTTGATTTTATCACAGTCTTACTTTCATACTATTTAAAATATTAACAGATACATAAACATATCAAGTTAAAACATTAAAAATATAAATCAAAAGGTACTTATATTCAATAATTTAAAATTTACCATAATTCATTTCAACATCCACAATATTTATAAAATGTAAAAAAACTATAACATATACTCATCATTATTAAATGTAATTCTTATAGGATTCAAATTATCACATGGACAAAAAGTTATATATTATTTTTATTATTGCTGTTTCTTGTCAAACATATTTAAACTTAGTATTAGGAACTATTTGATAATGAACATAACTAAATAAGATATAAGAATTCAAAAAATATGAAATATGTTTCCAACAACTATACCACAATGAACACTTCATTCAAAAAACATTTACCTTATGGACAAAGCTTGAATTTTAAGACCAGTGTAATCTCTCTCAGTTTCTTCGATATCCTTCCATTCATCATCCTCCTACAAGGAAAGAAAAGCATATAAAAACAGTTCTTGACAGTATTATATAATATAACATTTTATTCTTTACATTAGAAAATTCCTGAAAATATATTTAAAACATTAATAAAGGTCTCCTAGCTAATAAATATAAAGCATGTTATTACTAAATTCATCAAAATTCTCAAAAGTAATAATAGGTACAGAGACAAACACATACACATATATATATATACATACACATGTATAAATAAATATATAAATATATATATATATATATAGAGAGAGAGAGAAAGAGAGACATACACCCCCCCCCCCAGTGCTACAGTCATATGGAGCCATGGCCTACAATATCAATCTCCGTTTTCAAGACCAAGGGCACTGGGATGTGAAAATATATGTATGTATAAACATATATATATATATATATGCAGAGACTGACAAAAGTTGTAAAATCTTAACAGCCATGAAAAATTCTTAGGAGCCGATGGCACAAATTCTTTCTTCAACTTAATGACTTTAACGCATTCACTGCAGAATGAAACATAGGCCACTCATAATCAAATAAAGTGTTTTCTACAGCAGAACCACGACAAGGAAAATCGTTACTTGATTAGATTATGCAACGGAAAATTATATCAGGTAATGTAACTATAAATCTTAAAAGAAATTATTAACATTAATAGCGTCTTGAGTTTTCACTCTGAAATACCATCTATCGACTTCTCCGGATTGAATTCCTGCAAAGATGGTGCATTTAAGTGTATAAACATTAGGCTATTTAAAGATTCTCTTCTTAAATATGAACACAGTTTATTTTTGATGACATTCATTATACTGAAACACAAGAAGATGCTGAAACAGGAAGGGTCAGTACAATTGAAAGAAGATTTGTTAAATGAAGAAATCTGTCCTTCATCATAATGCACCTTTCACAAAGAAAATTAAGTGATAAATTTTTCCCAAGAACTTTGAATGCATACCATTCATCAATAATTTTAGAAATATCATCCTCACTGATAGCAAGGCAATAAGCAAAATGTCTTGAAAGCAATTTAGTTTCAAAAGAAAGTTGCCAGGGGCATTTTTTTAGTCTCCCAGGCAACCTGGTGCCTGGGTTTTATCGGACTGTGCATATATATATATATATATATATATATATATACTTTAACCAATCTTTCTATAATTCCATTACTCTTTCCAACACAGTAGAAAATGAACAAAAACTACAAAAGAGAAAAGAACCTATGATATTTTATAAATTTATAAACATCTTTCATAAATTTCAACTGTTTACAGTTAACGGGACAGCATACAATTTAAAATTCAAAATTCTTCTAAAGATATAATTATAAGAAAACTATTGAAATATTTCAATTTTTTTAATTGTAAAAGTATTAATTTAGGCTTATGAATTTTCTCAAATATGAGTGAATGAGTGAATAACATACTAAATTACATAGAATGCAAAATTGAACTTTAAAAAAAAAAAGAACTGTGTAATCTTATAGCTGGATTATCTATTACTATTATATATTAATATATTCATGTGATGTAACAATGTTATCTTCTATCATAGAAGAGTAAGGCTGAGTCTCTAATCATCTCTAATTTTAAATATCACCTATAAAAGTATTTTTTTCTTCAATTAAATTTTACTAAAAAACTTCTGCATTGCAAATTTTGTTTATTAATTAAACTAGATTGTAAATAGCACATATAAAATAAACACTGTACTTTTAATCAAATATATAAATTCTTGTAATTTAAATCACTAATTTTACATACATTACAAAATTGTAAATTTAATCATATAATAAAGTTTATATGAATGCTTTTAAACAATTTAATAAAGAGAAAATGGCTAAGTTTAGCAATCTTTACATGGAAGGTTTACAATAAAATATCACAGAAAAATTTTCGATGAAGAGCATGCAGCAGGTTCTCCCACTTCAACTTGTATTTCTAAATTAATATGTATACATGTATACAGCAATCTTTAACCCTTACGAAGGGTTACAATCCCCACTACCCCATATGATATGCCACTGACAGCTATAAATCAACATGCATGCTATATGTAACCCATGATGCATGTTAAGTAATAAACAAGCATTATTGTTTATTACTTAACATGACAAATTTATATGTTTCACTTTTTAATTGCATTATATCTAAACAAGTGTTATTTTAAAGACTTTTATGCCATAATGAATATAAAATTAAGTAACATAGTAGAGTGACACATTCAGACAGTTCACTAAGAATAAATAAATAATTATATATGTACACTTGTGTACATGTGTATATATATATATGTATGTATGTGTATATATATACATACACATAAATGTATGTATATATATACATACACAAACACACACATATACATATACACAGCAACTTTACACTGAGACAACGTTTAGTATAAAGAAAAAAATACAGGGTGGAAAACTTAATACAGGACATACAAAGTAAACATAGCTAAGTAATATGGTCAAGATTTGCATAAAAATATCAATTTTTTGTTTTACTTACGCCTAGTGAATGAAGATACGGAAAAGAAGGGCAAACAATATCAAAGCATTTTATTTAGATCATAATTTAAATTTGCATGTTATACATAAATAATACTACCTTTCTAGTGATTACCTAATAAGAAAAATCTGTAGTAATCTTAATTAATCAGAATAATAAAAAAAAAATTGTTAAGGCCGAAAACTCATTAAAACATAACAGCTGTTTCTAGTACACAAACTTGACATGTTCAAGGTAATATCACCATTTCAATTAAAGATTAAGGTAAAAATAAATGTTATACTTACTTGATCATTAGCGATAGATGGAATAATAATTGATTGATTATTAGAACTAATTTGAATTTTATCTTTAATATCCTTTTTCTGTATAGGTTCTGGTTTTTTTCCCCCTTCTTCTAACTTTTTGGCAATTGTTTCAGAAGTAGTATACTTTGATTTCGCCTTTCCTTTCTTACTTTTATCCTTCTTCGCAAAAAATTCATCTATAGAATCCGCCATCGCAACACTTTACAACAAGCAATACTGAGATTTTGATGAAAATTTGGTGTGCCAGATTACGTTTTTTAACGTCCGCACATGCGATTGCACGCAATTGAAATGAAAGGTTCGCGAAATTCACAAATGGCAGGTAAGTTAAAGAAGACGGTTAAAGGTAAATTGGAATAAGAATGATTCAATTTCTAATGTTAAAATTATAAAAGTAGGAATAAAATTATATCCAATATAATTTAAATACATCAATTCAGAAATTCGCAAAAATATTTGAAAATTATCAAAAGAAAGAAAAATGACGCCTTGCTTTACTAAAAGGTCTTTTCTTTTTTTATTTATCCATTCATAACCAGGTTATTCACTTCCACGAGATGGTTTAACCAAATTTAACTGCGTATAAAAAGTTCAAAGTATAAAACACAGATAAATATTAATAAATGCTTATAAATAATAGTTAAATATACCAAATTAACTAATTCATATTCTTTTACTACACACGTAATGAAATTTAGGAAAAGTGATCAGAAAAATGCAAAAAATCATGCTTGTTATGGCAATAAAATAAAGATTTACACAAAGATTTTTGTGTAAATTTATACAAATAAAATAATTTAGTCCGCCGTTTTGTCCGTATAACGCAAAAATTGAGCTTATTGAATTGCCCTTCTTTTTATTTCTTCATAATAAATTCTAAATTAGAGTTAGTTTTTTAATAATTAAAGTTTTAGCGTTTTTCCCCCAGATATTTTATTTTTATGACTGCTTAAATAATTTGAGGTCTAATAGTTATTAAACCTGACTCTCACCCAGAATTGCCGAACGATGGCCGATTGGTTAGGGTGCTGACCTTCGGTAAATTATTAATCAGTAAAAGAAAATGTCGCCAATCAATGGCAAAGGATAAGAAACTTTACTATTAGATCAGAACTAAATAGTCTTAATGCAATTATTAAAAAGAACATTACAGACTATAAAAGAATTCGTTTGAAAATCTTTATTGACTCACTTCCGCCCAATGATAATAGTATCCGGAACTAGGTTAAAAGAACTAAAAAGTCATTCAGCTCCCTCCCCCTCTTAAATGTTACGATTATAATGTTATTGATGACGAAGACAAAGTTAATACCCTCTCAGACTGTTACAAAAAAGTTTAAGCCCAATACAGATGTGTTTTGCCTTACTACTATTGACAAAATGAATGAAATAAGTGATAAATTCTTGAATAATAATTTAAACTGTATGAGGTGATAAGTTATCACCCTATTAACCCCGAGGAAGTTGCTAACATATTAAATCTCACCCCTATAGGGAAGAACCAGGCTTTGATAATATCATCAATAATGCTATTAAAAACCTTCCAATAAATTACTTGACCACAATAGCTACTATTATTAATAAGATCTCTGAACTCAAATACTTCCCTAAATCCTGAAAAAATGCTACTGTAATCCGTATACTTAAGCCTGGTACTGACCCCCATATTCTTAAAACCTATAGGCCCCTAAACATTCTTTCTTCTCTGACTAAACTAGCAGAATACATCCTCTGGAACCGGATTAAAACATTTCTCGACACACACTACATCATTAACAGTACTCAACTTGGCATCAGAACACAAAACTAATCTATGCACCATCTGCTCTGGGTCTCTGAATTCATCCATGATGGGTTTGAGAACCGGATGCAGTCTGGGGCAATATTTTTTGACATTGAGAACGCATTTGACAAGGTATGGCACAGCGGACTCCTCTACAAACTAATTAAGTACAATTTCCCCTCTTCCATGATTCATTTAATTCACTCCTACCTCATCGATCGATCCTTCGTAATTCGCTCACACAGTTCCATTAGCTTTGGGGTCCCACAAAGCTCCAAGATAGGTTCTCTTTAATATCTATATTGGCATCCCACACCATCTATGTTCACGGATGACACGGTGATACTTGCTAAAAATCATGAAGTACATGCACCAATACTTATAAAGATACATTAATATGCTTGAGCGATGGTGCATCAAAATAAACATACCAAAAACAAAAACGATCTTTTCCAACTTCAGAAGAATTCCTTCCCCCCCCCCCCCGTTAATGCCAAGTGGTCAGCTGGTTTACTTTGAGAGGGAAGAAAAATATTTCGGAGGTTTTGTTGATAGAAGGCTCACTTGATATAAAAACATAGACTACATTATAGCCAAATTTAACAAAGCTATATAATCCCTTGCTCACCTTCTGTACCAAAGTCAGGTGGGAACGGGGAACAAAATCCTATTATATAAAAGAATTATCAGGCCAATACTTCTTTGTGCTGCCCCTGTCTGGGGTTCGAATTCCAACTCACAGATCCAGAGGCTACAAATTATCCAAAATAAAACTCGACGTGGTATTAGGAAACTTAACAGATATATGTCTAATATGATGCACCGGAACCTGGGAGTTGATACGATTAGAAGCTGCATCAATAGCCTCTCTAATACTGACTATGATCCGAGAAAGCACTTTAGGCGCACCAGGGCAATTTAAATATTTCCTACGGACATACGACCACGGAGTTGAAAACTACTACTTTCATCCTTGTTAGGAGAATGGCAGTATCTTGTTTATATACATTATATATATTTAAAAATAAATAAAACTTGATAAACATACACTCCACCCTAAACTTTTATGAATCCATTTATTGTATTATGTTTCCCTGGCTGCTTTTTCCCCCCCTCTTTCCTTTTTCCTATATTTATATCGTAGTGTCGGCCATATTAATTTAAGATTTCTTACATAGCTATGTGTATAACAGGGATAACGGGCTTTCGGCTCAAGGTGCCTAAAAATCAGTTAGACCAATGCCAAAAAATACGTAACATTAAAAATTAAGTAAACAGTTTACATAGGATCAAATTTGTATGGAAAAGTCCCGTATTAAAAGCCTATGTCTAATAATGGCTGGCGAATCTAATGTGAAACACTGTAGTCATAAGACACCTGTACTGCTTTCCGGCTGATGAGATTTCTTAAATGTTGATACCATGAAGAATTCCATTAATAGATAAAATACTAAGCAGTCTTCAAAGATCTAAAAATATTAGCTTATTTACATATACCTATTGATTATGATAGCAGAATTATTCTAACAATTTCGATCCACAGCAACATTTCAAGTTAATCAACTTGAAATAGCATCTAGCGATTTTCTGGATCGATTTCTCATAGATTTTGAAGGAATAACTTATTTCAATGACATAATCATTCACGGGAAAACATTACTAGAGTGTCGAGAATTTAATTGCTTATCTAAAGTCTTCAGACCTATGATTTGCACATAAAGAATTCAAAATGTCAATTTTTCAAAGATGAAATTTCTTACCTAGGTTATGTAATTCAACATTATAGAATTTCAAATTGTCCAAGGAAAGTTAAAGGGATTATGAATTCTTTGATAAACCCGTGAAACGCTTCTTAGGTATGATTACTTATTATTCCAAATATCACACCCCCGACTTATCCATTAAAAACTTTTATTGAGGGTAAGTGTATTTTTTATGCTGACCCATCCGAAGGTACCAGTAGCAAGGACTGAAAACCAATCATCACAACAGCGAACCATAATGGCTACCAAGCAGCTGCTGACTTACGAGAGGCCCGTCAGGGTCCGATTTTAATGTTGTCCAACCCAGTAAGGAGCAAACACTACAGACGTAAGCCCATGACTACCAGGAAGAACTAAAGACCCAAATCACTCAGGTACCCTGGGTGCCTGAAGTATTGAGGCATATAACAAATTTCATTTATATGCTGTTTGTGAATCCGTATCTATCAAATTAAAGAAGATATCAAGTGATGAAGTATTGATACCTGAAGAAACATCAGCAGTGTTGAGTTTGGGATGTTTCTTACGTCCACCTGCTATAGAGAAACCAAATTCCACTGCATGTTTTCATCGACTTCGAAGTAGTGCAAATTTAATAGTGAGAGACCATCTACAATCTCTATCTTACATAAACAACAAATTTTCCTAGCACTTTGTTACAGTCAAAATGAAAATTGGCAGGCTCCATTACATAATTGAACTAGATTAAAAAAAAAAAAAAGTCGCGGAGATCAACAGAGTGCTTATTTCCCAAACCTTTCCGACTAATTGTAATTTTGCCATGACGAAGGAAATGTTACGTACAGATTCAGATTGAAGCAATCCTGAGTTACCCACTAAAGTGCAACATCTAGAGAATCAACAAACCAACCAAGTCTAGAGATCAAATTTCAGCCACAATAACTGAGACCACGACAGATGTACGAAATTCCAAGTTATTTTTCTGCATACTTTACATGACGCATAATGGAACTGATAGAAGTCTTGAAATAACTTTAACTATTCTTTGTTTATTTTTCCTAATTATTATCTACAACAAAATTACAATTATTCTTTATGTTCAGCTTCCATTTCAATTTTTAACATGTGAAAATTAAGTGAGGAAGTTTGTTCTGTATAACATAGATGGCGTTCTGAGCTTATCTCGATCTTGCATCAATTGTTTCGTTTTGGAGTGTATATAGTATTAAAGAGGTAAATATTTGGCCGAATGAGTAGAGCCCTGCACTTCGGCACCATACTCCGTGGGCTCGAAGCCCACTGCTGGCATGGATGTTTGTAGCTGGTCGGTTGGTTGGAATTTAGTGGTGCTAATTCCTCTTAGGGTAAACTGCTTTAATTTTATGTCTCGCAATTTATTTGATGACACATTATTCCAACATTTCTGCAATTTAGTATGTATTAATTCTTTGATGTAATTTTTTAAGTCAGTATAAGGAATACCAGAATTAATGTAGTTAATAGCAGATTTTTTAGCTTTATCTACAAGTTCATTGACTTTGATGTCGACATGAGAGGGAACCTAACTAAAAATTAACGAGAATCTCATAATGTAAGGTTGGATATTGAAGAAAGTATTTTCAAAAAGAGAGGGTTGTGAGTATCAAGTAATAGCAATGAATGCAAAATACTTTGAGAATCGGTGTAAATAATGAAATTTTTACTATTGTGATGCATCATTTCTTCTAAAGCCTTCAAGATGGCAAAAGATTCTGCAGAAAAGATTGAGAATTTAGGATGTAATATGTAGTTATAGATTTTTTCCTTGATAATGTAGGCACAACTGACATAGTTTGTAGATTTTGAACCATCAGTGTTTGCATTTTTTTTTTTTTTTTTGATAAATTATATCAGGAGTTGATCTTTTTTTATCAAATGTCTTAAAAGGGTTTATAACAGAAAAATTAAAAATGTACCATGGATATATATAAATAAAGGGGAAGGGATAGATGTTTATCTCTCAAAATAGTTTATATATAAAATGTTTCCAATTATTTAATATTTTTTATTTACATCTAGAATTTAAAAATAGTTTTGTAATTATTAAAGGATAATTATACAGTCCTGTTTCTCAAATTAAATGGATTGAAAGAAAGAAAACTATTATGTCAGAAATCAAAACCTTTTAAAAGCTCACCATGCCACCCTTTCATGTCAAAATTTGAGTTTAAATTAAACAGCCAAAGAAAGTACAGCCCCTGATAACTAGAAAAATAAAAACATAATATATAAATTAGTGATGGATAATCTATTGCATGCAATTAATTTTGAAACATGCAACAGCCAGAATATTCTTGTATATTTAAGGGTTTAATTGCAACTGTACAAGTTCACCTCTAGTGAAAGATACATATTTTTTTTCTTTTTTCAAACACTTTGATTAGTATATACTTTGGTTCAAATATTTTATTTTTATTATAGGAGGAGGATAAAGCTAAGGGATTTTAATACTACAATAGTTCATTAAATAACAAACAGTCAAAATATCTGGGTAACCAATTTATTACTACATAAAATACAAACACTGCAAAATTCACAGATGAAACTGCAAGTAAAATCTCAATAGAAATGCAGTCACTTCACACAGTTTTACAATGTACATCCAAAATGGATGCAGACAATTATTCTCTTTTACATGCAAATTTATTTTATTAATATTCATTTTTAACTGTTTGCACCACAATATTTTACACAAGGACTTAAATATACAAGGATTTTTTAACCTTGCTTAACATAAGTTATCACAGCATTTAAATTTGATGTAATGATTTCAACCTACCAGGTAAAATATAAATACCAAATTTTTTTGAATAATTTACAATTAAGCCCTTTTAAACAGTTATTAAAATAAATGGCACTGGAAAGAAAAATTAAGAATTATCAATGCAAAGTGCCAAGCAAACAAGAGCAAAATAAATAATTCAATAAATACAATATTGCACATAAGAGGATGGCATATTCTACAATCGCACATTCATCCATTAACAATTTTTTTTAAACAAAATTCTACAGTAAAATAAACTAAAATTAAACTGGTAGGAAAATTGGTTATGTACATCTAAATACTTTGCAATTTATACTATATTAATTCACATACTTATAAAAACAAAACAAAACAAAAATAAATAAAATTTTTAATAAATCTATTGACAACAAAGTTTATTTGTTGAAAACAATGTTAGTTTTTTTTAGCTAAAATCAAAATTGAACAAACAGGTATCTTTTACTAAACTAGATTAATTCATATTTTAATAAAAACAAAAACAAAAGTAAAACTAAATAAAAATTAAAACCTACAAGCAACAAATTTAATTTGTTGAAAACGAAATATTAAATATCTCTGAATTAAAATCAAACTTTAAAAAAAAAAATTGGCATCTTATACCCTATTATGCAGTTTAACAATTTCTCCTTAGGTAATATACAATGAATTAATTGGTTGGTTGTGATGTAATAAAAAAAATTATGAAAAACTTCTTTAATAATGGCATTTTTTTTAAATAAAAAAAGCTATATTAAAGGGAAAAATGAAAGGCTTTTTTTCTCTGATGTGGTAGGTCTTAACATTCATGCATTCACCACCCATACATACATCCATAAATAAATTTAACTATTAAAGCTACTTTTAGTAAGTCAGTTGTATTAATACATCAGAGATATCTTTTAAGGAGAAAATGTTTAAAATATCTTTACATAATACAAAAAATACAAAACAATGAAAATATTGTGCACACAGATGAATACTGAAGAAAAGGAGGTTAAGAGCTATTTTTTACAAATCAAGTCAGATCAGATATTAACTTTGGTCCAGTGTTAAATTCTACTAACAATCATGTTAGATTTTTTTAAAACCACATTTCAGAATTTAATGGGTTTACTTATTTATTTACACAAAATAAACTCATCTATTTTCTGTTGAGAATTGATAATTCCTCCTAATAACAGAAACCTTAACAATTTAGTGTATGGGCTATTTTAAAGAAAGATCTTTTCAGTACCACATACTTCCTAAAGATGACAACTTCTCGTGATCTTTTATCATTATACCCTTAATGTCTAAAAATCTATTTTTCATGATACTATTTCATGCAGTATGCTGTATATCTAAAACTTTGAGGACTCAATAAGGAAGAATTATATATGTAATGTACTGCTTGGAACATTCGTTTGGTATAGTTCAACTTAATTGCAAAATTTTCATACATGCGAAAGGAAATACATCAATTCTACAAATCTAATAAAAGCTACTTTAAATAAAAGAATTTTATGCAAATATCAAATAGAATGAAAAGATATAACTTTTTAAAAGTAAAATATATATTACACTGTTCATCTACAGTATAAACATTACAAAGAAAATATACAAATGCAATATATAAAAGAGTATGCTTCTCCAACAACTTTGACTATAAAATGCATACTTCAAAATGAAATATATTCAGTTCACAGCAGAAACACACATCTTATATACAAGGATTCAACACAACACAGCAATCCATCAAGTTTTTCTTCTACTCTCTTTTGTGAACCTATAATCACCTAAAGCAACAAAAAATGTTTATTACAAAACTGTCAGAACAGGCAAACATTTAAAAATATCCATTTTATTTAATAAATTTTCTATCCTATGCAAGCTAAAAAAAGAAAAGATAATTAAGACACCCTTCAATCCTAACATAGAATCATTGAAAGAAATGATAACTAATCAGTTAAAATGAAATATAGTGAAAAAGTAAAACATGCTCTAAAAAGATGCATATAGTTCAAAATAATTTTCAAAGCTAGAGAATACTTTTTTTTTAAAAGAGTCTTATACAGAAAAGTTTAATTATACTTAAGACATAATTTTTATGAAATTTTTACTTGGTATACTTTTAAGACACAAAATAACTTAGAATTATTATATTAACAAAAGTATAAATCTGAAATTTTAAAATATTAACCAAAGAAAATCATTTTTAAAGAAATAAATTTCAAATGACAATATTATCTGTCTAAAGAAAATATATTTTTTATATACACAGAACTGTATTATCAACTAATTAATATATTTAATGAGCTAAACAGCTATACTTTGACACATAAAAACAGACCACTGTGTTTTGAGTATACTAGAATAAATATTATAATATACTCCAAACACAGTGGTGTAGCCT
Organism: Pardosa pseudoannulata; assembly: GCA_032207245.1. NCBI lineage: Eukaryota > Metazoa > Arthropoda > Arachnida > Araneae > Lycosidae > Pardosa > Pardosa pseudoannulata. The sequence continues at coordinate 159,589,328 of CM063498.1, read as the reverse complement.
GATTTTATATGCCAAAATACAGCTCTTTAGCCCTATTTTATAAATTTTACTTAATTCAGTGTTATAGCTTTTTCATTCCCATTGAACTACAATTATTTTTTCAATTTTTAGTTCAGTAATAAACTCAACAGTAAAAAAAAACTTGGAAGAAAAAAAAAGGGGGGAAAAATGACTATCAATTGAAAAAATACTGTGACAGAAGTAATTCTTAAAAATCAATCAAGTAAGGTCCTGAATAAGTAAACTATTTCACTAGATTTAGTAGTATTAATTTAACTCAAGGTTAAAACTGTATGGCTGTGTCATATTTTCTTCATTACCTCCTCTACTTTTGGTTTGAAGTTCTAGCTTTCTGCTACATAATTATTTGTCCAATACTTATTTTATAGAGCTAATTCCAAATAGTTATAAATATGTATTACTTTAGCTGGATTCAAACCTGTAAACTCCAGTACAAAAAGCCAGTGATCTACCTGTTTGGCTATCATTTAGATTTCTACTTTTGGCATTAGCAGCATAAATACAAATTAAATGGAGATATTTTATGAAATTGATTGTTTGAGTAAAAATGTGAACTTCTCCCTTGTTACAGTTACAGATAAAAAGGTGCAATTAGAGATTTGGGTCAAAAACAAAACATTAGAAATCTTAAAACAAGAAAACAAAAAAGAATTATTCTTAAGCTGCTTTGGTGAAAGTAAGACACTGGTAAGAATAACACAATGTTTAACTGCAACAAAAATGAATGAGAGGTGCCACAAAAGCACCTTAAGCAATTAATCTTGTAACTGAAATAAAGGATTGTGGCTAATAAAACATAACAATCTGTATTACATAAAAGAGTTTCTTGGTTTATACATCTTTCCTTTACTAAAGCTAGCAAATGCAATAATAGAGAAAGAAAACAGTTTTAAAATTTAAATGGCAGTATCAAAATTATTCTGCAATATTGAGAAAGCATTTTATTTAATATTTTTTATATTACTAAAAGCATGTTAGGCAAAAATTATTAAAGAACTAACAATGAAATTATTACAGTAGAAAACAAGCTAGTGACAATAGCAAACTCTGGAGATGTTTTTATGGCATAGTTATTTACAGACATAAGATTATTTATGATTAGTCATGAATTCATTATAGCAGATCACTGTATACCTAAATGTATAGATTGTTTTATTAGAAAATTTATTCATAGTATAAAAGACAGCAAAGCTGCACTAGAATATCCATCAGTGACAGAAGAGCTCCATTTTCCAAATTTGCACAATATTTTGTTGAACACTTAAATTTAAGGTTTGAACACAACATTATATTTGTGGATGAGATTAATGATCTTACGACAGTACAGATTCTCTATCAGACAACATTCAGAAGATGTCAAATACACTATAGTTAATATAGCACAAAATATTAATACGCTAACATCTTACCCAGCCTTTCCTAGCCCACATAATTGCTAAGAATATCGCAAGAAATTATGTTAGTTGGGGGTCATATTGTGGTACGACTGAAGATATAAATGCACTTTATCATATCATTTTAGGCAAATAAAAATAACACGTTTAGCCCAAAACTCAATATTATAAAACAACTACATTATTTAAAAATCTAAGTGCATTAATAATAAAGTGCAAATTTTAGTTATTTAATTTCTACAGTGTATTAAAGACAAAATGCACACATAAGACATACCTTGAAACCTTCGCTTAAGAGCTAAGAAAATACAAACATATTAAATTATGTAATTTATTCAATTTTGAGTTTTATCTATCAATACTAATTCTAAACACCTAGATTCTGGTTTTATTTACATAAATGAATATTTCAAATTGTGACAAATAATTGGTAATAATGAGGGGGGGTTGAAGGTACATATAATGCAAATTTAAGGTAATAAAAAACTTTAAAAAAGGAATTAGTTTAGTATACAGGTAAACAAAATTAATTAATACATGCAATTAAATCATGCATTTTTCTAAACTATACATTTTTAATGAAAGAACAATAATAAAAAGGCCAATATTAAAATTGCAAAACTGTTGTAATCAAAAATAAAAGACAGCTATTTCAAAGTTGCAACAAACTTTTTCAGTATAAAGCAATACCCATTGGTAGGTACCCCATAACAAGAAGCATAAAAGGTATGTGAATTATGTAGATCAGATAATGTCATTCCTAAAACAGAGTGAAACCTCAACTAAGTAGCAAGAATGAATTCAACAGTAACATAGACAGGAGAAGACATTTACAAGAGGAAGGGGGGGGAGAAAAGAAATATAGCCAATAAGAAATGCATGGAAATTCCCAACAAACACTTATTTAAAAAAAACAAAAAAAAAAAAAAAGTTTTACATTCTTATTTTATAGAGATAAAAATTAAGAACTTAAAATTTTCATTCAATTCAAAATTAAAAAGGAGTAGGTCTATTTTTATCTGCACTTTTATCAATGTTGTCAATAAATTGTAGGTTAGCTATCCAAAAGTGGTAAGCAATGTCTTCAAAATAGTAACAATCAGTTCTCAAACTGAACTAGGCCATTAAATCTAAATTTTTAGTACTACTCCAATTAATATCCGAGGTATTTCATATAGGGTGCTTGAGATGACATCGAGAAAGTATATTTTTCTACATTGGTTTTTACATTGCTTGCTTTGTTGGAATTGCACCTAGACTTTTTATGGTAATAAAAAATATTTTTAACTCTCACAAATGCCCAGGAAAATAGATTATGGCAGTTTATGTTCAAGAAACATTCTCCATATACACACTTGAATATCTGATAATATATTTATCACTTAAGATTTTAATTATGATAATCTTTAAATCATGTTAGTTACACTTGTGTTATGGTAATATTCAACTTAACAGTTGTCACAAATGTCTAATGCTTCTGCTTCTAATGAGTAATCCCGTATTTAAATATACTCACAATTGTTAAAAACTAGCCATGAAATCTCATACATTTTGATAACACCTTTTGGTATTAGAAAACCCTGATCTTTGAGATGACATTGACATCTCTCTCTCTTGTCTGAAAACTAAAGGTTCTACAAATTACTATTATCAATTGTAATGCAACATTGTATAACTATATGCTAAAAATCTCCTGGAAAAGTTTTTCACAAAGGTAAAAACCAATGTTGCTCTTTCTATGATCTTCATAAAAAAAAGCTTATTTATAAAGGATTAAAGAACATGACTCTGAAACAGAAATTCTCACAAAATCATTGTGAAAAATTCCCAGCAACTTATTAGACTTACTCAAAAATAAAATTAACAAGGAGTCAGAGTTAAATTGTTTTCTTTTCACCTTTAGACCAAATATATTTGTGTAGACAATAAGATGTAAAATCTAATATTAATGAATCCTGTAATTTTTTATCTTCTAATAGAAACTATGTCTACAGTTAGATAAGAAATGCAATTTAATCATAAGCATCTTATTCATAAATTTAATTTGAATAACATTAAATGCCCTTCAACTAAAATATCTTTAACCCTTTGATACATGGTGGATGTGTAGCTTAACAACACTGCTAAATAATTTTTTCCACTGTTTTCAGTACTTCAAACTCACAACAGATGACAGTATTAAACTTAACTTTTTTTTTACTTCTTTGCAATCTTTAAATTCAATTTAAAATGGAATTTAATTTTTATGCTTATGAACCTAAACAAAAAAAAAACTAATTATATCTCATTACTTTTTAATTATATCATTTTGATGATAATTATACTTTCTCCCAAATAATCTAACTTTTAAAAATAGTATATTTTTTACACAATGGATGGAAGAGATACTTTCAGAATTACCCTCCCTCACCACCTCAAATAAATGTAAAAAATGTAAATTTTTTCATACATTTCTTATTTATGAGGTTCAATGATATCTTTTATAAAAAAATTTCATCAAATCCCATAGAATATTTAACTGTGCATGCCAGAGTCAATAGTTTCATACACACACACATGAGTAGAGTTGGCCTGTTTATGATTATGTTTGAAAAGATACAGAAAATCATAATGTTTTAAAAATGACTAATGTATCTATATCTATCAATGTATCTATATCTATCTATCTATCTATCTATATATATATATATATATATATATATATATATATATATGAAAAATTACTTCTTTTTCCACCAAAATGGCTCATTTGAGAGGAAGATAGCACAATTTAACTTGCAAAGCAGTTTGTGTTGAGAAAAAGTACATTTAGATTACAAAAAAGCACAAAAACACACAAAAATATAAATACCCTTATTAATATGAACCCCCTTGCCCAATTCTCTGATAAATGCCTGCATAGTACTCTAATCAAACTTCCATATTTGATTTAGCAATTTCCTTGCAAGAACAGGAATTTACTAAATTCATAAAATCTATAAGCTATCAAAAATAATCAATAAATGCTCTGCAGCTTACCAAGCATGAAATTACACTTAATGCTGTTATATGCATCTATGTCAGGTTCTTTGTAGCAAACATAAAATTAATTTCAAAATATTATAAGTATCATCCCAGTTACATATGGTCTGGCACAATAAAATACTTTAATTATACAAGATAAAAATATCTGTAAACACTGCATACATCAAGCAAAAAATTTTAAAGGTAAAAATGTTTTCAGAATTTACTTTTAACTACTTTATGCAAAAAATATTTTTTGAAAATTTAATAGCTTATACCAAAAATTACCCTTACTTTAAAAACTTCATGTAGTTTTATTTCACAATTTAAGAAATTTTAGATTCTAGTAAAATACCTACTTTTTTTTTCATTTTATGTTTGTTCTATCTACTTTTCTTCATTTTAATTGCTGCATAACACAGGAAGTAAGTCCAGACAGTAACAGTAATATATCTTTCCAGTAATTTTTGTATTTTCCTACAATACTTAGTGGATTACTTACAGCAGGCTTCATTTGTATGTTATACTAATGAAGCTTATTATGGCTTAAAATCTATTGTCTAAAGTGCTCCCCAATATTTATGCAGTTTTAAAGTTGGCCCTCTTATTTATGCATAGTCTGTTTAAAATATAACCATTAAGACTACTATAATTTACATTGAAATAGGTGAAGGTATAATGGAATTAAGACATGAAAGTTTAATGAAATATCGCAGAAAAATATTTTAGGCTAAATAAAAAACTTTCAATTAATTCCATAATATACAGATAAAGTTTAAAATACAAATAAAATATTCTAAGACAATCCTAATATAGAAAATGATCTATAACCATTTTAATCAATTTACCAGTTTTTAAACCCCTAATTTTGACAACCAGAAAATGCATTATGGAATGAAAAGAAAATTCGGTACTTTTATTAAAGTTGTTATTTTTCTAAGATATTTAGTTATCAGCAAACAGTCTTTTTGTTAAAGCTTTAAAGTTGAAAAAGTATCAAAAAGTAAAAGAACTTGTTTGTTAATACATTTTACATTTTTCTGATTGCTTCTTTATTTTTTTTTCTAAAATATGGTTAGAAACATTCTTCTTAGTAACAAAACATGTTACGCAGGATTGATAAAAAAAAATTAGACAGAAAAGCATTGTTTTCACTAAATGAGAACCATGCAGCATCACAATTGTATGATATAAGAAACAAGAAGTATGAATATTAGAAAGAAAACATACAACAAGCAAAATATGTAAAAAATGTAAAATATTTTGTACACAATCAATCACAATTACACACCCATTTCTTAATTTTCTTTTTCAGAAAGTTTCACTCTCCATATATACAGTACAACAAAATTAAACTAACAAATTATTACAATGAAACTTTTCGAATGACTTTCAATAAGATTGATAAAATGTACTTTAAATAGTTAAATTTTATAGCATTATAAATGAAATTTTGTACTATTAAATCTTTAAAGTTTTTTTCTGGTCAATTTCTATAACAATGTTATTTAATAGCAGTTTGGTGGTTGACCTTGATGTTTTGAATAGCCTCATAACAGCTACTGTTTAGTTGAAAATTTGTTTCCTAGATACAGCCAATAGTTGGTTGTTTAGAACCACTAAGGCCAATATTGTACAAATGGAAAGCTAATTAGACCAAGACCTACTGCATAAAGCTGATTCTACACAGCTACTAATATCCATGCTCTTAGCAGGAACTAAACCCATGAGTTTAGTAATGCAAGGCAGTTATTGCCAATCCAGAACCCAATAAAACCATAAAGTCACCCAGTTTAGTTCCTGGTGGTAGTGTATATATGTGTTTTGGAGGGGGAGGGTAGTTGATTGCATATACAAAAGTTACTCATGTAGAAAAATCCTTCATGTAAGCTGGGCAATTAGTCCATATATACGCCCTGTACCTCAGGCAGTGCTGGTGATTGCAGAAATGTAGTGCTAGGAATAAATTAGAAATATGAGCTGCATGTTCTTGCAGAACTTGTCATTTATGGTGGAATTAGTGAATGGCCTCATGCACCAAAATGAACCAAGAATAGTAAGCAGTAGAAAGCTTTGTTTAAAACAGCCTCAGACTCCATCCAGCTTGGCACAAAAGAATGTTTGAAAATTCTGTGAAGAGACTTATGTAAAACTGGGCTGCAGTCATGTCACTAAAGTTATTGCAAGCAGTTATTGGACGGAACTGCATATCTCATTTCGCATCTACGAACTGGCATGTTCAAATAAGGTAATCTAAGATCTTGCTCAAAATCCAACAAGTTTAAAAAACCAAAAGCCTACTATTTTATAGTCTTAGATACCTGTAAAAAAGATTTAAAATAATTATCCCCTATGTAATAATAGCCTAAGTTATCCGTCTGTCTGTCCTCAAATTTTGAAGAAGTTGAACCTATAATGGATAGAGGCATCCATATTGGATTCTTGATGAGTTAAAGTTACCAAAATTCAAAGCCAGTAAAACGTTCGAAATAAACCCCTTTCCCCTTTTTCGAGCGTTTAATGCCATTATTTGAAACCCTATACTTCCCAATTAAGAGCAGAGAATTAAATTTATCACATAATAAATAAGTAAAATTAACAATTTTTCTAGCATTATGATGTCATTTCTTTAATCCTCTCATTTAATCATCCTTTATTTTAAATTACTTAAATATTGGCTGCATTATTTTCATACTTTTTGTCACTGAATTTAGATATGACGTAAATATTTTCTTTTATATTTGGCTTAAATAATAAATCAAGTATGTATGTGCTAATTTTAAATTTAACCATTGATTATTTTTTGATGCAATGAAAATTTTATCACCGGTAACCCCTTCTGGTAAAATGATGAGTCTAGCTCGTCATGCGATTAAAGTTACTGTTAAATATGATAATTAATTTAGTTTAAAATTTCTAGTGTACTGAATTTGGCAACATTTTTATCACTTGTGAAAATCACAAGTCACTATTGCATATACTTTGAATTTCTTGATACAAGTCATTGCCAAATTAATGAGTCAGAATAAAAGAAAACCTATTAAGAAATGCAATGTGTGTTATAAGAATCAAATTAAAAGTGAGACTACTTGGCGGTGTAAACAATTAAGAATTCCTTTGCACTTTGTTTTGAAAAGTACCACTAGCTTCAAGACTATTATCTGTATACCTTATTAATGTTTTGCTTTGATAATTTCTTAATTTTACTGTTTCTGATATTATTTAACACTATATAAAAAGTGGATTTTAATTAAGAATATGTAAGAATTGTAAAATGAAACAATTTTTTTAAATAAAAATTAAATGGTTATTTCATGCACAGTTTTTCATTATTAAATCACACCGGAAGGGGTTAACAACAAATTCTAGGAGTCTATTTCACAGACTAATGAATATCTAGAGTTAAAATTGTATATCTTTGAAAATTAAGAAGTTTGTTCGCTTATGTGTTTGTGCTTTATACATAACCACACGATTTGACTATATGAATTCAACGTGATTCTAAACTGCATTCACAGTATTGGGAGACTTTAGATTAGTATGAAGATAAACAAATTATTGAGCATGTACCAGATAATTCTCAGACAAAAACAAACCATTTCTTTTCTGCCTCATAGAGTACATTACAATTCTGGAATATTAAAAATTTTACTGATCCTGTCATATGACGGGCTATATGCTAGTATAAAATAGTAAAAAAAGTGGAAGTGCTGGCAGCAGAATAAATGGAAAATAAGCTGTGGCTCCCAATGAAGGGATAGAGCCATTTAAGATAGGTTGAAGTTGTCAGGCCAATTCTGGGGGACCAAGAAAAAACTAACTTATTGAAACCCCCATACAGAGTTGCACAACATTGTATATACGGGACAGCAGCAAACAATCTTACCTGCTCGGTCATAATCCAACCAGCAAGATGGTTAAAATTTCCTGATCATATGAGAGGAAGGAACTGGGACAAACCATATATAAGATGCATTTGGTACAAAATTATTAATCATCCATTACAACTTTTCAAAAAGTTTGGATAAATGGGAAGTCTGTAACTAATCCTGACTGTAAATGGAAATAATCACTTTATTGAGTGATTTAACTGCACATTCAAATTAAGAATTTAAGCCCGCCAGTGAACTACTTACTAAACTTTGATGAATACTAACTAGCAAAAAGATGCAATCCAAATTTTCAGAATGCATAACACAAAAGTGAATAGTAAATATAATGTACAATTTTTCTACATAAATACAACTAAACAGGTCAACTCAAGAAGTTAAATTTAGTATTTTAATCAAAATTTTAGCTTCTGGAATTCTGAATTAATATGCATTTTATATTAACAAACAAGTCTAAAATTAAAGAAAAAAGTTGGAGAAAAAAAAGAAAATGGAGCAAAAAGGAATTTGGAATACATAAATCATACCTTCACCTAAGGGATATCCTTCCCTTATGATTAATGGTAGTAAATTGACGCATACCAAGCGGCTGGTTCAAAGGATGAAGAGATGGTGCACTCCAGTCATGAGTTCCAACTGAAGCACGATAATGTTTACTTGATGTTTTGTTAAAGACTGGCAACAATTCATTTGCTTCATCAGATAATGCCTTTGAAAAAAATATTAAATTTTAGCTGATTTGCATAAAGAAATGTTACAATAATTGTAAAAATACAGAAATCTAAAATTTTTTTTTGTTTTCCAACACTCATGTAGAAAGAATTATTGTTTCACATAAACATTACAGTCATACACAATGGTTTTCAAAGTGAAACTGTATTTATATGAACTGTCAGTAGACGATAGAAGAATGGTTATTTCTTTTTGTAGTGTACTGTATGTACTGTTTTGTAATTTTATGGTTACAGTTGATAATGAGAAACAAAAATAACAGTATTATAAAATTTGATATCAATAATTGAAATTTATCAATATAAAATAATTCTTCTGATGCTGTTTAGATAAACTGCATTAATATTTAATTTTTACAATTTCTCTTTGTATTCATACTATATTGAAATACTTAGGGACATAAATGCTAGTGAAATTTTAAGTCTAATTTGGGTTAAAAGGCTACAAATATTTTGACTTCCGAATTGTGTATCAAAGATTTTATGATCTCAAGGAATATATATTATTGAAAAGAAGAAGTTAGTATTTTTTTCTGTTATATGTTGTCGTGATTTTTATTTTCAATAATTACAAATTCGCCATGTTCTGTCAAATTTGTTTTTATTTCACAATTACCATTTTTTAAAGAAAAAGTTTTCGTGATAGGTTTTGTTGTTTAAAATTCAATTTTTATGTATGTAAAACATTAGTACTAAAAGACATTCAATCTCGGAAATGAATTATCCCATTCAGAACAGTACATATATATTACTCTCCACAGTATTTTGAAATTTGACTCCTACAATAAAAAAAGTCGTGGAATTGGGAATTATTATGCAGCGGCTCACGGGGAACACAGTGCACTTACTGGACATTCGGCTATTAATAAATTGTTATAATCGTCAACAATCTGAAACATACGAGATTTATTCAGCATTTCTATTAATGCGCCTTATTATCTTTAATAGTGGTTCTGAATCTTTCATCGAAGTATTTTAATACCCAGACTGAAGGCTGGGTGCGAAGCAGCTAGTTACATATACAATAAAACTTCCAGAACAGGGGAATTGTATATTTAACAAATAATTTTGCAACACCCAGTTTCACTCATATTTTTAATATATTTACCTCTGAATAATATGGTATGTTTTAAATACAGTAATTTTAGCAAAAAAATTATTTTTATTGGGTTTTTCTTGTTTCACACTAATGAAAATGTCTAAGAAAGTTTTGGTTTTATCCTCTTTTGAGTGGAATACACAAAAAATATATTTAGCAATGGTAAAAAATTTTAATCCTTTCATAAAAATTGAGTTTAGACCTATATGCACCTAAAGAATAAGAATGCTTGGAACTAAAAATTGTTCATTGTGAAGGGCATAGAATTGTACTCAATTAAGGATTCTTTTGCAGTTACTGTAATACATTTAATTTTGAATATAATTTACAATAATTAAACAATAAAACCACCACATATGATATTTTGCATAAAATACAAGGATAATCCTCTATTAAAATTTTTGGTTGTTCTGAAGCATATAGCTAAAATTCAAAATCTCAAAAATCTTTTACACATGGAGTTCTGTGTATAGGGAGCTCATTTTTCCTTTCTCTAAGTTAATACTGAGTTTTGTTTTGTTTAAAGTAAGGTAGCTTTTCATTTGGGCATTTCTTCATCACAGGGAATGCTCTTGTTAACTCAGATTTATCTAACTGATGGTGCAATAAATCTTTCTTTGGAATGAGGTCATGACATGAAACATTTATGATTATCTACAGTTGTTACTTCTTTATTAACCCAGTTGGCATTGCTTCACAATTAGTTCTTTGTATGATCCTAAGGACATACAAAGAACTATGAACATTTGTGAGATCCTAAGGACCAACTAACTTCTTTATTTTTTTTCAGATTTTTAACATAGGAATTTTGCCAGGGTACTCTTTATATCTTAACTCTCCTTTTCTATTGGTAGTATGGAGGGGGGTTAACTCTAATAACTTTTAAATCACTGAGGAAGCAACAGAATGGATTATTTTGTCTAGGACAATATTCTTTACAGTTTTTCTTAAATGACAACCTTTAATTTCAAATTTGCTCACACATAACTTTACAATTCTTCAAATATAAAAACTTGTGTGGTTGTGGTAAAAAATATGTGCAAGCAATAGTCCTTCAAGCTGCCTACCAGGGGACTTTACAAATTAAGATTTAAAATAGAGGGTAATCTATATGTTATACCCACTCACACTTTTAAATAGAGGATGAAATCCTTGGTCTGCAGGTTTCTTGTTTAGTTGAATCACTGTATTAAATATATATATAAAACTTTCTTACATTTACTCTCCTAAGCAATACTTAATATTAAAAAAACAATGAATGTTATTTAACTTTCAGCATGTACTCACCAAAGGAGTAGAATCCAGTGAAACTGATGGTTTTGGTGCAGTAGAATACATGTATTGAAATAAGACATCTGTGAGAGATCTTGGAATTCCTCCTCCCCTATCTGACATCTGGAAACAAAAAGTGAATAAAGATTGTAGAAAGAGACAAAAAAAATCTAAGAAAATACTTTTAAGAAATTTAATTAGATTAGGACTTATTTTTGAACTTTACAAAAAGCAGGGATACAACCAGGATTAAAATACTTAAAACATATGCAAGGATAACAAAATATTATAAAAGGGAGGGGAAAAAATAGGAGTATTATAGAATATAAATATAAAATTATCATTTTGGTACTTCTGTTGAAAATTCTGTAAGTGATTAATGCATACAATAGTTTTGTCCATAAGAAATGTCCATAAATGAACATTTCTTAATGCGATCACTCATTAGGGATATATTTAAAAAAATTAATAGTATATAAACATACATGCTTTAAAAAAAAAAAAAAAAAAAAAAAAAAAAAGTTAAGGAAAATTTTAGTTTACGACCACTTAAGTTCATTGAACTTCTCATTTCCACAAATTTAAAGTTAGACTTTAAAATTAAAGTTTCTCTTTCTTCAGACAAGGAAAGATTAGATAAACAAGCTTTTTAGATGTATTAATTATAGAAAGTACTATTAAAGTATCTTACTTTTATTGTCAGATCTTCTCTTCCCAAAGAAACTAAAACTTTTATTGGAGGTAAATTATCTGTTTGTTCACCATGATGTTCAACTACAGCTCTCATTGCATTCTAAAAATGCATTTAAAAATTTAACCTCTTATTTCAGGCACACTGAATCAAAATATATTAAGACCAATTTACTTACATAAAATGAAAAAATTTAGTAGTATACTTTCACTATATAATTAGTAGTATAACTGACATAACAAAAGTGTTGGCATATAAAATACATAAGACAAAATATACTAATTTAATAATTAGCCCAAAACTTAAAATTACAATCTGTATATTAAAGCTAATTGGTAGTAAGTGATTATTCTATCAATATTAAATACTATTATTTCAATAACCATACAATCTATATTTGTATTTAATGTAATTTCAATACAACAACTTCTAAAAGAAAATCTACATCAATTGAGGGCAATGCAATCAAACAATTATATTTTCTTCATAAATTTATACTAAAAATTTTAACTTCTGCATAATTTATAATAGACACAGATTCAGAGGTACATGACATCTGGATTTGGTCTGGAATGGTATGGTAAGTTTCCTACTTAAAATTGATTCAAAATGGCTACAAACATCTATGGTACTGCAGTGAAATTTGAACTAGTACCAAAAGGCAGTACCCATTCAGCCAAAGCATAATTAGAGTAAGATCTACTGCTTACAGCCAATTCTGAAAAGCTAAAAATACCAAAGGTAGTAGGAATTAAATCTGACTAGGGTACCAAATAATATCATCCTACTTAATTGGCTGTCACCCAGCTTAAGGCATATGGGATAGTAAATTAAGAGATATACATGTATGTAGAAATACAAGTTGATACATAAGTTAAGATTTTATAACTTAAAATATTATTGTAAGCAAAGAGAATTTAAAGAAGAAGACATCAAATTTTACTGTAATATAATATGAATAAAATATGACAGTCAGGTATATAAATCTTAACATTAATAAATAGATTTAAAAGATGATATAATAATCATTAAAGTAGATCTGTATCTACCATATTGGATTCCTCTTGCTCGATGTTAATCTATAGGGAAAGTAAAGTTCTCTCTTGCTAGCTCACATTTTAAAATTTCCCAAAGAAAAAATAAAAGTAAATTCTTATGAATGCTATCTTTTCCTTTAAAAAATTTAAATTATTTGCAACTAATTCTGGTGTAGCGACATCTATTTGTCATTTTAAATGTCTCATTTGTAACTACTACAACTTCTGTTTTCATCTCTACCAGGAATTTCCCCATCGTATATAGTGTGATAGAGAAGATCACTTTGTTGTTTGGTTTAAATTCTATTAAATGTTTATTTTTCTAAATCTTGAAGACTATTTAAAGTTTATTTTATCACAACATCTCACATACTATAAACTGGTATAATTTTTTTCAAATAGAGAGAGAGGAAAATGAAGTAGAAGGAGGTTTCCATTTTGTGGTAGAACTTGTTTAAGGAAATCTTAAAATGTGCAGCAGTTATAAAAAGTTTTACCCCCTTCCCTAGTAGATTAAGAGAGGGAGAGAAATATATGGCAGGTGCAGACCCATCTAAAGTTTTTAAGTTAATGGCTATTATAAATTGGAAGTAATATACCAGTTAAAACTAAAAATTAAATTCTAAAACGTAATAAAATGAAATATTGATAAATTACAGATGTAAATTAAGAGCATTAAATGTGTTACATGTGTGTATAAATGTATTCATCATTTTTTTTTTACTATAATACAATAATGGTGTTATCTGTCAATTTAAAAAAATCAACAATACCTTAAAAAGCTCAAACAGCATATGATACAAATGAGCTGGCACATATACAACTGAAATTGGGGAACCAGGATCTAGCACTAAAAGGAAAAAGTAAATAAAGAAAATAATCAGACACAGAAAATAGTTTATCAGATATAGATACAAATAAAACATTTATCTAAAATTTGATACACAGCTTTAAGGTAAAATACAAGTTCAGAAAAGCTGATTCTGTAATTTAACAACTATTATATTTATTGTCAACCAATTTTGGATTTAGGTCTTTAAAATAAAAAATAAATTTTACAATAATATTACAATGGCAATATAAACATACATTTATAAAGGTTTCCACTCTGTACAGCATGTACATTTTATATAAAACTGAAGTAAGTCTACATATCTCAAAAGAAAGAAAAAAGGTAGAAACTTCAATGAATTAAAGTTGTCCTTATAAGAGAAGTTAATAAAAGATATGAAAAATAAATATTACAAGAAATTGAGAAACTGATATATATTATCAAAAATCTCATGGTTTAAAAAGAATATTTAAGAATATATATAATTCTATAAAATTGATATTAAGATCAAAATTAACTTAAAAAAAATTTTTTTTTTAATGACTCATGAATATTTTGAAACATTTATGAAAGTAAAAAATAAAATAATTGACATTCAAAACAAATGTTTTTAGATGTTTATCAGATGAACAAAAGTGACAAAAAGAAGAGAGTGATAACATACCCGAATTTTCAACAATTTCAACATCTGGTGATGTCATATAATACTGGTCACAAAGAAATTTAGCATTTTCAAAAGCATCTATAAAAAAAAATTTAAAATGTTTGATACACAAAATATTAGAACAAGATATTTTAATACCTATATCTTTTCTTAAGTCAAAATAATTACCATTTAAAACTGCAGTAACCCTACAGCTGGGATCAATACATCCAATATGTCGTGGATGGCCTTTCAGATTTGAGCCAAATAAGGAAGCTATAGAAGTAAATAAAATTAACATATTTTGCTTGTATACGAGAAAGTTTTATTTGCAAATGAAGATGAGATAAACTGATTAAAAAGTGTTATAAATCATTAAGAAGTAATGTTGTATAAACAAAATAATATGAAAATAAAAAATAAACAGTGTACCAATAATATTGAAAAGGTAGTATGGATTTTCAAATTATGAATCTAAAATGTAGTTAGATTTCCATAGCTCAAATGAAAGCTTACTGTGCTGGTTGATCAGCATTCGTATTGATATTCTACTCATATAAAATCTGTCTAAGAAGTACTGTATACTATGCTCAGTCTGTTGGTCAAGTTGGCACACTTCTTTTAGTTCAATAACTCCTTGAGCCATAGTTGGAACAACATCATTGTGACGATTATGAATGTTGATCAGGCGTTCACAAAAGCTGCAGAAAAAGTACATTGAGATTATAAGAGAATATGCTTAAAATGAAATTAAATTATACAGATATCCATATACAGTTAACAGTTGCTAAATAAGTTTTGTAGCTAGAATTTCAATTATTTTTATAAAGAAGAAGTAACCAAAACAAATTTCAATTGCAGTTTCATACAATACCAAAGCATAATAATAACCAATATAGACAGGACATTTTCATCATAATCAAAACTTTGTATAAATCAAGACTTAAGGCGAAAAAATAATTTTATCTTCTTTTAAAGTTTCTGGACATAAATTAATCTTTCTATGTAATTCAGTATATTATTTATTTACTGAAAGAACATTTTTTTCAATTTTCATAAAGAAATGAAATGATCTTCCAAACATTTATCTTAAAAACTTGCAGAATACATTTGTTTGGTCTCATATTGCTGAATAACTAAAAAGAGCAGTATAAAATAAATTAATTACTTTTTACAAAAACATTATGGTGTAAATAGTCAAAATGTTTATGCATCACAATATATCCATGATACGTAATTAAAGGTAAATTTACTGTCCTCCCCCTTCTCTTTCCCTTTCAATACATTCTATTAATAGTAGGTCAGGGAAGTTCCCAAATTGATCTTTGCATGGAAACCAGATTGTGGTGATCAGCAGCACCTTGGATACAGACTATATCATTTTATCTTCATATAAACTTTTATAACAAACAAGTGGTTAAAGTTCATAATATAAAAGCACAAGCTTCTAACCTTTTTTGGCTCATTGCCTTCTTTTCAGAAGAAAAAATTCTGAAAATCAGTCAATGTATTAAACTTTAAGTTTAGAACATTTAAGCGGATATTAAAGTTTTTAAAACAGATTCAATGATGCTTCTCTGTTAACTCAAATATACTATATTATACATTGAAAAACAAAGACAAATACTAAAAGGCAAAGATTGGTATAATGATGGTAATTTTTAGATACTTGGTTTCATATATTAACAATCTCAAATCTATCACATTTCACTATTAACAAAAACATTTAGAACTATTTGTCATTTTTTGAATTATTCAACTTTTTAGTTCATTTGTGCAAATATTGCTTACAGGGGTAGCAGTTGGTCTTTAATGCCCCTAAATTTCTTTCCCTCCTCCAACAAACAAAAGACTACAGATTTTTCCAATACTCACACAGGCAATAATACTCCTGTTGCGAAAAATTGGTCAAGAAACAACTTTTTAGTATTAATATGTTTACATGAACTGCTATAAAACTAGATTGATAAAATAAAGTAGTTTATAGACTTTCCTAATGCACAATGAGAGATAAGTAAAACAGAAATAAATTTTAACATAACGATTATCACAATACATAACAACCGTATTACAGGTACAAGTTTCTGAAGATAGAACAAATCTTACTTTTCTAAAACCTTTATATCATATGCATCTACATTTTCATACACTAATATTTCTTCAAAACTTTTTTCATACCTAAAATAATGAAATAGAGTTTTGTTAAGTAAAACACTGCAGTTCATTTTAACACACTTCAGTGTCCTAAAAAGGAAAAGCATAAGTATTTTCTTAATATACATAACAAATAAGTACATTTTCTACAATACCAAAAAATATATTTGAATTAAAAAATGAAAAAGTATGTAAAATTAACATATTTTGCTTGCAAATCAAGATTTTAAATAGTATAAGCAAATGCAGACAAAAGGAATAGATTTCAAAAGAAATGTCAGTCTAACACCTTATTTCAATTTTATATTTCAGATAGAATTTTTATTGGGTAGTTAAAAGTTTGGTGGATAGCTATATTGCTGTTTAGCTATTTAAAACTAACTGCAGAAACACATGTATATTAATATCTAAGACTACCTGAAAAATAAATCCTTTTTCCTAAAATATTGTTTAACAGTATAGGAGAAAACAATGCATACTACCTATGCCTAGCAATGACTAAGATTATTTTAATTTTAAAAGTAACATACATATAAACTTTCTCTTTCATTATTTTTTATTGAAGGAGAAACCCAAATGCATTCTTGCAAGATTTACATTGAAATGGCAAATAATCTTTGCCTTTCACAATGAAAAAATAATGGCTATAAATAATAGTCCCAAATTAAACCATGATTTATAACTCATAGCATATCTGCAACAATACAGCAACAACCCATAAATAGAAATTTCACTTTGAAATTCAGCACTGTTGCTTTCAGTTATGTCACCATCAACAGCTATGAAACCCGCATAACTAAAACTATTTTTAAAAAGTTGCGAGACCATAAGATAAGTAATGCAATAGGCTTAAAACAAAGAAGTTTAACAATTCACCCAAAACAATTACAGCTTCAAAGTTTTATTTCAAATAAAGATATTATGAAACAATAGAGGTTTTATTAAAAAAAAATAGGTTAAAAAAATACATACAAATAATAGTAGTATATATATATGTATATAATATATATTTGTATATATATATTAGGCATGCAATAGATGTCAATTTGGTTGGATAATGGATATCTGTCCTGAGTTTCAGCCAGATATTGGCATGTTTTACACTTTTTCTTCTTAAATTTATTTGAATTAAATCAGCTTTATGTACTTTATTTTTGCAACCAAATTGTAGTATTTTTCTCACCCTTTATATTTTTTAATTAGTCAACTATTTGTACTAGAATTTATTTAAATTTTTTTTTAAGTTTCAATACTCAATTCGACATTAATTAGAAAAATCAAATCTGAATAAAAGCATTTTTAAGAGTCCTTTACCATCCTTCTTTAATGGTTCTTATGTTTGTGTATGAAAAATTTCAAAAACATTCCTTTTTTTTTTTTTTTTTTTTTTTTAACTATCATTATTTTAAAGTTTTGTCTTGTGTTATCAGATACAAGAACACAATTAAATTTTGCAGTTGAACTGAAAAAAAGAACACATGCCAATATTCAGGATCCTCAGTCAGGAGCAACATTATTTTTGGATTTAAAATTTAACATGCTACCCATAAAGTACATGTGTAAACAACTTACATACATAATAAATATAACAAAATAACCAAAACTAATTAAACATAATTAATATTTTATTGGTTTTAAATTAAATTGAGCAAATTAAATCCACAGTAGTAAATTAAAAGGAGTAAATGGAAATTTATGCATTTAATGATGCAAAGCAACTTTTTTTTTTTTTATCTTTAACAAATTTTCACTTTTTCTTGTAGCACATTGCCTTTGATTAAAATATTTACATTTTTCTATCATCAGCTCTACTCAAATTTGAACTAAATTAAGCTTGGATTTCAGAACAGTACTGACCACGTTCACATTCAGCATTACTGTGGGGAATGCATAATATATTCAGCATTTTTTGCAAGACTTTGTATTTGATTGCTGAATTGTGATTTTTACGTTGTTCCAAATTTTTATTTTTTGGAGCAATCTGAGGTGTTTATGGAGTTATCAAATTCTCATATATATCCAGAACAACTCTTGAGAATCTGGAGTCGTTGGCATTTCTGAAAGAATGATTTATGATTTTTGCAACAAAAAAGTATAAACCTAAGTTTTTTCCTTTTTCCCCTCCCCCCTTTTTTTAAATAACATAATGCTGCGAAATACTTAAATGTATTGTTTCATATAGTATATTGTTTAGCATTTGCTTTTTTTTTGTTATATTTATCTTATTTGTGTATAATTTTTGCCGGATATACTTCCGGATACTTGTAATATCCAGCTACTACCAATTATCTAATATAGTGGCCGGATATGCCGGATGCAGTATGTTAGCCGGATAACCATTGCATTTCTAATATATATATATATATATATATATATATATATATATATACACACACACACACACACACACTAGACGACCCGACAGATGTCCTGTTTTAATGCTGAAAATCCAAAAATTGTAAAATGTTTTTAAATAAATTATAAATTGGACAGTTTTGATGGAAAAGTAAGGAAAAAAATTATTTTAAAAATACTTGAACCCACCATGCGTACAGTCATCACAAACATAATCAAATTAAAATTACCACATCGCCTTTATGTACTGAAGCCCGTTGTGCTGCCCTCTGCACCACAGATACATTGGCAGTAAAGGGTTTCAAGCGGCATTACAATAATCTCAATAAGTGGACAATTCTGGATTTTTAGTTTAAAAAAAAAATTCATTTTCTATCAGATGAAATTGTGAATTTAAACCATTCTCAATTCAATTTAATTACATACACAAAATTTATTCATATATATATATATATTTCTCCTTTTCACATTATAATGTTTAACTTACTAGTATTAAAAAATAGAGACTTATCTACTAGTAAAATTAATCAGAATTGGTCTTATATAAATATATAAAATTAAAAATCTGAAACTCAAAATACTAAAATTTTTATATAATAACTGTTAATAATAATAACTTGCATATTACCAGCTTTGTACAAGTGCAACTGATGGCATTCTTAACAAATTTTCTGGTAGTAACTGAATTTCTTTCATGATGTTAGCCAAGCGAACTGGTAATTCTTTTCTTAAAAATATGAATGATGTGCGTTCACAAGCTTTCCGTCCTAAAGAAGAAAAGGAAGAATGTTTTTATTTTACACATGAAATTTTACAATCAAGATTTATTAATACTTAACTTTAAATCATATAGTCTCAAATACTTTAAAACCCTAATTATATATATGAAAGAAGCATTTTAAACGTTTGGTTTATTACATTTTGAAGTATAATACATTATTATTGTTATTATTAATTCCAAATTTAGTTGAGAGTACTATGGTCAATTTTTTCTTTTTCTTGGTAACTCCAGCGCTCACTGGGATTTACTGCATGCTTAAGTATATTCCAGACGGCTACAAATACAGTAGAACCTCTTTTTAACGACCCCACAATACAACGACCCCTTCGTTAGAACGACCATTTTAAAAAATCTCAATTATTTTACCATAGGAATAATGTTAATTTTGAATCACTACAACGACCCCAAGAGTAATATTTTTCGTTAGAACGACCGCCACTTTTAGTCCGCAGAACTCATGAGCAAGTGGGCTATTTCAAAATTATTGTACTGTGGTACAACTTCAAGAAAGCTGTACTCCTCTCTTTGTGTTTGCTTATAGGAGGGGAGGGGAGTGACGAAAAGGGTAAAATTAAATCTTCAATTATCTTTTGATGAGTTTGTTGCTGTAGACGAAACTTTACAGTGATGCGGAGAAAATTTGAATAAGGACGATTTTATTGCTCGTATTACCGGAAATGAAGAAATCTGCGATTTCGACGACGGAGAAAAAACCGTCCAAGTTTTTGAAAAAGTGAATGAAAACGAAGCCTTCAATGCAACCAACGCCTTGCGTCAATATTTTGAAGGACAATTTAATTCTGAAGATTTCCTTCAAAATCTAACGGATATGGAATCCGTGATAATGAAAAATTCCCAACGGAACTTGAAACAGGCGTCAATGAAAGACTTTTTACAAAAGCTCAGTAATGGAAATACAAATAAATAGTGTTTTCTAGGTATGTACTGTTGCATCATTTATTTGCTCAATTTTTTTAAAATTATTTTTTCAATTCGTTACAACGACCACATGATGTTAGTCCCACAGGGAGTTGTTATACCGAGGTTCTACTGTACTAAGATAAATTAAAAAAACTTTATGGTCCCCAAGACAAGAAAAGTTGCAGTCAAGATCACCACCCCTCCCCAGGGACGTGCGCAAGGGGGGGGGGTTAGGGGTTCAACCACCCATTGAGTTCAGACATGGCAAAAATAAAAATTTTAGTAGAAATTATGCGGGCTATTATTTTTTAGAATTAGGACTCCCCCCCCCCCATGAAAAATTTCTGCCTACGCCACTGCCCCTAAAAAATGAATATATGCTGAATGATATATATTCAACGAAGCCCACTCACTCAAAGGAACGGATCTCACACACGGCACCTGAAGTCCGAAAGATTTTGAATTTAATTTTGAAATCGAAATAAATTACATTTATAGCTGCTAATAAGGGCACAGGCAAAGACATGCCAACATTCAGGCACTTGTGTCCGGAGCAACAGCGTGGTTTGAAATTTTAATATGCTAATTACAGATTATACATAAGTACATATTTTATTGGTTTCTAAATTAAAATTAAATTTAAAATATTTACACAGTAGTAAATTGTAAAAGGCAAATAGAAATTTATGCATTTAAAAATTTTTGAGCAGCTTTTTTAGCTTTAACAACTTTTTTCAGAACAGTGTTTCTTAAAATAACACTGACTCTGATTAAAATATTTCCATTTTTCTATCATAAGGGATTCTAGAGTGTTTCTTCTGAAATATGACCTAAACACAGTTTGGTTTTTCCGCACAGAATTGAAAAACTTAACATGCAGCATTACTGTGAGAAAAGAGTAATATTCAGCATTATTTTTTGCAAAACTTTATATTTAATTGCTGAATTGTAATCTTTTAGTTGTTCAATAATTTTGTTCTTTTCCGGAGCAATCTGAGGAGTTTCCGGAGTTAACGAAATTTATCATTTCTGTGGAGTAGTTGGCATGTTTGCAAACACAGAAAAATTTGTAATGATCACTACGATTTACTGTTTACAACACGCGAGCTAATGAGAGAGAAACCTACTACTTAAACCCCATTCCGAACGGCTACGAACATCCATGGCAGCAGCCGGATTCGAACCCACGAACTCATATAGCGAAGTACCAATTCGAACATCGTAGGATTTTTTTTTCTTATTTTACAGCACATGGAAACGACTAATTTAATTTACAGTCTGCATTTTACACCTCAATTTCCAATACAAATAACAGACACAAATAAACTATAGTAAGATATTTACAATGTTATTGTTTCTCATTACAACACTGGTTTTATATAAATACTAGCTGTGTAGCCCTGTATTGCTATTATTATCTGGAATAATGAGACATTTCTTTAAAAAGAGAAGTGAGGTCACGCTTACATAAGTAAGATCACATATACATGCTTTTACTTTTTTAATTTATATTAAGTTTACAAAGATCATTAAATTTAAATAAAATGAGTTTATTTTCAAGATATCACAAACGCAAATTATAAGCAATCTAAAAACCTAAATTTTGAATTAAACATATATCCTTTATTTTTGAGAGCATTAATTATCCTGATCGAACACTGGACACGAATATATATATTTTCATAAATCGTTTTCTATTTCACTATAAGAAATAACAGCAACGATTTATTATATCCTAAAATACCTTAGTAGCGAAGTAATACATTTCAATACTTTATATAATTTCTACATTGTATTTATTACTTTCAAATGTTATACTTTGTACTCTTTAATTCAAACTTCAGTTACACTTCATTACTATATAGCAGGTAATGACAGCCTACATATTCAGGAATTGTCTGTCAACATATGAAAGCGAAGCCTTTTCGATCTAGAGAGAATATTTCTCTAATACAAAATCATCCAGAAAAATTAATAAGAAAATCAGCTTTATTACTTGAAAGGAAAAGGAAGCTTTTCATAAAACGCCAGACTTCGCTGTATTACCAGTACGAATAAGTGAAAAAAAATTCCTTTGATTTTACATTTTATTTAAAAAATCATTAAGAAAGTTCTAAAAGAACAATTCCAAACCATAATAAATAATTAAAGCTGTAAATAACTAATTGCAAATAATTTATCTTTTAAAAATGGAAATGCGTCCATGCAAGCGTGCTTCAAAGATCGCAAGCTTAAATGAAAATTCAATTTTTTATTTATTGCACTAGCTCTACGAAATTCCTCTTCAAGGAAACGTTAACAAAAGTGAAATGCAACGTGTGAAAATTAGCCAACCGTCAGCAACAGGATGTTTCGAAATAAAAGAAAGCAACTACTAAGGGCAACATTCATGAAATTGCTTCCAAGAATAATTTATTCGATAATGTGATCGTGTAATATTTTTATCGCATTATTTCGAATGTTTCCGTCTTTTAAAATTCTAACAACGTTGTTAAGTGTCTTTAACAGCAAAAACTAAACCAAACTATTAATGAGAAGCTGAAAAGGGTGTTAAGTCCCCCAAACCAAATTTTACAATAGAAGCAAAATACACTTTTCGGAAGTATTTAAGTTTAAGGGGAGAAATGCGCACGTAATAGAAACATTTTATTTTGGAAAACTTAAATACATGATGTATCCATAAACCATTAAACGGAATTTGGCTTCTTAACTGGAATTATTGTGCACCTGTGCTATTTCATAACATCATCTGGACAAAGCTACATTGTCTATCTACTGACTCTTCAGTGTTATTCAACAGTTAATCATTTATAGCAAATAAATATAACAATAACACTAATAATATATTAACTATAGTCACGTCGATAGAAGAAATGTTGAATAGAATAAATATGATAAGAAACAGTACTTCTCTTTCACTAACAACCAATTGGCAATATTAACCGAAATATACGTATAAACCTTAAAAAACATGTCAAATTCTCCGAAACCTAGTTTTGACATCTGAAATACAAAGAATGCAGTTGAAAAGATCAAGGCCAAGCCAAAAAAAATTTGAATACAAATTACTGACATCTATCATTTATAAATACGGCGAGGATACATTGGCATGAGGTGATCTATAAGTAGGTTTCTTAAAAACCAATTTTCATTGCTTTTCAATTCCAACAAAATAATAACTCATTTACATGGTACTGCATGAATGCTTTTCCTAGAGGTAAAAAATCAGAAGACGCATATATTTTAAAAGAACGACTCATCAAGTGCTTGAGAAGAGCGCTAGATAGTATATTATGGGATTATTTTAAATTTAGACAATTTTCATTAAAAGTGTGTATTTTTATTTCTTTGAAAAAAAAATGATGTTGGCAATAAAAAAATATTGGTAATAAGTCGGTAGAAACGGTGTGCTTATCAGTAGCGAGTCTTGCAAACCAAAGTCTTAAAAAGAAATAGGTCACTCTTAATGTTCAGATTAAAAAGGTGAAAAATGTGTACATGTACGAGTATATATCTTATTGTAAATATACAAATACAAATAATGACATATGAAAATGCGTTTACGATTTTGAAAAAAATACGCTAAATGGGACACAAACCAAGTTTAAAAATACATGATACATGGAGACCCTCCACAGTCAACATATCCTAGAGACGTCTCTAGAAAACATTGCAAGTACTTTTCAAAATATTTTACACAACGTTTATATAAGAAAGAGGAAAGACTAATTTAATATTCATTTGGAAAAACGACTTTATACCCAGCAGCCTCTAATTTGAACTAAATTCGCATGATAAAAATTATAATTTTGACTAATTTCTTCAGTCATATCCGATATAAAATGAAACACTATAAGAAGCAAAGGAGTGCAACTGATAAGCATTTTTTTAAAAAACACGATAGACCTTTTTATTTATAGACTATTTTTAAACCTTAAAATTTGGTTGTTATCATAAATGTTCATTAAAAATATTAAGAGAAAACTAAAGATATTCATTATAATTCAAATGTTCCTATAAGAGTTCTTTTAAGTTCAAAATGGACATATTTTAAGTTTCAAAATTTTAATTTGAATGAACATTTTATATATGGTAAATATCAGAGGGATGTCACATTTAGAAATGTACCCGATGGGTAAGAAATATTGATAAAATCCCAAAATTATTATGCTTCAAAATTAAATGTTAGTCAATTTTCTACCAGCTGGAAGTTTATTGTCACTTTTAAATAAATATTAAAAACCAAAATAGAATAAAATGTCCATTAACGGAGGAGGGAGAAAAAAAAAGAAGAAAACTTTTTTCCAAAATGAGAGTTGAAATGGTCTGTGTAGAACACATAAAAAGGGGGAATTTTCTTATTTCGTTGAGTGTTTTCTCCCTCTAACTTTTATTTTTGAATGATAAAACTTTATGAAAGTAGGCGCAAGCAATCAAAGCAGGGAAGACAGTTATAGGCAGTTGGTAATCAGAATTCCTAAAAATTGCCTTTTGGAGAGTTGCCTTAGCTATGATCCCGCTTATCCCCCAATGATTATTAAAAAAATATTAACTCAAAACTTAACGGGAGGGTGTAATATATTTGCACAGTTTTTTCACATAATTCCCTGGGTGACAATGTGTACTTATAAGATTAGTTATATAAAAAAATTACACTTTACGATTGTATGTTTTAAGGTAGTAATATCATAAAAAACGATTTTACTTAAAAGGGTTATTTGATCAATTATAGATTAGGAGTTATAGTAGGTCTACTCTGTCCAACTGAGCCGAACGATAGCCGAATGGTTAGGGCTCTGATTTTCGGTACCGGAGTTCGGGACCTACTGCTTACAGCAGATTCCGAACGGCTACGAACCCACGGTCTCATTATCTCTCGTGTTGCAGAAAAGTAGACCGTAGTGCTACAAACCAATCTGTCCAATTGGCGGCTCACTAAGAAAATAAATTATTAAATAAAAATTCAAATAATAAAATCTTTGCTGTCTGTGCACATCTTTTACACATGCACCTCGATGAAATGAAAGTAATAAAAACGAAATTTATACCTATTTTTTAAATAAGACACAGACACACGATGACAACGATGACGAATAAATAGATGTTGAACAATATAAATTTTAAGAACTTTAAATTCGACCATGTCTATTTGAGAGCGTACTTCCACATATTTAACACCCTAGAATTCTGTAAGCAAGACATGTACTGTAAAATTTATTTTAAAGCAAAGAAAGGGAAATACATAGACGTATTAATTTAAAAAAGTGATTTATTGTACATTAGAGTTACTTCAAGCTTGTAATAAATAATTGACGTAAAAATAGCGTTCTAGGGTTAAATGAAAGAAACCGACGTCAGATCCGCAAACAATTCAAAAATACTGAACTTTTAGTTCCTTTAACTTTTTACTACTAATTAATTACAAAATAATCAATGGGGTGCAACACTGAAATCTACTAAATTCTATAACAACTACTAAAAATTGTTATAATTTTCACTGAATATATTTTATTACATGAAAAAAAAATTTCACGCTTTTCTTTGAGCAATCGTGAAAATATTTTTTACTAGGCAATACAGAAAGGAAATCTTTAATAATAGTCTTTGTACCTCTGTACTAGCATCTGGGTGGTTCACCTCCAAAAATTTATTTAGTAAATCGTACTGGTCTCTATAACCCAATCATAACACGTATTGCATATAGTAAATATCGGAAAAGTAAAATCAGGGAGGTTTTTGAAGAAATAAAAATGATTTGTTCCTGGGTTGTTGGTTTCAAAATAATTTGTTCTTGGAAAGAAAACATACTATTGCATTGTAGTGAAATCCAATTTTAATTTCATTTCAGTTATAATCTTATGTTACGCGATCTTTTAGTTTTCTATTAGCTTCGAAAGCTAAAAACCTAAAAAGTGATACTGTAAAACAATTTAGTCATTTATTTACAAACTTTGTATTATATATTAGATAAAGTTTTGTAATAGCCTTTTAGTTATTAGTGGTTTATATAAACGTTATTAAATGTTGTGTATATTATAACTGTAGAAGATTAGTGATATTTTCAGTAAGGGTTACAGGCAGGGCCCGACTAAGATATTTTTGTGCCCAGGGAGGGCATAATCCAATTTTTGTGCCCTCCATCCCCTTGCAAATTTATAGTGACAAGTTATTATCATACTTAGAGTCATAAAAATTATAACATTGAATTAGCAAACGGATTTAAGAAATTAGCATTAAAGTAATATTCAAAAATCAAAAACACAAATTTTTATTTTACGTAATCATTATCTCTGTTTAGCCATGCTAAAAATTAAGGACTTTTAAAGACCTAGAGTGCCCTACATTTTTTATTTTTACCTTGTCACACTCACAAGCTCTGTGGTGCAGAAAATAAATAAATAGAATTAAAAATAATTTAAATTGATGAGATGATTTAATGGTTTATAGTGGTACGTTGCTAATAATCTGTTTTATAAATATGCTATAACCCATAGGATAAAAAGAGCACCAGGTTCGTTGAGGGAATTACTTATTAGGTAAATAACAGTAAAATTAAAGTAAATAGGAAAAAATATAGTTCATGACAAACACAATTACCCCGTACAATAATTTATTAAAACTTAACGATGGTAGCGTAAGTTTGCAATTTTACCCCACTTAATATGTGTTTCAAGCACTCGACTAAACTTTCGTGCCCTAAGTGCCCGTGCGATAATCGGGCCCTGGTTGCAGGACATTCTTTAAGAAGTACCTAATAAAACACTGAATTACCTTAATGACAAAAGGGAATGCAGCTAATATAAGAATAAAGTAGAGTTAAGCTCAGTTTTTATAGTAAGGATTATTATGAGAAAAATGCTACACATGAAAACTAAAGAACCAATCTCTAAGCTTAAAATACTTCTTTTTAAAAAAGAACATGTACATATTATGTGCTTGTATATGCATATCTAAACACGGAAGACTAAAAAGGGAAGAGAAAACATATGTAGTTTCACCTCTAGGTTCTATTTTGCTTTATTTCCATTTAATGATACAACATATACCGTGATTTCGTAAGCACATGCAGACCTTGTTATGTCATTGCACAGCAGCCAAGAATAAAAAGAAAACAAGACTGCTCATGACGTTCAGTGACGTCAGTGAGAAAAGTGGAAGCAATCTATTAATTCGACGATTTATTTTGTTTCACAGGATGTATCACCCATAGGGCAAAAAATAGATCGCAATAATACACAGAAACGGCAAAGCGGTTTGAAAAAAAAAAATCTTGAGCATTTTGCTCCAAATTCACAGGTTTAGATTATATGAAATAAAATGAAAAAAAATTGCTATAAACTTAAATGGATTAAAATCGCCTTTGGAAAAAAATATGACAATGCTTTCATATATCACAGCGTTTTAATGCAATTAATCAGCGTTCTATTCGTAAATGCATAGTTTTAACCTTAAAGTGCCTTAAGTTTCAGTAACATTTGGCTATAACATAACCAAAAATAAACAAGAAATTTCAACTGATAATGCCCACGTAAAATAAGAACGCATAACTGTTTTTCAGTTATGAATCTTGAGCTTATCGTGCAATTTTTTTCCTTCTTTTAAACCAGCTTGTTTAGCAGCTAAGAATTACCTAGCAAAAAGATTTATTTTCCCATAAAATTCTCGAAGAATTAGTCTTACTTTTTTTCAAGAAAGTCAAGTCATTGCAGCATAGTAAAAAAATCAAGTAGAAAGTTTCATGTGCATTTTAATTTCATATGCAGTAACATAACAGTATTCACCCTTTTCGCTGATTTTTGACAGTCTGGTGTTAATAAAACAAGTTAAAAATTGCATTGTAATGTTAAAGTGTATCGTGTCTAAACACATTGTGTGCGGGTACATTTTGCAACGGAATTTTACCGGGAGCGGGAGTTTTGAGCGTAAATTTAGTTATTCAGTTAAATTTCAATAGAACGAAAATGAATTAATTTTTTAACCAACTTTTCGTATTTTATATTGAAATATATAAACAAATATATAAATAGAAATATATAAATAACCATAAGATTTTTGTAAACAAAAAATATAATTTTTAGTGGATAAATTTATAATAGTATCGTAAATATGAAAAATCATATGGAAATAGCATGTAGTTTTAATTTTTTTGAATTATGTTATATATAAACATTTTTACATTATAAAAAATACGAAAAGAGCAATCATAAAACTAATAATGTAAAAACTATTTTTTATTTGTCTATAAACTTTTCCCGAATCTATGTAGTAGACAAGAACATTCGGCTTCGTTTTCCTGTATATACCGTTATTTTTGTACCCACTAACAAACCATGTTGTTACACTAACTCATACTAGTACGTGCTCAAGTATCAATCGTCAGAAAACGTACTAGTACGTGTCCCGCATACAATGTGTTACGACAACTTTTCACGTAAATAGATCCACAAACGCAATCTGAAATGTACTGAACCAGCGATTTACATCTAATTCACACTAAAAACAATTTTAATTCTTTCAAAAAATTTACTATGAGTTATGTGCTTCAGAAAACATCTCTCTGGTCGAAACCGATACACCTACACACTAGCAACTGCCAAGTTGTGTGCACTGTTACAGCTTAGAACTGAAAACACACTTATTACAAAAGACTATTTACAAACTAAGTTACGTGCTTCTTAATACTATTATACAGGGAAAATTAAAATTTAATTTATGCACATTTTAAGATATGTTATGCATTGCGTTCGACTTTTTTTTTTTAAACATATGTGTACAACACTTAAATTCCTCAGATTTCAAAGACAATTTTTTCCATCTTTATATTTTTGTTCATTTTTTAAACAATAATCAAGTAAACAAATTTGTTATCGTTCTTAATTAGTTAAAATTTCTGTAGTTACTTCAAAATATTTTTTTAACAAATAAAATGTCAAAGGTCAAGGAGCGAGATAAAATAAGAACAGTAAATGAACTGTAATATTTTTTTTTTCATTCAGCTTTCTACTTTTGATATTCCTCTTGAGTGCTTGAGTGGAATAAACAGAAAAAGTCAGTTTTATTCTTTATCAAAGTAGGAATATGTCAATATTGCATAAGGCATCACATAGAAGCATGAGATACATTTAGATTAAAAAAGTTTTAGTCTTATTTTTAATCTTTTGTGGAAGAACTACATTTTACAACATACAAATATTTCAGACATTGACTGGAAAATGTCTGAAATTAAAACAGTGCTATTTGAGGCACCATCCGTAATTATCAACTATTGATACAGTAACGGAAAAGATTTTAACGAATACTTCTTTAATTTCAAAATAGATCAACTATTATTTACTAATATATATGGTGCCTCAAATAATCAAAATGGAAAATTTTAAGGAGAGACAGTACATTACAGCTATAACAAAAACATGGGTTTTTGGTCTATTCCCTATGCAACACGAATTTCTGTAACATAAGATTTCTCAAATTAACAACAAAATCACTTTGCACTACATATGAAGTCATTTTATACTAGCAGTTAACAACCAAATTATTAATGCTTACATAATTACAATAAAATTACGAGAGAGGAATTCACAAAAAATATTAGAGTTCATCTCAATTAAATGCTAAGTAAAGACAAAAAAGGCATTCAAAATATTTTTTAGAATCGCATTTTTATTAATAATAGCTTCCAGTTTCAAACAGCTGTTTTCTATTCTTAAACATAATTTAATTTTCGAAAAGAAAATATTTAAAACATGGGGTGAGGAGATCTGCAGTGTGTCTTAAAGATAAACTGTTTCTCAAAGATGACTTAAGAATTTCAAATGATAGCGATATAAAATTATTTGTTATTTTATGCTGAAAAAATTAAATTGCAATCGAGACAAAAAAAAAGAAATATTCAAATAATTAAAAAAAAACCCGAATTTTGATTATTCTGCGTTTATTTCAGGAAAATTTTAAATCTTGATTTCTCTATAAATGTTTTAATATCAATAAAATCTAAAACTTTTTTCTTCTTTTTTTTTAAGCTAAATATTTTGATAGCTTTTTGTCACTAGTACATTTGCATACATTATGGAACTGCAGAGATATATTTCTTTTATGTTTTATATAACTTGCACCTATTATTTATTTTTTAAATATATTCATAATTCTTGTCAGGAAATTTTTTTTAAAAATTCTTAAATATGCTTACATACAGTTTAATATTACTAAAAAGTCATAATAAAAATCTTTCATTTCTCTGACTGAAAAGAGATTTTTTAACTTTCGCACTTAGCAATAAAAATTTATAAATGCCAAATGAAAAACTCAGTCGGAGATGTTAAGAGAAACATATTTCCGTCTTAAAAGATACACTTTTATTTAGGTAACTTTAATTTTGTTACTGTTTTAACCCAAACATAGCCAGAAGGCCAATTTTCACAACAGCCTTAATTTGATTATACTGAAATTAAGTTTTTTTTATTTCGGATTAACTAGACTGCTATATACTGATGCATACAAAATATTTATTATAAAAATACCCTAAATGTATTTTAAAATAATTTGTCCTAAACATATCTTTAAGAAATTATCTAAACGTACAAAACTGTACTAAGAGGATGCCATAAAAATTCAGGTCCCGGTTATGACAATACTTATAAAAATCATTTCGCCTCTGAAGTAAAAGTTAATTGCACTACGTGAACAAATCGCAACCCGTCAGTAAAACTTTTTGCGGCCCTCGGCGCAATTTCCGAAATTTATGATTAAAATAAACATTGCATTGATATTAAATATAACATCTTTCGATTTATTTACTGATTATATCTTTTAATGCGTTTTATAAGTTTTAAACTGTTCTGTTAATTCATTAATAAAAACTAATAATACAATTTTTGATTTTTCCCTGAAATTTATGCACAATATATATACACACACACACACATACATATATGCAGTGTGGTTTCAAGACATATGTACTTCCAATGACGCTCGCCGCAGTCACTAGTACGGGAATTCGTGGGTTTGAATCTCTTTGCTGACAGGGATGTTCGTAGCTGTTCGGAATCGGATTTAAGCAGTAGCTCCTCCTCATCTTATTAGCCCTAGTGTAGCATAACAGTACTGTTTAGCACTTCAAACGAAACCAATCGCATGAGGCCTGCGTCGAATTTTGAGTTTCCCAGGCTTCTTGTAAAAATACATATTAACCTTTAGAACCATCACGTTGTAGATATGTAACATACTCTGAAATTGATGTTACTAACTGAGTGACCTTTAAAAGAAAGTTTTGCTGATTGTTGCTGCCCTGCAACAGGGAAACTGTGTTACTATTCTGCAACAGACAATTTGATCTCGCAGAATACATACCGACTGACGATAGTAGACTTAATTTTCGTATCAATCTCATTCATCATTTGATCAAATGCACGTAGTTGTTACTGACAAAAAACTTTGGATACATTAAATGTTTAAAAAGTGTGAAGAAGACAGAAACAGAATTCTAACTAAGGTGGTTTATAATTCTTTACCTAAAAGTAATTTTTATACAAAATAATTTATCTATAATAAATAGGCACTCTTTTTTTTTGTTTTGTTTGTAGGAACACTTGTCTATAGATGTTAATTTCTATTTGTTAGATTTTAAAAATTATTTTTTACATGTTTGTAATAATGCATTCTAAAGACATTTTTAATACGGTGTTATTCAGATAGAAGTAGTTAAAATGTGTAGGCTATCATAAAAATAAGAAAAGAGGTTAAAAGACCAACTCGTATTTTTATTTCAAACGCCTCCCCAAAACAAATTATATTTTAATTAATTTTGTCGAAAGAGAAACTGCAGGTTTCCTGGCGAACAGTACGACGACCTCCTTTCGGGAGAGAAGACTGCAGAAACATTATCAATTTCGTACCTTGTCGGGAATGAGTTTGAAGGTACTTTTAATAGACAACACATCCCATTTCCCTTGTAATTAATATGTGTCAGATGTAGCTAGTATCAATGAACTTTACAGACAGAAGAATGCTGATGAATAAAATTAAATAGACGACAGAAGCGCAATACTTAAATATTTTAATACGCCTAATAGAAAGTTTATCAATCTGCAACATCCATCCAGAACTTTCAAATTTGTCTGCTACGAAAATATAGTTAGAAAACCTGACGTTATAACAAAATTCTATGTTTAAAATATTACTAGACGCATGAAACAAATCCTGGACATTTTTGAAATGTTAATTCGAATTTTCCTATGGAAAGTAAGCTTTTCAAGGAAATTTTCTTCATTTACGAAGAGGGGTGGTACGAGTTACATGTCGCATATCGTGACCGGCAACAGAAAATTATATCACCCTTAGATTTTAGCATGTGAAAAAGAAAGGGATACGACCATCCCATATGCTTCATCTGGATTTCGGACATTCCATGAAGTGCATGTGCAAGTTTGAAGTAAGTCTCGTTCCTGTATATTTTTTGCGAAAGGGAGGGTTTTCATGTTTTGTTCTCGGAAAATGAATAATTATGATTTTTTATCTCTTCTTTACAGAGAATGATTTCTAAAATTTATCTACAAATACCCAAATTTATTTGCGGCTTTTAACCTGTTCCACGTTGTTTCTGTTACCGGGTTTATATAAATTAGTTAAATAGTTCATTAAGAGAACACGTGAACTTGTTTGCTTAATATAGATTTTGAAATACAAAATATCGCATATTTACTTTAGATTTTAGTGTAACTTCTTAGCTCTAATTTTGAAACTCTTATGATTTTTAAAAAATTGGCTCTTTTTTTTTAATTTTAAAAAACAATTTTAAGACGTCCATTTGATCTTGGAGAATGATGTCTGAACAGATAAAGAAAAGCAGTGTATTTCAGTATTAAAATTCATGGGTTCGACTTCCATTGCTTGCATGTATGAGTGCAATCCTCCGAAATTGAGTTAGATCCATATTAATTCTCATGAAGCAAAAAACTTAAGATAGCCGAATCGTTAGAGTTCTGCTCTTCAATACCTTCTGAATTCGTAGATTCGAGTCCCATTGCTGGGGCACTGGTGTTCGTAGCCGTTCGGAATCTGTTTTAGCCAATAGGACCCGGTCTCATTGTTCCTTGCGTAGCAAAATAGTAGACCATAGCGCTCCAGGCAATCCCCCTCCTCCACACTCTTTTCCGACAAGTTATTCTATCCCATACAAGTCTACACCAACTTCCTCTATTATACGTAAAACGCTTACTACGGGTACCTGGAAAACGATTGCACGTAAACAATGCAACCTATTATCATGAAATTTGGTACAAGGTTCTTTGCGTGACACCGAGTGACATTTCTCACTCTTTAAATTCCAAGATTAAATTCAGTCTTGTTTATTTAATGATTACAATTTTTTTTCTGAGGGGGATGAAAGAGGGATCGTACAATCCCGAGTCCTTTTGAAGCTCAAAGTAAAAGCTTAAACGTATATCTGAAAGGAGCTTTTAGCTTCTTTCAGATACACGCTTTCGAAAATTTGTAAAACATGTCTTTCATCTTTTGTTTTTTAAACTTTAAATAGTAGTCACTTTTTGGTCCGGGAAACAAAGATTCATTTTAAAATTGCGACATTTTAAAAACTGTACGTTATAATGTGCTGAAATTTATAAAAGTTAAAGATCGAAATATTTAAAATAAAGCCATAAAAAAAACTTTTCCGTGATTTTAATGAATTTTTAACTCTTGTATAATCTAGAAATATATCATAAGATGGAAGCAGATTTTCAGCAGATGGAATCAGCCTAACAGTGTACAAGTGAGTTAGTTTTAAGACATACCTCTAGTGCACATGATTTTGAAATGTTTTTAAAACTACAAAATAGGCTAGCATAGGAAACGTGTGAAGACCACAAAGGAAAAATACTTTTTAATTGTTCTTTGGCTACTGCGCTAATACTTAACTTGATTTTACGGGATTCTTCAATTAATATTACATAAAATAAAAATTATCCTCCCTTCACGAAAAAAGTCTCATTGCAGGTAGTTTTAAAACTTGCCTGGTCAAATTTTGTTTTAAAAAGGAAAAGCTTTGTTTTGAAAATAATTTACATGATTATATCTGTGGAATTTGCGCGCGTAACTCATTCTTTGATCTTGTCAAACAGCCAGAAACACCCTTACTTTGGCAACGATGGCAATTTTTTCATTTATTATATTTATTCCAAGAAAAGATTTTGCAGTAGGGGGCAATAACTAGATTTCATGCAAATAAATCAAAAATACAAAGAGAAGCGAGATAAATATAGTTTAAACTTCACTGAACCTACACAACACAAACTCAACGAGGTCATAAACAAAATGTAAAGGTTTTTAAAATTCAAAAGAAATATTTGATTGTTACAGAAGAAACGGTCCAAATGCTTAAAAAGGGAATCAACCATCTTTAAAGTAGTCCAAAAACCGATTTTTAGCATTAATACAATTGAATACAGCATTTTATTCTAAACAGAATATCAAAATTTTTAGTGTATGATAGTTATATATAACGTGACAATTTATTTTTTGATTCAAAACGGGACCTTCGTTTCTTTAGGTCAAATCATAGGTAGTCAATGAAAAAAAAACAATTTTTTAAAGTTATTTATTCAGAAAAAGTTAGTTGGCTTAAAAGTTACGAATCATAAAATATAGGTACCCAACATGTTCAGTTATATTTATATAGCTGGTGACAATTTCAAGTAAGAATGAAACTCTTGGCACATTTTTTTTTATATTCCTCTTAATTATCAACATCGCGCTTAGAACTGAAATTTGTAACTGGGTTTTCTCAGATATCCACAATTTGTTAATAGAAAATACTCTTTCTACTGGAGCATTTGTAGCAAGCAAACATAAAATATATTCAATTACAATAGAAAAGCAGGGCGGTGGCCGGCCGTCTGCTACTCAAATTTTCGCGCGGTTTCTGAAAACGGGACAATTTTGCGTCCCACAGACCATTTCGGGGACACCGGGACTCGTAATTGTAAAAAGGGACAGTCCCGTTCAAAACGGGACGTCTGGTCACGTTAGTTATATACCAATTACCAAGATGGCTCTGTACCTGCCATATTGGTTCCATCTCACTCTCAGCTAACCTATGGGAGAAAAATTCTCTCTAGATGCTTCCCATTTTAAGAATTCTTTAAACAAATTATACCACGTGATAGAACCAGAAATTCTATACGATGCTATTTTCTCCTTTTCTAAAAAACATTGGGAAAATGTATTTAATTTAAAATTATTTGCGAGAAATTTCGGTGTATTCTTTTTCAAACACAAATAACATTTAAAACACTTTTTAAACAAAGGAGGAATGGGGGATAACATACTACAGAATTTGTTATTCTATCAGATTTTAAGAATTTTTAAAATATGAGCCGGTTAGAAGAAAATTTATTTCTTTTCCGGTTAATACTGAGCAAGAGGAATCCAACATGACAGGCACAAACCTACCTTAAATTAAAATGTGACCATAATTCCTCGGATCGTTTATTTCAGAGACTGAAATCCAAATAAGTGAGAAACTAATTCTGGATGCTCTCATAAATCAAGCTTAAAACAAGGATTTCTTGAGTAATCCATAACAAGGTTTTCAAAAATAAATAAAATTAAAAAACCGAAGGACAAAACTACGCAGAGTAACAGGCATCTAAAATAAATCTGGATTTAAGACAGTTAAAAAGTTTTTCCTAATAATTTACGCTGAGAAGATCAGTCACAATAAATAAAAGGATTTGAGCAACATGTTGTTGATCTTAATTCAACACAATTTTCTCTCGCATGTTAGATACCAACCGACTAATGCAATTAAGGATTCAATCTTTTAAAAATAATTTTTTTTTGTCTTACAATCATTTTTCTAAACTTTACAAGACTTCTTTCTTAAATTTTTTGGTTAAAAGTCACCGTAGTAGTTACCGGGGGTGTGAAATTTGGCAGTCCTCACTTTAAAATTTCTACTTTAAAAATTTATAACTTTATGCAGCAGTCAGAAAAATATTTACTATTTAATGTAGGATTCCATCACGCGATCCTTTCCGCTCAGGAGGGAATGTTGAGCATGTGTAATGGGACCTACTCTCCGCCAGAGAATTGCGCATTATTCCGGACAGATCACAGCTAGTACTATTAAACAGGGCCTGGTTATCACACGGACACTTGGGGCACGTGCCCTGGGCACGAAAATTTAGTCGAGTGCTTCAAACACAGTGGGGAAAAATTGCAAACTTGCGCTACCATAGTTAGTTTTAATAAATTATTGTACGAGGTAATTGTGTTTGTCATGAACTATATTGTTTCCTATTTACTTTAATTTTACTGTTATTTACCTCATAATTCCCTCAACAAACCTGGTGCTCTTTTTATCCTATGGGTTATTGCATATTTATAAGACATTAACAACGTACCACTATAAACCATTAAATCATCTCAATTTAAATTATTTTTAATTCTATTATTATTTATTTTCTGCACCACAGAGCTTGTGAGTGTGACAAGGTAAAAAAAAAAAAGTGGGTCACTCTAGGTCTTTGAAAGTCCTTAATGGCATGGCTAAACAGAGATAATGATTACGTAAAATGAAAATTTGGTGTTTTTGATTTTGAATATTACTTTAATGCTAATTTCTTAAATATGTTTGCTAATTCAATGTTATAATTTTTATATGACTGCAATTATGATAATAACTTGTCTCTATAAATTTGCAATGGGAGTGGAGAGCACAAAAATTGGATTGTGCCCTGGGTTCAAAAGTATCTTAGTCGGGCACTGTCATTAAATAAACGAGCAATAATATCACAGTAATCGAGGACTGATTGGTTGGAACTGTTTGCTAGAAGAATGAGTTATATCAGTGCAATTAATGAAAGCAGACTGCGGACAACCATGCCATCAGTGGTATTCAAACCCACGAAATACAAGATGAAAGGGCCATCTTGTTTGGTCCTTATTCAAATAGGCACAACGGGAAAATTTTTTAAAATAAAAAAAGGTGAAAGTATATCAAATAATTACCAAAGAAAACTTAGGTGTCGTATACAACCAAATGAATCCGTATATAAAATGCTTTCAATACATGAAACAATCAAATTTACCAAATAATTAAAAGAATGTGCAAGAATCGCGAGTTGCATCCAATCAATAACTCATGAGGTCACAAAGAACGCGACAAGACCAAGATGCAAAATATTGAGAAATAAACATAATTGCATAAACGCCTGCAGAAAATTTTACCAAAAAATAGAAAAATGTAGACTCAAATTATGTCAAGATTTTTCATTCCAAGAGATACCCCACTAGCGTCCTGGCCCACAGACTAATATTAAAATTATTCGAACCCCGAAATTATTCGAAAAAAAAAAAAAAAAAAAACACTTGAAAAGGTTCCTATCGTTGTTCTATATGATATTCTCATAGAACAAAAATATAGTTCCCAGAAATCTACCATTTATTGAAACATCGTGTTAGAAACCAGGCGAATCCAACAGTCAATAGAAAGAACACAATACAAAATAAGAGATGAGAGGGGGGAAGGGGTAAGCTGCATGTTTTTTAAAAGAGAGTTATATGGAAAGCGAGTTTAAGTGTCATCATCCTTCGCAATCAGATAATCGCTTAAGCTTGAAGGCCGTGGAGACGCAGAGGTGAACGTTATGGCGCAAGGCTACGAAAAAAATCGTAAATAAATACTTGTGTTTTATCCGAGCCGTATTTCGAAACTCAGATAAAGTATCATTTGTCAACTATTGTGTACGCTTAGAGTTTCGTGCGCGCTCCTTTTTACTATGAAATTAAATATACACCTCAACTTCAGAGATAAAACGTTGATAACTAGTTAAAACATCAGTTCTACCTAATCTTTTGTTTTTCAATTTTCAAGGTTTATATTAACTAAGTCTATCAAACGTTTTCTACACTTTCCAGTTCGAATGGCTAGAGCATAGGTTCCTTAGTCAATGTACCGCTTAGCCATTATCAGAGGCCGAAACAACTTTGACATTAACTTTAGTTGAACATTTAATGTCTCTAAAAACCAGTTTTATTCCAACTTTTGCCAGTTCCTACTTTAACAACAACTGGATTAGAGACTAATTCAACGTGGAAGTACTAATACTAAATATTTATCATTACTTTAGTACGATATTTTTAAAGAATTATCAAGCTACAAGTCTTTAAAACTGTAATTCAACAAAACTGAACTTACAAACTTTTGGTTACTGTTCAGATCTAATTGGCTGAACGGTGGCTAAATGGGTAGGGCGCTGTTATTTGGTACCGGAGCTCGTAGTTCGGATCTCGCAACTGGCATAAATGTTCGTAGTCGTTCGGAATCGACATTAAGCATTACGTCCCAGTCTCATTAGTCCTCGTGTAGAAAACAGTAGACCTTAGCGCTTTCAACCAACTAACCAGATTCGATTACCCTAAACTTCTGACCAATATAAATATTGGTAAGAAGTGAAACCAGTATTGAGGTATCATCGATTAATAAACGATATAATTTATTAAGAGAACACGGTACCTTTTCAAAGTAATTTTCCATTTTAAGTATAACTGTAATCTTTGTAATTGTTTTGTATTTTAGAATCTAATTTAAAGCATATTCAAAAAAAGGTAAAGTTTATCCAAACTGTTCATTTAATTAAAATTTAAAAGTTTTAAAATTCTTATATTTTATTGAAATATTAATATTTTTGCCTCAAATTTTTTTAAAGAGCAATCAAAGCTTTATCAAGTTGTGCATGGAATTTTAGATATCTGTACAATTAAATTTCATAAGAACTATTTTATTCACTATAAGAAACAACGAAACTGGGCAGTCTCTTCTAAATATTTTGCAGAAGAGAAAAATGAAAGAAGCAACTAGTTGCTAGTTTCCTGGCACAGTATTCTACATATTAAAGAAATTTTAACATCTTAACATACATAGAATTCGGAAAAAGCAAACACGGAGAAAAAGCCATTTAAAATAAACCATTACAAAGGAAATTACATAAAGAAATCATACTAACTTTTGAAGCACTGAACATAGATTTTAAATTTTGCATGAATGGGTAGAAAGAGAACAATTTGAAGTGTTAAAACTTTTCCGATATCTTTAATATATTTCGGATTTCGTGTGTCATTTTAATAAACAATCTTGGTGCTTACACTTTTGAATGATTTGAAAATTTTATCAAAAATTTTTTGGT
This sequence comes from Pardosa pseudoannulata, assembly GCA_032207245.1. Classification (NCBI taxonomy): domain Eukaryota; kingdom Metazoa; phylum Arthropoda; class Arachnida; order Araneae; family Lycosidae; genus Pardosa; species Pardosa pseudoannulata. The sequence continues at coordinate 159,549,323 of CM063498.1, read as the reverse complement.
TATAAGACTGTTTACCATATTTCGAACGAAACGAATACGATCTACCAAATTTATTATCCAAAAGTGGTAACTTATGGATAAATACTTAAGGAAAATGTAACCCTAAACTAAAACTTTATTAAAGTAAGCCCCTTAAATATTAGCTACTCAGACTCTGAATACTACGCTATACTTTATTCTTGTTTAATTTACAGATTCGTTATCTGTAGACTAAACACGAATATGAAGCCTTAAATGATATCGTTCATATTACTATTCAAACTACAACTTTAATTTCATGATGGTTTTCAATTTTAGGCATGATGATCAAGTAAGCATTTTGACAAATGCTTCAAGAATTTTTTTGGAAATAAGATGGAGTTCGTGATAGTTCAATTTTAAATCTTGCATTAAATTATTAAATTTATGTATGATATAATCGGAAAATATGAGAATGATAGTCAAATATTTAAAAATTTCTAGATGCAGGGGGGAAATACAAAAAAATCAGCCAATTTAACAGTCACATAAAATAAAGAATCTACACCTTTTGACGTTAGTATCAGCTAAAAATAATCTCAGAAAGATTTAGTTCAATAGAACGATTCTATATTTAGAAAATCTAAAGTTTAATGAGAGAGATAAATTTCAGTCAACATCGTATTAAAAAATATAAAAGAAAAAAATTGTTGGTCGCCTGCGAATATTTTGAACGATAACAGCTTGATAAATAAATAAAAGATTTCTCAATCCTGATAAGATGCAAACGTTTCATCATCACGGCGAGTTGCGCAAACTAGAAACTAAAGCACACAGCACAACACACCCCTGTTTTTCCTCCGAATCTGGCCAATCAGAAAGCGAGGTGTGTACCAGCTGAACTCTCATGATGAACAAATAACATATTGGTAATAAAACCGTTCCAAAGTGCCAAATATTTAATGCAAAGCATGATAAACTAGGGGGGGGGGGAATTAAAGTTGCAAAGTTAATATGATCAAACTTCCAAAATATCAAATGAAACATGAGCTGCATTAAAGACAATTACCTAGATTTAGAATTCAAAACATTCATTCCCTAACAGCAAAAAATAACGATCACGTATATGAAATTACTACCATACATTTAAGTTTAAACAACATACTTTAATTCTAATAATTGCAAAGTATCGAACACAGGCTAATTCACTAAAAAAATAAAGGATTGTTTACATTATACATACTTTTATAAACAAATATTTTGTAGCAAAAACGAGAAGAAAAGGCGAAACTTCATAAATGTTTTTGATAATTTTATTTTTCTATCATTTTTCATTCGTTGAATTAAGCTAACTAAAGAACCAAAACAACAGAATCTTAGAATGAACTGACAGAATACACAATATAAATACAAAGTACACTTCTACAAAATAAGGATTCGACCTAATTCGATGGTAAATATTTAAATCTAAATATATTGTAAATTAATCTGATGGTTTAAGGAAATATTCTCAAGATAAAATAAACAAAACCGTAACTACAAAATCAAAGCAAAGCGGAAAGACTAGACGTATAGGAAGTCATTCAAGGACTTAAAACAAGTTGAACCACTTTAATTCGGTCAATGGCTTTGATTAACACAATAGTAATTTAAAATTGTCTTATTATGAATCAAATAAATCGTTTTTCAATTTATAGACTTTTCTCTTAGCATATGTTTTAGTAAAAATATGACAAGATACATCCTAGAGGATAATTGACTCCTTTTTTTTATGAAAACATCATCTTAGAATCATTTACTGTACGGTTAAAAAATTAAAGTACGATTTCTCATTTATAAATGATTCTGAAGTATAATTGGCAAGAATAATACAAAATTTAGTAACTGTAATAATACCCAATATATTTCTGCCATAAACAGGAAGTATATTAAAAATTCTTCACCTTCTTACATTTTGCATTGACTGGCAGAAATTTATATTTGACTTATACAAGAACAATAGTTATATTACAATAATTAAATCTAGACTCTTACTATCTTGATGATTTATCTGTGGGTTTTTGTATCGTGAAAATATATTTAATTATAATTCTACCTTGTATTTGTTTCCCAAAAGTCTATAACTCTAACAATATATGTATACAACAAATAATACGATCTTAAACAATAACGAAATTTACAAATTTATGTTACAATATTTTGAAATGTATTTTTGTAAACAGATTTTCTTTTTCTCACATCTGAAAATCACAGAAATTAATTTCTAAAATTCTTTTCATAAAATAAGAATCTATAACACGATAGTTAAAGATAATGAAATTACTTAAACATATACAAAAATCTAAATCTTCATAAATATGTAACCAACATCCAAGAATACATTTCCTACACTATAAAAAAAAATATGTCTAGATAAAACATTAAGCTAAGCGAAATAAATCGGGTTGGTACATCGGTACATCAAGAATTAAATTTATTCTTTACACGAATGTGTATGCAGTAAGGAAGTAATGGATTAATTTTTAAACAGTTATATTAATGCAACAGCTATAAGCAATAATATGTAATTTAATAATTATAATAATTGATAACTTTCAGAATAGAAACAAACTTCGCTGAACATAATAAAAAATAACTTACCAAAGTCTAAAAACTGTTTAATGGATAATGGTGATGGATTAAATTGCGAATAGAAGTCTAACATTTTGGAAATGTCCTTGAATAATTTCAGTGAAGTTCTCATGTTGAAAATTTTTTAAACAAATTTTGATGAAGAAAAAAATACAGCTGTATATACTAAAAATTAAAAATCAACTTTTCGGATTCATGCGAACCTTACTGCGGAATAAAGCAAGACTAAATTTCAATTTAAAATCCGTCGGTAAGAATATCTCTTAGCCCGTTCTCGATTTTAAGATCAATGCCTAAGCTTACGGTATAAATAATGAAGCTACCATAACGGAGAGAAATAGAGAACCAATGTTTATTTGCGATTAAAAACGTCATGACCTTCATCTGGTTGCCATTCGGCATAAAACTATCTTTGCTATAAAAATCAGGTTTAAATTTTATTATTATTTTCATGAGAAAGACTGAATATAAAATTATGTACTCAATTATATCATAGATAAATGGACTATCGCATATTAATACAATAAATTTAATTAAAAAACAGGAATTAAACGTAGACGTAGGTTAGCTGTGAAGAAAACTGTAAAAATGTAAATAAACAATCGCTTTCCGCGATTTTTTTCGCTGTGAACTTAAACGACTGCTAAAATATTACGATTTTTAATAGCAAACCACCAGTTGTATACAAAATTTGATTTCTGTATGGAAACTTTATAGCAATTTAACTACTATTTGAAACGAAATGTGAGTTACTTTTAAAAATTGCTGTACTTCAGTTTTTTATATTTTAGTAATCGGTTATCTTCAGATTATTTTATACAAAAAAATCTTCCGTCTTCTATTGATTTTAAAGAAATTTGTAACAAATATTTAATATCTCAACATTATCTTGCTTGCTTATTTTTCTTCCCCATTTTAGAATGCAATAAGCTTACAGATATGTCAAAAATTTTGTTTCTGTGGTTTCCAGAATTTTAGACGTAGGCTCTTGCAAAACGTTATTTTAAAAATATAATTAACATTGTATGCATGTAAATCATGTATTTGACCTTTAGCACCCTTTTTTGGTTAATTCCTAGGTAACGAAACACATAATACATAGTTTGTTTTACATAAATTAGCACATTAATTAAAGTAAATCTTATTGAAAAATTGACTCAAAATAATTTACTCAATACATTTCTCACTCCCAAAGAAAAATCACTGTACTTAATAATGTTAGGTATTTCAAAGTTATATGAAAGCTTTGACTTGTAGTAAGAAATTTTAATTTAGAAATTTTCAAAGAATCATAAATATAATGATGTATTTGTACGTGTTAACAATAAGAATTTTTTTTTAAATCTAATTGTGCTTTTAAATCATTTTTAATTACAATTACAAATTTCATTTATCAGATTTTTAAAGCATCATGTTTTATGTTATATTGCTTGTAGATATTTATAAGTTTTTTCAATAGCTATAGTAATTGAAAATTATTTATATAACATAGGAGTTTCTCACAAAAACTGCGAGCTTCTTTTCCTAGTTCTGCAAAGCTTCAATTTATGACACAAATATTTCGTTATCCAGAATCCATTCCAAAAGAGAAGAAACTGAATAATGTCTCACCCTCTAAAAGTTTCAAGGTTTGATTTTTAATTTTATCTTTCATGCTATTATTATTTTTTCTCTTTTAACTACCTTTATTCCTTTATTCTTTTAGTTAATGATGACTCAAGGATATATCAAGCCAGTTAGTCCAGGTATTTTTAATCTTATGCCATTAGCAGTTAGATCAACGAAAAAATTATGCTCTTTAATTGATGATGTAATGATGACTGTTCAAGCTCAAAAGGTTTTATTTCCATCATTAATACAGGGTTCCTTGTTAAACATTACAGGTATGTTAATATTGCTTTAATTGTTGTTTACATTATTTTTATCAATTGAATCCTAGAAATGGAACTGTCAATTAGTATACTAATAAACATTTATTTTTTATTGAGCAACATTATATTGTTTTATTTCATTATAAGGATAGTATATATAGATTAAAATAGTTTTTAATTTAAGAACTAGTTTATAATTTATAAGATTTATTAACAGGCTAGAAAAGTGTTATATGTGCTAAAGCATAAACAAAGAAGAAAGTTTAGGGGTTTAACCATTTTTTCCCTATGTCCAGGCTGAGACCATATATCAGTTGTAAGTCCTCTGGCAACCCAATGAAAACTAGCCAGGGGTTTAACCATTAACCAATAAACAGAAGATAGTTCATAAATTTTTAATACTTAACTCAAAAGGTATTGCTTTGCTTTATGTACATGCATTATATTTTGACACTTCTGTTATATTTTTGTCAAGTCATATGCATTTTTATTATAGCATCATTTAAGAAAATAATTGGGGCATTACATAAAAAATTTATCTGTCTGCCACACTTTTGTCAGAAAAGTATGGCACTGCATGTGTGTAACTCTATTGATAAACTCCTAAAATAATGGAAAAACTGCCTACATTTTCTTCCTCTGTAAAATCAGTTATAGTTTATAATTAAATTAGCACAAAGTCATAGTAAGCCAGGTATTTACTTATTTTATTTTGTTTGTGCTTTAAAATAAAAAGAATATAATAAAAGATGCAAATTAATTTGTTTTATATGGTAATAAAATAAATTACATAGAGTTACCTATTTATTTTTACTAAAATCCTAAAAATTTTCTCCAAAATATTTTATTCGTATATATACAGTTTGTAAAAATTTATATAAAAAGTATGATTGAGATTGATATATGTAATTTATAAAATGAAACAGGTCTAAAACTGTTATGTACAATAATTCTGAATTTCATCTGAATTTATTGAAAAAAATCCTTAATATTTTTATAATTTATTAAGCATATCTTTTTTTTTAAATTATATATCAATTGTACATTTAAAAGTATATTAAAAAATTACACTGTGTTATACAAAGATAAATAATTAAAATTTCTTTATGTGCTGTTATGTTAAAAACTTATAGCTCTCCTTCAAGCTTAGGGAATCTTTTCAGTATATTCAGAATAAAATATTTATACTCTTAAAAAATTTAAAACTATAAGGTTTCTTCAAAATTCTTTTATTTGTTATGTAAAATAATATTTATCTGAACAGCAAATGTGAAAAAACACGTAACACACACACACACACACATATATATATATATATATATATATATATATATATATATATATATATATATACATGTATTTGTATCGAATTTTAAATTTGTACTGTACACTTAGAAAGTGGGAATACTTTATTTCTACAAGTTTTATATATATTTGGATTTCAATTAGAAATGAGGGTAAATAAATAGCAAGAGAAAAATAAGTTTAAGTGGAATGTTGAGTGAAAAAACATGATAAATCATACTTTTGCTAAATCTTTCTAACACTACTAAGATTTTTAAGGAAAATAACAGTAAATTTTTATTTTTAAAAATTTGTAACAGACATAATCTTTATTATTAGGAAATTCTTTATTATTCGGATGTTTGTAAAGCATAATGCATATCTAAAAAGTGTTTGGTTGATAAATGAATAAAGCTTACTCCATGTCAAATATATGAAGTTTGAATAACATTAGTATTTTAAAAGTTTGTACTGTTTAGAAATGTATAAAATGTATAGAAATATATGCATTAAAACATATAATACATTTGGCTTAGTATACATGGATTTAAACTAAATGGTATAAATATTTTTAGTTATTTAGAAATTATTTCATTTATATATAGATGTTGTGTTACTTGAATTTTAAATTTTTAAAAATGACTGACGCTTTCAAACCATTATTTATACTTATCTAGTATAGTTTTCTGTAGAAATGATACATGGTTTAAAGTATATATATATATATATATATATATATATATATATATATATATATATATATATATATAATATATATTAATATATGTGTATATAAAAAAAAGTAAAAGTGTATATATATATATATATATTAATGACTATATCATTTTAATATTCATCTGTAATTGGAAAATTGTATAATGGAAGTTTGTGTCATGTGATCTGGAATAGGTGTAAATAATTTTACCAAGTCTCCAAATTTGGTAATATGCCTAGGTGTGCCATGATTTCTGATACAAAAATTTGAGATTGTCTGCTGTAACTCAAATACTGCAGATAATTTTAAATTTCATTGTTAGAGATCATCTGAAATATTAAAAAAAAAAAATTGTAGTCTTTCATGCAATTTGTTTTAAATCAAACAGTTGAATGAGTATCAAAAAGAAGTGTGCTGCAGTTATTTTTCTGTATCAGAAATAGAAGAGCCCATCAGAGATTTTTAAAGCACTTTAAATAGTTATACTTCATAAAGTTTTTCATTTATCAAACAGTTAAGATATTTTGAGACCAACAGGATTGCAGATTGTATTAGAAATTGTTGTAGTGCTCAGTGAGACACCAGCTCTGTCAAAATAGCTAAGAAGAGAATATGTTGCAATATGTTGAATTTAAGGTAATTTAAAAATTTTTAGAAAATTTAGTTTCAAATTTAAATACAAAGTTTATTTTAACTTTTTTTATAATTGTATCAGAACTTATGGTGAAACTAAGTATGGCCAAATTTTACAACAAAATTTAATGAATGCAGTATTGGAAAATAAAAGAACTAGATCGTACATATTTGTGTATTGATTTTTGTTTATTTTATTAGTATACTACATTAAAAAGATCTAGTTCATTAACACCTTCTTTTCTGGAGAGAGTATAGAAAAAAACTGGGGGTTGCTTTGATGGACCTTCACCTTCAGGACGAGATATGCAGCACCAAGTTATATATAGATGGTTAGATATCAGTGTGGCATGCTTTGATACACAGATACAGCCATATCAGGCTTTACTGCAAGGGGGAGGCATTCAAAGTAGAGTCAAAACATTTAAGGACCAGAATTTATAAAGATTTACGTCTAACTGAGTAAATTTACCACAGAGCCGTAGGATAGATAGATAAATATAAAATTTAAATGGTATCAACATTTAATTAAATATAATAGAATAAAGTATGTTATTTTTTATTCATAAAGTAGAGGAGGAGTTTAGTATGCTGTTTCTATTTTTGTGATGTAATTATTTTCTTATGATTAATTAAAAATAATTTCTCATTTTTATAGGTCGATGGGAAAATAATGTTAATTTATTTAAATTGAAAGACAGGCATTCTGTTGATTATTGTCTGGGACCTGTAAGTATGAAGATTTACAATAGTGTATCAATAATTTAGGAAGTTTTCTGTCTTATGTATATATAGTAAACCATAATATTTAAAGTTCAAATTCTTCCTTATAAGAAAGGAAAAAAATATGATTTATTGTATGCAATAAAAGTACAAGAATGAAACCACTTTTGAACTGAATATAGCACTTTCTGAACAAATTATGCTTTCAAACTGAATATTATAGACATTACTATACTTTGTAATTCACAACTATAAAATGATAATGAAGGGTAATGAAAGAGCAGATAAAGCTGCTAAGTCTGCAAGTAACTATTTACACTTTGACTTGTCATATTGTGATGCAAAACACCATGTGGTGAAATTTGTTTATAAACGATGGCAAGAAGAATGGGACCAGACTGAGAACAACAAACTTTGCTCAATAAAATCCAATATTACCCCTTGGCCTCCTTGTCCTTCTAGAAAGCACAATGTAATTCTAACTTGTCTTCGCATTGGACATACCCGCTTCACTCATCGCCACTTAATTTTAGGGGAAAATGCACCCATTTGTCATCATTGTAAGATTCGTATGACTGTGAAGCATATACTTGTTGAGTATCCTTTGTACGCCAACCAGTGTTTTTACTATTTTTCTTCAAATCTGCTTTTATGTGATATTTTAAATTCTGTTCCGAATCAAAATATTTTTACATTCTTAAAAGAAATTGGTTTTTATCCTCACATTTGATTGTCTAAATTTTTCCATTTTATTGACGTCTACATTTTTAATATTGTCTTTTGTATTCTTGTTTACAACTCTCTTAATTGCTGCTATTGTGTAATTTTATTTATGCTTGTTATGGTTATTTATCCTTTCTTACTGTTTTATTTCTAATTTTTGCATCATGGAGGTTGCTTACCTCATGTTTGGCACATTATGTTCTTTCAGGATCCAGTGCCATAAGCCCAATAAAACCAAACCACAACTATAAAGTTTATTTAACTTGTGTCTATAAGTACACTCCCGAGTATCCAGACTAATGTGGCAGAAGGACAGGCTGGAAAACAAAAAAGCCAGATAGGCCAGAATCTATGAACTCATTTCTGTGCCTATCAATAAAGAATATAAAGTTTTTATGCCCAAACCCACTGTTATAATACAATTCTCTCATAATTCTATTTTCTCTTTTCTTATTGAGTATCAAGCCATTTATTTATATAAGCCATATAGAACATAGCCATGGCCTGGTGAATCATAGAGGCAGTTGCCAGTAATGTGTGAGTTAAAATAGAAGGCTCTGTATTGGTATTTCATATGTATTTATATACTGCATTGCAGATTTCAAGAATTTATTGGAGGAAAAGTAAGTTAAGGGATATAAATTATTCCCATTTTAACATAAATTCTGTAATGCCTAACTCAAACAAAACATTAATATAAATCATAGGCCTAATTCTTAAGAAAACTGACTCAAACTGATTCCATTTTTCACTGATAAATAATTACACAAATATGGAAAGGTAACTCTAAGATAAGAATTAGAACTTATATTTTAAAGATTTTCTTTAACAGATGACTGCTTCTGCATTTAGCTTTCTTCCATGATGCCATGTTGTATAACTACTCCCAGGAAATTCCCTCATTTTCTATAAGCTTGAAAAGATGGTTTTTGAACATAGGTACAGCTTCTTTATCAGCAGATAATGCTTCCTAACAGTTATCTGGATAATGCTGAATTGCTTTTTCAAGAAATATAAACTAACCATCCATCACTGGCAATAAATTCTGATTTTTATCCTTCTATTTGTCACCCAAATTTCAAAGTTGTTTCCTGCAGTATTGGTCCAGTTACCTCTTCCTCTGAAGTGTTCATGTCACAAAAATAAAGCTTCTAACTTCTTTATGTTTTCATCATGGTTTTTCTTACTTTTATTCCACTTTCACTAGCTTGGGCAACACACAATATTTGAATTTCTGTTTGGAGTTTTTTTCCTAGTCCTCCACTGTACTTTTCCTAACTAACTCTGAAGTTATATATTTTCTACTACATCTCGTTGTGTAGAATGTAATTTTTCCTCCACAGTTACTACAACTTTTTTTCATTTATCACCCATCACTGTATGTACTGTGCAGTTATAATGCTCTTTTCCTTTCCAAACTTGTTTTTTTTACACGACTTGGAGGATCGTAGCAGACATCTACTTCCAATGTCTTGGCAACGTTGCCAATTTAATGCCTTGTCTTTCTCATCTAATTAGGATAAAAGAAAACCCTGCTGGTTAGTCACAAACTGGACACTTGGGAGTGTACTGTATATATATGTGGGTGTGTTATAAACTGGATGCAGTTGTATCATGGCATGCAAATTAGGTCTAATATAGGTGATAATACTCATTAAAGATGACAATACTATCTCAGAAAAGATATTGGTCCTCATTCTTATTGAGAGAATGGCAATGTGCATTACAATTAAGACTAAAAAAAGTTAATAATCTATGAAGGCTGCTAATTTCCAAAGATTATTGAAATGCCTGACATTTGCAAAAATCTTTATAAGTTAAACTGCTTTCAAAATGTATATTTTTAATTTTTATTCTAGAATTTCCTAAAGTGACTACCAGGGCTCTAAAAAAACTTAATTGGCCCTGTCTCTTAGCTAAGGCATAACCTTGAATATAAGAAGACCCTGCTTCTTATATTCAAGGTTATGCCTTAGCTAAGAGACAGGGCCCATTAAGTTTTTTAGAGCCCTAGTAGTCACTTTAGGAAATTCTAGAATAAAAATTAAATACATATATATATATATATATATATATATATATATATATATACAGTCTGTATCGGTTTTATGGTCAGCTCAGATGTCCAGAAAAATCAAACCATATAAGCAAGGTGACCATATGTACGGAACAATACAAACCTATTGTGCATATACCGTGCATTTTTAATCCATAACAGAAAAGCCTTATCCACATTCCCATAAGGTGACAATCTCTGATGTTATCTTTCTTGATCACCGATTTCAACACTTGAGAACCAAAGTTTGGCAGATAAAATGTTGTTTAATGTCATCTGGGTAATCGAATTTGCTTTGGCAAAAGTAGCCTTTAAAAGATTAGATATTTTTAAAATTTTCAATCAATTCATTTTTGGTAGCAAATGATAAATTCTTTCTTTTCGAAACCATAATTAAAAAATGAACATTCTTATTCTTGAATGATCCTAATGCAACAAAATTTTTCTTTACTTGTTTCGTCTCAATTTCAACTTAAGCAGGGGGAGATAATTTCAAGCAATAAACAGACAGATGTCCATCTCTTGTCAGGGGGCAAGAGAACTAAGAGAGGTGATGTCTACACAAGAAAGGGGGAAAAAGAGGGAAATAAAGGCCTGAATTCAGATTCTCTCCGATTTCGCACTGACTTCTTTAAAAAAAAAAGAAAAAGAAAAAAAAATGGAAACTCGTTGAAAACATGAAACTGACCATATAACCGGTAACAAGAAAAAGAAAATCACTGTATAAGCGGTGCACTTTAACATGTCGTCTATTAAGTTAGATGGGACTTTAGAAAACTGACCATATAAGCAGGGTGACTTATAAGCGGGTGATCATATAGATGGTACTGACTGTATATATATATATATATAATTTTTTTTTTAGTTTCCTATGATACATCTTGTTGCTGATATTTGTTAACCTATTTGTATTACACTTTGTCATATAAATATAGTCATAGTTTTGATATTTTAAATTGAAAGATTTCTTCAAAAATCTGTCTGCTTATTGATTCTGTTTATTTACCCAATCGATTTTCAAAAGGATTTTTCTTTGCATAATTAAGGATTCTAAGTTAGTGTTTTCTTTTCTTACTGCATGAACAGACTTTAATCGTCATTCTAATTCTATGTATAAACAAATTATGAACTGTGAAAAGAATTTATTTTTAATGATTTTGATCTTTTTATGAAAAAAATGCTATAAATTAGTATCTTAATGCTCATTTAAATAATATTTTTGTTTTGTAAGAAGCTTTGTGCTACTGTTGAATCTTTTTAAATATTTTAAATATTTCTTAAAAGAGCTGTCATTTATACATATACATTTATTTTAGACCCACGAAGAAATTGCAACTCATTTACTTTCAAAATTATACATTTCATATAAGGCCTTACCTCTTAGACTGTATCAGGTAAATTTATTATATTTTTCAAGTACATTGTAAACTGTTAAAAAATATTGTATATTTATAATTATTACCCACTTGCTGTGATGAATAAGATGTTACTAGATTATAAGATGCTATAACAATTTATCATATTCTATACTGTGTTACTTTTATCACATTAAAAGTACTTATAATTTCTGTGTATCGAATCTGGCTATCTTCAATTTGTTCTTTAAAATTGTTTAGTTTGTTCTGCTTTTGAGAAAAGATAAATTAAAATGTATAGAAAGTAAATTTTTTGTGATTCTTTTTCCTTTGATAACTTTTAAGGTTAAGAAATGATTTTAAAAGTTTAACAATTTTAATGTTTATCGTTGCAAAATTCATTTGTAAGTTGTTATTTTAACCCTTTGTTTATTAAGAATCATTAATTGAAATATAATTCTTCAAATATTAAAATACATCATTTCTAACATGCTAAAACAAATCAAAAGAATTTAGAAGATAAAAATTTTAATTTATTCTCAAAAAAGAGTTTTTTCTACAAAAATGAAAGATACATTTCTTATATTGTAAATTACTTTGCACAAAAATTATTTTTACATGCAGAAATTTTAAATTACTCATGAGAAATCTATTTCTGGTACAGTAGACTCTGCTTAATGTGATCGTGGTTAATGTTATCAATCGCTTATTGTTATTGAAATCACTTGGCCCTGATTTTGTCCATTCATTTGTATGTTAAAATTATCGCTTTATGTGATCGTTACATCGGTTAATGGAATCAGTTTTCAAACCTTATTTTAACTGGCAAAGGAATATTCACAATGTATTCAGAAGGAACCCAATCTTTGTTTTTGCTGTTGTTTTAATTTCTGAGAATTCTCCCGCTTGCACCTAAGGAAATGAGGAATGAATAAAGGAGTGGAGTATAAGATGTTTCTGGAATATTTCAGAAATAGACACACCCTGCTGGTGGTCAATGGTTGTCAGGTAAGCAGAAGGCAACACATTCTTATCAGAAATGAAAAGGAGCATATTCACATTTTATGCCTTGCTCGCTTACATGCAGCTTGTCTATTTGTAAATCAGAAAGCAAAATGATTTAACATTAAAACAAAAGACCAAAATTTTAAATTGTTATGACAGGTTAGCAAAAATGAGTCATCACAATGCTGCAGTGCAGTTAAACATTTCTCAGCCTCTGAATTGCATTGAAAGTGGTGAAACGGGGAGTACAACACCACTCCGATAACTTTGAAAAACATTGATTACGAACAATTTATCAATGAGCGTCTTAGAAAAAATTGTAGACAGTCAACAATTGATCAATTTTTTAAATTTTGTATAAAATTCTTATGTTTTAAAGGATAATATACAATATATAAATATAAGGTGAGTTTTTTCATTTTATTTTAAAATTTAGTACGTGCAAATAAAAGGGGGGGGTAAATTAATCTAATTTTGCATATTGTTTATTGTTATCAGTCGGTTATTGTTATCAAAATCACAGTGTCCCAAATTGATCATATTAAGCGGAGTCCACTGTATCTCCAAATTTTTTTAAACATTCAAAAATCTAAAGGTTGTTTTGGTAATAATCATGTAAATCTGATAAAATGATAAATCAGACTTCGATATAAGCATTAAAGTAAGTACCACCATTTGATAGGAATTATAAGTAAATTGCGTTAATTACAGTGTTGTAAAGGGATAATAATCAATAAAACCATCTTTTAAAGGGACAAAACGGACCTTTAAAATGACAAAATGTAATCAAAAATATGATTTTAAAAAAATCTTTAATTTGTTCATAAAAATGTTAACCTATACATACACTTTATAATCTAGTCAAAGTTATACTATCAAAAGATTGTTTTTATTCATTGAAACCTATTTTTTTGTTCTATATCCCTGTTTTAAAATTTGAACTTTTTTTTTTTTACTGTTTGGATTTTTTAAAGTTTTTTTATTGGTGTCTTTCAAACGTTCCAGATGTTTTATGTGTTTCAAATTTTTGTACAATATCTAGTGATGTGTTTCTCATAAGCATGGGTATTCTTTTTAAATATTATTAGTTACTCATCAAGATACCAAGTGTACAATACTGTGAAGAAAAAAAAACTTTTCCAAATACTTTAAGTGTAAGTGATAATAGCTTTATAGAAGTTGTATTAAATGTAAAATAAATTCAATACCCACTTTTGGTCCTATACAAATACTGAATATATGGTAAAAATCTGCAAAAAAAATCTAACAATAAAAAGAGGAAAAAAATGAAGTCTGTCAGATCTAATTCTGCACTAAAAACTGGACTGCAATCCTAAATACACAACGCTTTAGCAAAAATAAAACTCCCCTGCTTACATAAACCAACACCATGTGGGAATTTATAGAGCCGTCATAAAACTTGTCAATCGGAAACATTCCTTTTTCCTCATGTTTATATAATCAAAAACCACTTGTATGTGTATCATACTACTCTCCTATTGAGTACAAGGTCAAATCTACATGTATCTAAATCCATATGGACATACAATGCCATCTTGTGTCAAAACTTATAGTTTTTAAAATGTTCCACAATACTGGCACACATATGTGACTGTCGGGGGTGAATGAGAAAATGCTCTGGCACGCCAGTGTGTTGGCCGGGAAGTGAGTGCGTTTCTTGCTGGCACGTATTTGTGACAGTAGGTGCGAAAGGGTTAAATAATAGAGTTAAAGTTTGATAGTTGCAGTTCAGGATCATTATTTATAGGCTATACAATTATGCTCTTATCGATAGAAATGACATTGATTCCTTACCATTGGGTTCAATAGTGGGTTAAGCTTGCTGTGTAAATGACAATCAATTTTTCAGTATGTTGCAGATTTGCAACACAGGAAATGCAAAAGGTTGAAAGGTATTTGTATGAAATATATATGAGGGAAGTATGTAATGTATGTTTCATTCTGATGAATTTTATAACATTCAATTATAAAATAATTTGATGGTTCCTAATTTAATAACATCTGCATAAAGCATATATGTAATATTTACTCCCTAAAATTATTTCTGCTGATGCATATCAATTTTGACAGATATCTACTAAATATAGGGATGAAATGAATCCAAAGTTGGGTTTGTTAAGAGGAAGAGAATTTATTATGAAAGGTTTGTGTTACTTTATCTAATTTTATCATCTTACTCAATGAGATCATATTATGATTTATATTTCTATTTTGAAATAATGTAATTAATGAATTTCATATCATAAAATGTATTTTATAAAATAATTGCTGTAAACAGCTTTTTCTCTTTATCATTATATTTAATTATTTTATATCTTTTTAACAGATATGTACACTTTTGATAGCAATTTGGAAAATGCTGAAATAACTTACCAATCTTTATGTGAAGCATATCATAAACTCTTTAGTATATTAGACATAAATATAATAAGAGGTATTGTAGTTTAATTTTTTTTTGCTATTCATTATGTTTTTATCTCATGAAAATTATTACTGTAGTGCATTATCTCTTTCTATCATGATGTTTCATAGGTGTAATCATTTTGCTATTGAAGGGAATGTTATCAAATATACTTCAGGAAATTTTGATAAAACCCATTTTTCCAGAAAGTATGATTTTTCAATTGGGCACTTTTCAGGCTGGGCTCACTTTAGCAAATCCTGTTTCCAGGATAGGATTTGCTGGATTAACTCGTTATTTTATGTGTGTACAGGCTTCCCATACCTGAGGTACTAGAGTAATCTCCTACGTGCTCTACCTGGTAGTCTCAAACTTTTGTCTACAGTGTTTGCTCCTTGGCCAGTTGGGTTAAATTAAAATTGGATCATGATGGGTAACACTTTGGGACAAACAACAAATTCGATTTCAGGATAGGATTTTTTTTTAAATCTTGTATCACTACACCATGAATATAACTATTAACTTTTTGTATCAGACTGTTGTAGATGTGCAACATACCCAAAATTGGTCATTTATACAGTGACCTTTAGACACGACAGTTGATAATTGCTAACCTTCAATACTGAAATTAATAAAATTTATTCTCATAAAATATGTACCAAATGGCAAATCTAAATTCTTTTAATCAGAATCTTATTTATTGTTAGATCACATGTGTAGGATTACTTCTGTCAAAATAAATTTGAATTTGTTAAGAAAAAAAAAACTTGTGGAAATGCCAGAAACAATAATCTTTCAAATACTTACATAAAAATGATTTTTGTGCAAAATAGTATACAATGTTTATAAGAAAGATGCATTTTTTTTTGTTTGTAGAAAATAAATGCTTTTGCCAAAAAATTGTCAGTTTTCTTTTAAATTTTTAAAATTGCTTTTTACATGTTTTAAATAATGTATGCTGTAGTATATTTTTTTTAATTTAAGGTTGTTGAGATTAAAGTTTGTAAAATTCTTGATTTAAAAATTTTTACATTAATTGGATTTTTTAATTTAATTATTTTTTTCAGAAATAAACATTACATATTAAATTTAATTTAGAAGTAAATTTGTTATTAAGCTTTATTTCATTTATTTTGTTAATTATGTGTGCAATATTATTTACATACGATAAATTATGTATTAAATGCATAAAAATAGGGGTTTTTTTTAAAATCTAATTGTGACAAACTTTTATAAATTGTTGATGTTTTTTTTTCTTTGCTAATATATACAAAACTATTTATAAAATCACCTTTTAAAGCCCTAGTAACCCCTTCTTTATTACTTCTGTCAAAATTACAGGATGAGGTTTCACCCTCTATATATTTTGCCTGTGATGATTACAGGCTGAAATGCTCAAACGTAATGCTCCAAATACAGCCCTTTACTTACTCCCCAAAAGTTTTTTTTTTATATATTTTTTATGTTACATATTCCATGACAGTTTCACATTATTTATAATATGATTGGAGATGGTTTATTTGAAACTAGATATAACTTTATAAATAAGGTACTTATTTTACTGTTTTCTTGAAAATTAGTTTATCATTAAGGGATTAAACAAACACCAAATTGAATATAAGTGAAAATATATTTATGAGTTTGATGTCAGCATAAAAAAAAAAAAGAAAATCATGAAAGGATTGACCAAAAGTTTCATTACCAAAGGAATAAAATTCAAACCTTGTTTTCCCACTGCAAATGCTAGGATATGAATTATTATGCATTTTAAAGCTAGTGGTGGCTTCTTTTATTCATAAAATGAAAGTATTCATGAAATGTATACTTTTAACATTCATGAAATGTTAAAAAGCATTCTTGATTTAAATCAATAATTGTAAATCTTGATTCATATCTGGGTGTAATTAAGTAATCCTGGTTGAGATATAAAGGGTTAAGCAACTAATAGAAACTCATTTCTTCATAAATTTGAAAATTATTTTAAATTTTCCTATAAATGTAACAAATATCCACCCCTATTTTTTTTCTAGAAAATATTTGTACCATAGTTAGAGTATGACTATGTTTTTGTATGAAAGTAGAATTTTTACTCTGTATAAGAAAATAAAAGTAGGCTAGTAAAAGAAATTTAGCTAGATAATTAGTGGGATGCAGTGTATCACATATGAAAATATTATACCATAAGAATTAAATACTAAAACCATAGTAACTAAATGTCATCTTAAAAGATAACTATTTTGTTTACCTTTAAATTCTGAACTCTCTCTCCTTTTTTTTTGTGTGTGTAAATGTAAGATATTTGTTAGATGTTAAAGTAAATTTGTATTTATACATTCATACTTTTTATCTTGTCTATCCTAATATTAAAAAAAAGTGTTTTCTACCTTATAAGTAAAAAAATTTTGAAAAATTAACTATTTTTTTTATAAAGTTTCAACTAAAATGTCAAATCTATGAATAGATATGAGTTTTATGGTACCAGTTTTCCTATCTATACTCAAATTTTTATTTTTCAGCTTTGCTGTTCTACTTCTAAACTAATGTGCATGTATGTGGTTATGTGTAAAAATATTTTCCTATTTTGATTCTATCTTTTATTTATTACATATTAAGTTTTGTAGAATGTTGCATTAATCTTTTTTTTGTGTGATTTTTCTTCTTTAAGTTAAAGCATCAAGTGGAGATATAGGAGGGGATCGTTCACATGAATTTCATATTATATCTGATGTGGGGGAAGATATTATTTTCTACTGTCCTCAGTGAGTTAGTGATAATTTTTTTAATAATTCTTTTTACCATTATTTCAAATCTGTATGTATTATTTTGAGCAATTCCAACACACTTGTAATATTAAAAGATGTTTTATGTAACTTTATGCTCCCAATTAAAATGGAACTTGAAGAACTTCCTGTAAGGCTTTAATTTTATGAATTGCATTTTACATATAAAAGAAGCTATAGTTATGCAAATAATTTAGCTATACAAATATCAAGTATTTTGTACCTACTTAAATTTTTATCCTTTTTTAACTTAATATTTTAAAAAGTATAGTTATCTTCCATTTGTTACAAATACCATTTGTGCTATATCGATTCAGTCAATCTTATACATCATATAAGAAAAATATTTTAATTTAGCTTGAAAATAAAGAAATTGGCATTCTGTAAATATGCATAAATTATGATACAATCCTTTTTAATTTTAATATTTTTATTGTATAATTTCAAATGAGTAAAATGTAATTTTAAATGATATTGTTGATTTATATGTATACTAATGAGTTTCAAATAGGATTCTGCATTCTCAGCTCTTTTTTCTTTCTCAGGGAATTTCCAGGAATTAAAGTCATTTCTAAAATTTCCTGGAATTTATTGAAATTCTAAAAAATTTTAAAAGTTATTTTTAATTGATATCAATCATAATTACACAAAATAAGAATATTCATAAATCCCAAAATGTATAATTATGTATTACAAAACAAAAGGAAATTAATGTATATTAATTATTAATTTTTAAAGTATGAGTAAAGAAAACATAAGCAATGTACGCCTTTATCACTCAGCCCAGTTCTTAGCCTTGTTATGAAGAACTAGGCAGCAGAAAATGTCCTCTCAGCTTCAGCTGTTATTTGAGGGATTGTTTTTGAAAACTAACCCAATTTAGTAATATTTGATGGTGGTTTTACTGAAGAATCAAGTAATTGGAATTTTTGCTTCTCTTGCTTCAAGCTATAACTATTGCTGATTGAATAAAGCCCTATTCAGTACTAAAGGGAACAAAAATAAATCAGTATTTTATATTCAATGTTTCCAGTTTTTGTTCTGGTAAAAATGAGTTTTTTCAAAGATATTTTTCACTTATTTAATTTTATTACAGTTTATAATATTTTATCTACATGTTTCTTCCCATGAATTTTCA
Source organism: Pardosa pseudoannulata (assembly GCA_032207245.1). Lineage (NCBI taxonomy): Eukaryota > Metazoa > Arthropoda > Arachnida > Araneae > Lycosidae > Pardosa > Pardosa pseudoannulata. Next base: position 159,530,029 of record CM063498.1, on the reverse strand, counting down.
AAAACTTAGTGTAAATCTAAAAAAATACAAAAAAAAATGTATTCTTGAGAAAAGTTCCTATTATAAATAATTTTCAATGCTAACAACTATATAGTGTATATTAAATGGCTCATTTATTTAATTCTACTATATATGTATATATAACTTCTGAACAAACTAGTATTTATTTGTAGTTATATTTTATAGGTGTAATACAGGCATTAATTCAGAAGTTTTAGGTAAGATTTTTATTAAATTATTTTGAAAAGACAGTTATTATATAGATATGATGCAAATATTGTTAAACTTATGTCATGTTAGTTATCCTTTCATAATACAAACTTGCCTTAGTGCACCAAAATGTTATGCTTACTGCAGGGATGAAATTATTCTTTTTTCCCTTAGCTAAAATATTTTAGAGGAAAGATTTAAGTAATTTAGAATTTTCTGATTTTATTGAATAAAATGTTTAAACTTTATTTTTCATGTTTCGTGCATATATGTTTATATATTAATGAAAATGTTTGAGTTGCATTATTTTTCATGCATTCTTGTATAAATTTCAGTATAGAGTTAATAGTTTGTGCATGTGTAGTTAATCTTTTATGATGTGGGATTTAATTTTTTTTATATGTGAAGTATGTATAAAGGAATAGCATGGTACATGTTTATCATGGATTATCACATGATGCATACATGTGCCCAATTTGATTATATGTGTGTGTGTATATATATATATATATATATATATATATATATATATATATATATATATATATATATATATTATGTATATTACTGTGTAATTCGTTTTCTATACCTTTCATATACCCATTCATATATCTTTTTAGATCTTGAGTAATTTTATTTACTTATAGAAAAAAAACTGTATGTGCTGGAAAATAATTTTTAAGTTTAATTGCTGTATTTATAAATGTGTAACCCTTAGACTGTCTCAGTGTATTACTGAAAATTTTTCAAAAATAAACATTTATTTTTTCAGACTTGTTAAATTCAGCAAAATTTTGCTGTTGTCTAAGAATTCTAATTCAAAGGAATGAAGGAGATTTTTTCCTGTTTTGTTTTGTTTCCATTATATTTCATGGGGGCATATGGGCTATTAAGGCAGTAATTCTGTATTAATACAAAATATGGAATATATATTGTGAAAGGAGGGTTTCTATGGGGATGTACGCGTCGAGTAAAACATAAAAAGGTTGGTACCTGAAAAGAAACCCACAGAAAAGACAATAAAAATATTTAACAAGATGAGGTGGTGATGTATAGTGCAAATATGCATTATGGGCCAAACCTGATATTTTTATATGTTTAAATTAAATTTTGCTTTTTTGCCAAATTAAGTTTAAATCTTAAAACACAATAAGCATTAAAAAAAAGAGAAGAGAAGTTACTGAATTAATGGATTTTATTGATATTAAAATGAAATTGTAAAAAATTAATGGAAGCCAATTGACTGAGTTTTTTTTTTTTATTATTGATAAAAATTAATAAAAAGAAAGGAGAAAACAAAAATGCACTGAAAACTAAGACAATTGTGGAGGACAAATCTCCAAGTTCCTCTTTTTTTCACGGAATCCAGGTCTCTCTCTCTCTTCCATCCTGTCTGCTGGGATGAGAACCTCAGGTCTGGCAAGTTCATCAAAATTCCAATGGCCTGTCGGCACAGTGGAACAATGCCAAGTGCATCACTAAAAACATGCCAATTTGTGGAGTGGGGATATGTCATATCATGAAAAGGGCAAATTAATAATACTATTATAACACAGCGCTCGCCAAGGAGAACTCCAAGTGATGCTCCGGTATGCTTGATGTCATCTGATTGAAAATCCAGAGTGGCTTATGCGATAAAAAAATTAGGTTTCCGACTCACCAGCATGATAATTGGGAGCTTGGCAAGGAAGTTACAATTGAGGTATTTTTGTTTAAGGAAAGCATATAGAATTAAAATAAACTAAATGGAATGGAATTAAAATTAAATAAATGGAATGTTATGACATATATTTTTCATATTATGAAATATTTGGAAGAATCTTCTTTTGTACAATTTGTCCTTGCTATGTATCTTGTCTTCTTCTTCAGTGGTCAAACAGCCCAGGATGTGCCCTTGCCTTCCTCAGAATCGAATTCCAAGCTCTTCTGTCCCTGGCCATAGACATCCAGTTAGTAATTTTTAAAAGTCTTAAAGTCTGATTCCAAACAGTTGAGCCACCTAAGTTTAGGTCTCCCTCTTTTTCGGGTGCCAAATGGTCTGGCCGAGAAGATCTTTTTTGTTACACGATCTTCGTCCATTCTGCACAGGTGTCCTGCCCATTTAATTCTCTGAATCCTTATATATTGTACTATATCTAGATCTTTAAAAGATTTATAGAGTTCAGAGTTAGTTCTTCTCCAGATATTATTATGTTTTATGCCACCAAAAATACTTCTCAAAATTTTTCTTTCAAAAACAGAAATGATATTTTTTACTTTTTCTGTCATTGCCCAGGTCTCAGCAGAATAAGTAAGAATGGGTCTGATTAAGCTTTTGTAAATTTGGATCTTCGTTTTTCTGCTAGTGAAGTTAGACTTCAAGTACCTGTACAATAAGATAAAATATTAATGTTATAGTCAAGCTTGAAAAATAATAATATAATAGATAGCTGAGAAACTCAGTATTAGTCATAAGGTATTTTCCTACTTTAAATTTGCTGCTTTAGCAAAATTTTCTACTTATATCATTGGTCACATCTTTTAAATAAAATAATTGAGGGCAAAAATGCATTATAATAAAATGGAAATTTAAATACTTGAAGTTGTAAAAATGTAAACAATTAGTTCCCAATTCTTATACAACAATATACATATCCATATCTTTTATTTTTTAATTTTAATTATAGATTTATGTTTTGTTATTAAATTTTTTTTAAAAATTTGAATTGACAGCTGTATTAAAATTTTTAAATGTGTTCTGTGAACTGTGTTAGACAGTCCTGAAAGTTAGACAAAAAGTTTTAGTGATTACCAACCTTATTATGTCATGATTGAAAATCTAATGTCTCTATATTAATTCATTTTAATGACCTAATATGGAAAAAATAAAGAGAATATTTTAAAGAAAAATTGAATATTTGTACAAAATTTGGACTGTTTCAATAATTTTTAATAAGTGGTACTCAAATTCTTTTGGTTCATAACACACGCAAATGCTAATTATACACTGTATTATTAAAATTTATTCATTGGAAATTGTTATAGGAAATTGAGCATAAGCACTATTTTTCACTAAAATTTTGCTAAAAATTGTTTCAAATTTTGAATACATAAAAAGAAGTAGACACTTATCTTAATTCAGATTAAGTACAGATATTATGAAAGACTTGACTTCTTACTTGATTGGGAATGCTCTCATTCATTTAAATTTTTTTAAATTTAATAATAATACCATATTTTGAAAGTTGATTTTCAGTATTTATTTAGATATTAGTACTATATATGTATTTTAAATACTATTTTTACTCATGTATAATTCACATTCTGTTTTTTTACAAGAAAAATTTATAAAAAATTTCATCTTGTATATAGCATGCACCTAAAGTTTGAGTTGCAAGTGGTTTACCAGTTTATATACCAATTGCTGTAGAGACCAAATGAATATACCTACAGTACTGTCTCAATGCCATTCATGCTTTAGGTGACTCCATTATTAACAAAATCCTTTATGATTGCCTGAGGTCATTAGAAGGATATTAACTTTGAGATAATTACTGAACTGAAACTGAAGACCTTAACCCTTTAAAGGTCACAATTAAACCTTTTTTCAGATTTAAGGGCATTAGGTTATAAACTTTGTCTGTGAACCTTATAAATAGGAAACATATGAAAACAAACTTTACATTCCTTTGGTAGGTGGTAATTTTTTGATGGGAGGGTAATTGTGAAACCCTTCCCTTATACAGCATCAAAACAAGAGTCTCTTAAAATTAATTATTTTGGAAGAACAATATATAAATATCATAAAAATTATGTAATAAATCGATAACTACACAATTTTTCATTATTGTTTGGGTAGGTGTTTTTGTTTCAGGTCATAAGGAGAAAAATCAAAATCAAGATTTTCCATGTAAAGCAATTTTAAAGTAATATATTTCAAAGAGAAAAAAACTATAAAAAATTCTATTATCTATTGCTACATCAAAGAGTCCATAACGTAGAAAATCAAAAAAAAAATCCTTTCTATGTTTTTAAAAAGAAGAGAAAAAGTATTAACAGGTGGTTTCACTGCGAAACCACTACCCGTTAAAGGGTTAAACACTATTCCTCCCAAACACGTGCAAAAAGAAAGGATTGCATACAAAAGATTGCACTTTTATTTTTCTTCATTTTATAAGATAAGAGTGTTTAATGTCAATGTGCAAGCAAGGTAGAAAAGTGATCTAGTTATTCTGTAGCATTTCGTTGCAAGTAGTTCAGTATGTAAAACAAAATAAAACCTATATTTCAAGTCAGAAATTTGGCATTTGTTATTAATAATTAGTGTTTTTGGCATTATAATATGAAAAAGATGCAATAGGAATGAAATAAAGATGCAGCAATGCTTCTAATGAGAAAGCTATGGTAGCTCTGTCAGTAAAGGTATTAAGCTCATAACCGGAGGGTTGTGGATTCAAGGCTTGATCCAGTCAAAGATCTGCTGTGTTCTTATAATGATGGAAGGGACATCATTATTAAACACAGGATAAAATGGAGATTTATGGTCATAATGTACTCCAAGTTCCTAAATGATACTTCATGAGGTGACATGCTAAGCCTGAGTGTCTTCTGCATGCTTCCTGCTTCTAAATTATTGAGCTTGAACAAAGTTGTTTTTTCCCCTTAGTGGTGCTCTTGAAAATAAAAGATGCACTCCTGCACCTTAAGCCTTTTGAAGGCCGTGGGAAGATTACTTCCTGCATACATGATCTTACAAAATACACCTGTTGGAAGCTCAAAACTCATTATATTGGCCTTGCTATTATAACAATGGGAAGACTGATTCCTGCTTCAGTTTTGTGCTGTCATCTATTGTTTGATCAACTGAATATAATTAGCCCTTCTGTTTTGAAAGTTTGAAAATGTTGTGTCAGAAATAAATGGCCCATGAAAGGGTTAATTCAAGCAGCCTCTGGCTTATGTGTTTGGCTTGTCCAAGTGGCATTAGTAACAACCACAACAACAACACTTCTAATGAGTAATATTTTACCCTTTTTATTTTCTTCTTTGAATACCTGTCTTAATTCATACTATGCAATTATTTGAAGCAGTAGAAATTAGTCTGTGTATAACACATAGCTACCTTTTACCCTGTTTTTATGCATACATTGTATAAATGAGTAAATATGGTATATTGTATTAAAATAAATTTAGGATTAATTATTTTAATCTTTCTTTAGACACTGAAGATCCAAAGTGTAAGTCATGCAATATACAATATCAAAAAGCAAATGCCATAGAGGTACTTAATTTTGAAAAGTATTTATAATTAGTTTAAAAGTTGTTTTGGGTTGTTTTATCATAACTACTTATTAAAATAATTTAATACTTCTTAACACATTTTTAAAAATAAAATTTTGAAAACTATACCTTGTGATGGTTTAAATAATATTTTTATTTTCTCATTTGAAGTTTTTCACTATTTTACAGCCTTAATAATTAATTCAAAATTAAAAGTATTCAATAGAGCATAAAATTAATTTTTCCATTAGAATTATAAAATCTGTATAATATGTTTTTGTTAAATATTATTTTCTTTTAATATATTAATATAGATTATTCATTATGTATTTCTCAATTACTTGTAAGCATCTTTGCTACTGAAGGTATATTTATTTTAATTTAACTTAAATGTATTTTGTTGTGAAAATGAAGGTATTGCAATGTGAGAAGGAAATATGGGATGTAAATTTTCTATTATGTTAAGAATATCTTTTTTTTTTCATAGGTTGGTCATGCATTTTTATTAGGGACAACATATTCAAAGTCATTAAAAGCAGAATTTGATGGCCCAGATAGTAAAAAAGAGTATGTATTGAGTGAAAATATTTTTACTGTATGACATATCAAATTTGTGCTTTAGATATATTACTAGCTATCCTAACTCCTGGCAGTTTTTAGGATTTTTCATGCTTTCCAATAGTCATCAAATGCTGCAAATGGTAAAACAAAAATTTAAAAACTTATGAATTTTTTTGTTTCTTTTAGAAAGTAATGGAACTTGTGTGATATGTTTGCAATGCATGGTGACTTTCACAAATATATATTATTTTACCTTTTTATTACATTTCGAAATTTACCTTATTGCTTTAGTGTATGTAATATTATTAGTCTCTGCAGAGCATACATACTTTATTTTAGATTAATAAAAACAAACTTCTTATACATAAGAATTAATTTATAAAAAAAACCCCATTAATTTTAATAAAATATTTTAAGAATTAAGCAGTTTAACATAATAAGCAATAGAAAAAATCAAATATCATCTTGAATCATTTCATAAAATGTGTGTATCCAATCATTTTAGCTTACTCTCATGTGCTAGGTATTTGGCACAGTGTGTTCTATATATAACTACAGTGAAAGTCTCAACTAATCAAACTGTGTAATTAAGTTATATAAAGTTTTATTTGTCTTTACTTAGGCTCTTACAAATGGGCTGCTATGGTTTGGGAGTTACTAGAATAATTGCTGCTAGCATGGAAAAATTGTCCACAGCTGATAACATAAGGTTACCATTATTATTAGCTCCATATTTATTATCAATCATTATTCCAAAGGTAAGGCTGATATTAATTACTTTAAAATCCAATATGCTGTTAAACATCATCTGTTTGTAAGACTTCTATAAGTCATTTATTTCACATATAAATATCAAACAGAAAACTTATAGGGAGCATTTTTAGATTTGGTATACACTTATGCTTAATATATCAAATATATTTAACTTTTGGTGGTCAGCAATTGTGGCATATGATAATGCTGGCCCCTTTTCAGTTTTTTTTTTTTTTAACTTAGTATACACACACACACACACACACACACACACACATATATATATATATATATATATATATATATATATATATATATATATATATAAACAAAAAAATGGAGTATATTAGTCTTGATTTTATAATCTCATTCTAATAGGACCTCAGTTTTATTTAGCACTTTGTTTTAGTTACATCTTTATAAAATCTGGTAATAGACGATTAACTTTCATAATTTGATAGATGATTTACTTTAACATTTAAAGAGAACTCATTTATATGATTTATGATTTGGTATTAAGAATGATTATAAGCAATCAGTGGTAATATTATATAATGATCCTAAATATATTAGTAACATATAATATATTAGTAATATTATAATCCTCCAAAGCAACTGTGACATGCATTTCAATTAAATTTTAGATATGGGTAAAGAGAACCTTAACTGTAACAAAGCTAAGTTATATTTTCCTCTTCAGAAGAGGTTAATAATATAAATTTATTGTAAAAAATATTTTAAGAATTTTGCCAGAGTCAAGGTAAAGTAACAAAATTCTTTATTTTATGTGAATGATTAAAATCAAGCAAACTGCCGGTCTGTTGAGTAGCAGCATCATTTATATTTTACATTTGGGCAGCATCACTTTACTTCAGTTGAAATCTTTTCATTCACAACATTTATGTTTTATGGCAGTGATACACTAGTTGATTCATTTTATATTTTAAAATTGTACCTGGGAATTAAAATTCACATTTTTGCTTATTGATATCAATATACATGTTTTTATGACTTCTGTTAATTGCTATATAATGATCTATTGCACTTCTGAACTAGCTGATTTTAATCATATCAATATATAACTAAATAATTAATAATTGTACTCTACTAATGCAGAATGCTGTGGACTAAGGATTTATAGATAAAGATTGATGTCAGAATCTTCTTGGAATCACCTCTATGTCTACTAGAGGTCCATTGAAGCTTTGATTGAATTTCTTAGTAATTTCCTGTGTTAAGAGTGTGAAATTTTAACCTGTAATTTTTAGTACTGTGACTTTTTAATACAGCATAGGCTGTTTTATAAATTGTCTATAGCATTTTCGAGTGCTTGTAAATATGTCATATATAAACACTGGGATTCAACATTCAGTAGACAGTTAAATTAGCTCTCCTGTAAAAAAAAAGTTCTGATGTAAAAGTTATTTGCATCATTTTACTAGGTAATAGTATAGAGTCTTCAAAATTGCGGAAAGAAAAAAATATCTCATTTACACGGAGAGGATTCAGCTCATATTCTCTAACATGCTCTGTGACATTTATTAGAGTAATTTGAGATATGAAATTCAGTTTTAATGGACTTCTGAAGGTTTCAATTCCAAACTAACATTTTTGCTCACCACTATTTACATTCAAGAAAAATATGATCCATTTTAACAGTGGTAACAGATGTAGTATACAGAACTTTTTGATGGCTAAAACCAAATGGAACACAAAGTGAAAAATTGAAGTATATGTAGTTTGATTGTTTGTAGATGATTGAAACATATTTTAAAAACAAAACTTATGTCATGCCTAAAATATTTGTATGCTAAAAGTGAGCAGAAATTTTACACTCTGGTAATGTAATAAATGTTGAATTTTTTGGTAATTAATTAGGTGTACTAAGATAACAAGGTGCTAAATAAATTCACATGAATTTTAGAGTAGTTATATCAAAAAGCATATTTTTTTAACAGTAAAAAATTTAAATATAATTTCATAATATAAATAATTAAAAAACATATGAGAAATATTAAACCTACAAGAATTTTTTTTATAATTTGCTAATTCCCACTCTAAGTAATTCCTCAAAGATTGTAATATATGTAATTCATAATTAAATATGTATAAAATGAATTTTGAATTGATAATTGAGTTTCTTTAATAGAAAGGAAGTAAAGAAGAACCTGTACTACCCTTAGCTGAAAATGTGTCTTTATGTTTAAGTAAAGTTGACTGGTTAACTTCAAATATTATAATTGATGACAGAACAAATTTCACAATAGGCAAACGTGTTCAAGAAGCTTCTGCCATAGGAATACCGTACATTGTAGTTGTTGGGAGTTCTGTAAGTATTTTAAAATCGTTAAAAGTATATTTTATATTTTGTCTTAACTTCAATAAATTAAATTGCATTTAAACCAAGGTTAGTAATAATAATTATGGCTTTGCTAGTTTTGTGATGAGATGGTTCTGACTTCTGGGAGTTGTTAAACTTTTCAGTCAGCAGTTAGGGTTAAGTTAAAGGAAGTGAATCAAAAGCTATGATGGTAAGATTAGTAGGCACAGAGTAAATATTTGAACTTTGATAGTTTGTTCATGTTTCTGCTCATTGATAAACTGAACAAGGTCATGAAGGTGTGCATGGTTGTTAGTCACTCTAGTAACCACTAGACATAGAAATTTAGAATGTGATGATAGCAAGATCTATATGTTAATTCTAATTTAATAATGAAGTGAAATTGAATTTATATATTAGGTAGGGAAATGCAGCATAAAATCTTAATTTACTGGTAATATTTTATAGTATTCTTTTGATGAAGTTTTTAAGGGTCTATTTGTTGTTTAGTTTAAAAGGTTTTTCCTTGAATAATATCTTCCATCTCTGTTATTTAGCTCAGTTGGCATAGGCATTAATCTCATAACCGGAGGATTGTGAGTTTGAGGTTCAAGCCAGACAAAGATCTGCCATGTTCATCAATAATAATTGGGGCATGTAAAATAGATTAGTGTTCCCAGTGCCCTCCAAGTTCAAATGATACCACTGAAGGTGGCAGGCCAAGTCTGAGAATCTTCTGTTAGTCTTTGTTTCTAAATTATGAATACCAATGTTTCTTCTGTTTCTTAAGCTGCACATGCTCCTTGGGTGATGCTAAATGAGTAACAGCTTTGTAGTCATGTTTGATATTAAGATACATGTCTGCATTACCAGCTGCATTGAAAAGAATGCTATTTAACACTATTTTATCTTATTTAAAGTGATCATCTTGAAAGGAAGGATTTACTTTACTGTTCCTAACAGCATTCTCTTAAATTCACTAAAGATCAAGTAACTAATAATATTCTAGTTCAGCTGTAAATTTGTTTGGTAAAATCCATAACTATTTGATTTCACATATCCTAAAGATTATTATTTGTAAAGCATTCCCTATATTTTTATATTTTGAAAGGGCTAAAAAGTGTAATCTTTATTGCTAATATTATTCATTTCTTAATAATTTAGGATAATTACGGTAAAATCAGTTTTAATTACTAAGGTATTAATTTTCTAATTACTTTCATATTAAAGCTTCTGAACATTTTTATTAAATTTAACACTGCAAAAAAGATTTTATAAAATTAAAAATTTTTTTTTTCTTACATTATAAAACAGAATATGAACATTAATTTTTTTGTATTATAAAAGTTCTTCGAATAAAATATATTAAACTAATATATTTAAAATAATTTAATAGGATATTGATAAGGTACTATTAATTTTATTTTTACAGGCAATGGATGAAATACCAAAGTTTGAAGTTATTGATGTTTATAATTCTAAAACTTATTTTCTCACACACAAAGAAACCTTGGACTTTTTTAAAGAGATAAAAATGCCTATTGATAATACTTCTTTGTAATTCAAGTAATAAATAAATAGATAAATATGCAAGTCTTGTAGACATTTTATGAATAAACACAAAGGTTATTTCTGCTTATGACATGACAAAATTGTTTTGATTGTTTGAATTGAAACTGATGTGCTTTTAGTAATTGTTCTGATCTGGTAGCAATCTTTAACAGAGGGTAGTTATTTTCAACTGATAGAAGAAAATTTTGAAGTGTCATTTAGCATTAACTAACTTTAAAAAATAGGGATGAAATGGATATCAGACATCCAGCTATCTGATGACAGAAATTCATGAAAGTTAATTGTTCAACCAAAAATTGAATTTTGAAAGTTCAATTAATTATAGTGTTTTAAAATTTAATTAAACTAAATAGGCTAAGAAATGCTTCAAAATATATCAAATTCACAAGGAAGTGTGGTGGTTGATTAAAATAAATATATCATCATATATGTCTTATCCTGAAAGGCAGACATGCTACTGAGGTAGTACACCTTTTTGAAAATTTATAGCTTTGGAATTAAACTTCGAAAAAAAAAATAAATAAAATGCAAAAACAAAACCCACTCTAAAAAAGAAAAAACTTGTCAATCAATGGTGCATATTTATAAAGTATATTTAATTTTTTCCCACAACAGTATTGTTAAAATACAAATAATCATTTTAAAGTTTAAAAATGCTATTCTTGTTCTGCAGTCCTTAATATTTAAGTAGAAAGTTAGAGTAAATTATATTCTGGTGTCTTTTAAATGCTTCTAAAAAGAATGTATACAATGTGTTTTAATTTATTATTTTAAAATCCTACATAAAAAAAAAATCAGGCTTGGTTATTCACTTTGATATAAATAACCATTTTAATCAATACTTTTTCATATTTTGTAAATTTTTAAAGCATAATTTCTTTACTGCATGAATAGAAAGTGATACAAACAGCATTAGAAAACTAGTAACTCACCTTATTTGCAAAGGAAAAACAAAATTTAAATATTCTTTCTTTAGTAATGAAATTTCTGGCCAAATCACAAATTCCTTTCAGGATTTTCTCTTAACATGACATCTAATCCATAATATTTTTACCTATATTTGTAGTTAAATTTGTACACTAGTGATTTAAAAACTGATTTAATAAAAAGATATTAATGTTTTTAAGTTAAGAAGAAATAAATATATCATGTATAATTTGTCATACGTAAACAATATTGTATACATTAAGTAAATAAATAGGATGTTGAAAATTTAATCACTACTCATAATAAATTTAAAGCCAACTTAAATAACAACTTGTAAAGCTTAATATGTAAAAATAAATAAACATAAAAGAATCTGATTTAAATTTAAAAAATAAAGATTTTAACCAAAATTGATAAACATGCATATGTACATTCAGAAAAATCAATATCCATTTCATCGCTACTTATATAAACTTATTAAACATTAGCTTATTTAAAATAGTTAAAAAGGTAGCAGACCAAATACACAAATGTTATATCAAAATATGCATTTATTACGTACTCTGTCACATAGGTAAGCATTCTGATTATATTACTTTACAAATTTTTACCATCTATCAGAATACTTTTAATGAAACAGTCTGCATGACTTAAAAATCTTTATTTAAAAATTAAAATTGTTGACTTTTACAACACATTCATAATTATAAAAAGAATCCATACATATTTAAATATACATATTTTACATTATATACATATCTCACAATTATATAGGTAGATTTACAATAAGAAATAAAATACAGATTTAAAAAAAAAAACCCTCTTATCCCTGTATGTTAGGAAATAAAATTTGATTGTTAGTATATGTAAAAATTTCAACTTAATTCATATACGATTCATAGCAATTTTTCTTTAAAAGGAAATAAATACTCAAAAAATGTTTATATAGAAAAAATAATTAAGTAGAGATCGTTCGATTTTTTCTGGTGAATAAAGTCTCAAGTATTCATTATGAAAATAGTTGCAAAATCTAGTCGCATTCTTGTTCTAAAGGGAGAAAAAGAGTTATACACGACGATTCCTCTTCCTTATTAAATATATTATCCATTGTACAATAATAGGCCATGCTATAATAAGAAAAGCAGCTTTTGGAGAAATGCCCATAAAAGACCAGTAAGATGACTTCCTACTAATAACCTAAAAAGAAAATATTTTGGTATAAGTATTTTCTTAAACATATAAATTTTCTTTTTAAAATTAACATAATTTTATAAATTTCTTTCAATGAAAAATTTATATAGTGTGTTTACTAAATTGCTTGCAGTTCATTTCCTGACATTTTGAGGGAGCACGTTTGAAGAAAATTTCTAAAATTTTATTTAGATAAAATTACATATAAATGTGTGCTTTGCAGTGTAGCAAAGAAATATTTAAGAAGATATGAAAAGATTCAAACAATCTAAAATTTAAAAAAAAATAAACTGTAATAATTTAAATAATATTCTTAGGATGCCTTTTCTAGTTAAAAATACTGCTTATTTGACATTAAAAGTGAGTCAAAGCTGCAAATTATCAATACTTAAATTCACTTTTTCTTTTATACAGAATATTTAATACATATTTATATGCATAATTTTTCCTTTTAATTATTAAGTAGAATTTAACTTCATTTCAACCTTTTTCAATTTTAATGATTTACCATTTACAGATAATAAAAAAAAAATTGTATGCAACTAATTTTTCTGACTCTTTTGCCATTTTCTTGACCTTAGACATAGCTGTCATTGCATTCTTTGTACTGACACTCAAAAAGTTATGTTAGAAAATAAATTTTAAAAGGCATGAATTTTTTCTATTCAGTTTAATAATAAGAACCGATAAATTTAATAAAATGTTCTTTCTTATAACAATTTACATGAATGACTAGATTAATGAAGACTGATTTTCTCCATCACACAAGCATATGTGGATAGCAGAAATCAAGTTTCTAAAAATTAGTAAAATTTTGTAGATTTGCAAAGTATAACTTATTAAATATTTTTTAAACATAATTTCTTAAAACTGGCTCCCTTAAACGCAAAGTGGCTACATGTTTCACATCAGATAATTTATTTGGGATGAATAAAAAGTATTATATAAACAGAAGAAAAAAGTTAGAATAATTTTTATGGAATAAATGAGTGAGGTACAAATTTAAATTTACAATAATTTTGTCTATTGAAAATCATCTGTCAACTAAACTGCAAAGTTGAAGCAATATAAAATTGCCTAACTGGAATTATTAAGAATTTCTTATGGTTTCAGTTTTCAATTACAGAGCCACAGATGACTTATCAATCTTTACAATTTTAAAAAATTTTAAATTAACGAGTACTGTAAGGTCTTATAAGTCTGAGGTTCGATCCCCGTGCTAGGCAAGGTTGACTCAGCCTTTCATCCTTTCAGTGGGTAGAGAAACTGAGGACCAAGCATGATTGGGAACTAAACACTGGGGGTTCTGCGTAAGGCTGACCACCTAATTGGAACATATGCTTCGCACCCCATGGCCCTTGGTCTAGAAAACGGAGATTGGTACAGTAGGCCCTGGCCCCCTAGGGGCTGTTGCATTGAGAAGTTTAGTTTTTAGTTTAGTCTTTATGTGCAATACTTATGAAGCTAATAATTACGTAAGTAAAAAAATCTTTGATTTAAAAATTATGGCTATAAATTTTAAAACATTTACCAATTTAAATTTTATGGAGATTTTTAAAATCTGTTTCAACATTATAAATTTCATTTGTATAGCAAAGCAACAGATTTTAACTTTAAATTTATCAGCAATTAATCAGTTAGAAGAAATAAAAAAACAAAATTATACCTCTTTATTTGTTGGCTGTCTCTGAGTTAACAATGTCTCTAGAGTATCCAAACGAACAACAACTTGTTCCATTATATGTTGTAAGCGAATAACAGCCAACGCTAATTGTTCATTTGCATCTGCTGCAATTTCAACAGGTAAATTACCACCACTTCTTCTACTCCCTCCAGATCCACTAATGTTGTTATTGTTTGATAGGTATTGTAATGGATTATCAGAGCCTATAAAAATCAACAAGATTATAAAAATTTATAAGTTAAAATTCAAGGTAGAGTGGAAGATTATTACTCCTTATGCATAGTTTAACATAAACATTTGCATTATCCAAAAATTAGATTCTCCAATAATTTTATTAGTAGTAATATTATTAAAAGGAAGGAAACATTTATATCTTTTAAAACTTTCTAACATAAAATTACAGGGGTAGAACTAGCTACAAATTAAACTTAAGGACACATTTTAAAGAAGTTTCATTACATAATTTTCAAATCTACATATCTATCGCAATTTTATGCAAACGCATTTTCATTTAAAATTGCTTACAGAATACTAAACTAAAATTTAATGGTCCATTAAAAGAAAAAAAATTAAAAGACAATTTTGAAATGAACACATTCAGTAATTTTTTTTAATCCTTATCTCCTGTCAAAATTACAGGATTCAGTTTCATTCTCTGTTTCTTGTGATCTTTTCTATGATATGCACAAAAATATTTAAAACAATTCATTTCTTCTAGCTAGAATTTTTTTTAACTACATATCAGAGGTCAATGCCAGACAACTTGTATTGTAGAGGTTTTATTTTAAACTGTATGTCAATATTTATATAATTTTCTAGAATAAAAAATAAGCATATTTTTATTGGGTTTTTTTTTAAGTTATGTTATAGTTAAGGAATTAACAGAAAAATAGTAAAAATACTAAATTTAATGATTAGCAGAAATGAGGGGATAAATTCCTAAAAAATAACACTAGCAATATTTTAATTTTTAAAACTGAATAAGAAAAAAAATAATCATTAGGAGATTGGGTTTTATACCCCATAACAAACCTGATAGGTATATATTGTTTAACACATTATTAATTATCAACGTTTGAGGGAAAAAATAAAAATTGCAGAGGAACAGACAAAATCATTAACTGATAATCTTTTAACATTACAGATTTACTACATTGGAGAGTAACATCTACTTTCTGAGATGTACGCTACAAAGATAAAACATGGAGAATCCACTGTAGTAGATGAAAATCAATAAAATTCAAAACAAGAAGAATTACTAAAATTGTTGAAAAAAAAATTTAATCTTTTTGAAAGAATAAATGTACATTACCTCTAGTTGATCGAGATGATCTATTTCCTCTAATACCAGAAGGCCCAGCTGCTGGTGATTTGTTATCGCCAGAGCCTAACTTTTGTTCACCTCCACCTCTTACATTTATGATAGAACCTTTTGTACTTGATATGGCACTGCTATCATGACTTTCTTCCATTCTGCGAGATATCCCAACAGGTGATTCCTCAGTGTCACTCTGCATTAAGAAAATAGATTAGTTTATGAACTGGTAAAATGTTTAACGCAGTTTTGTAAATTTCAGTTTTTCTAACAATCTTTGATTTAAAAATGATTAAATTTAATAGAAAACAAAGTTTATGAAAAATATTGGAACATTTTAAAATTATTTCAAATTAAATAACTGTATAAATACTACGAAGACATTTTAAAAAATGTTGAGCTTAAGATGGAAAAGAGATTTACTTAATAAATACTGTATCTAAACCTTAACAAATAATTTATAAATTATAAAACTATGATTATAATTTACGATAACTCTGTAAAGATACTTTGCGTAATATGTTTAGTTTGATTCGATTTGAAGCACGAGGAGTCAATCTTTTGCAAATAATTAGACAGGCTTAAAGCTGATTCAGAACAGATATGACATATTTAATGGAAACATAAGTTTAATAAATAGAAGCTTAATATCAGCATTTATTACTTTTAGCTTTATATTTTTTTAATTAAAATTTGGCTGAATTTAGAGTAAGAAATTGCTCAGGTGTTATAATAATATTTAAGGATATATTCCATTTATAAATGCATTATTGATCATAGTATTATAGAATTTTATACAAAGACAACATATTTGTTAACTATGACTTATTTACATTCTTTATGTTTGATACCTTGAACTGTTAACACATATCAGCATTTAGGGATAATACCTGTGTTTGAACTACTGACAGTGCTGTAACAATGTTTTAAAAAAGGAAGATCATTCTTCCAAAATTAAATTCATTCACATAATAAAATTATGCAAACTATTATACAGCGAAAAAATTAATTACATTACAAAATTAAGACTATAAAAAGGAAGATAACTTTTAAGTAATTTAATTGTAATATTCTTCTGAATACTTAAAAAAATAATACTGTGTACAGTCATACTCTCCAACATTGGTTCCTAACCAATCTTTAGCATCACACAATTGCTGTCCTTTATGTTGTGATATATTTAGTAGAACACAACATTAATTCAGCATTATATAATAATAGTAGTTATAACTATAAATAAAATATTTTTATAATAAATAAGAGAAACACACATTAAAACATGTACCTTAGGAAATAGAAAATAGTTTGATTATAGAGTAACAGTGAATTGATGCTGTATACATTGAGAAACAGAAAAAGAAACATTTGTATGCAAATATATCTATTCAAACAATTACAAAAACAATGACATGATTTAATTTCTTCATTACCCAAGATTTTAAGATTAGATTGCCTAATGAAATAGAAACAAAATACACAGATTAGAAAAGAAACACGTGTTACACTGTTAACATGTTTTGGAAAAATATGCCATAAAAATCATGAAATGAATTTCTTAGCATTGATGCCTATCATTTGAAAGGTATAATTGGCTAGTTTTGAGTACTACAGCCTACTATTTTTGCAACATAAGGAGTAATGAGACTGAGAACTAATACTTAAAGCAGATTTCAAACAATTACAAACATCCATAACAACATAAGGATTCAAACTTATGAACTTCACTGAAGAGCAACATCCTACCCATTCAGCAATTGTTTGGCTATGTATGGGGGTATGTGTGTAGAGACAAACTAAGAGTGTTGCAATTTTTAAAATGTAAGAATTAAATACAAAATACCATTTTGTATTTAGAGTTGGTTCTGGAAATAAACATTTTTTTTTTACATATTAGTAACAAGATTGTGTCTAAAATATTCTAACATTTTATTATCTTATTTTTCTGTTTCAACATGCACCAAAAGACCAACTCCCAACTTGTAGCCAATGGTGTCCACATTTTCCATGGAAGCTGGGAGTACACCCTGTCACATAAGTTGGAGGGTTATTTAAAGTCTTAAAAAATGTGCTGTATTCTTTTTCAAGATATATATATATACATACCACAGTTAAATACTGTAACTTACCACATTTACATTTTCAAGGGTGTCTGAGAATTCATCACTATCACTCTCATTTCCATTCACATTATGCCCATTCACAAAAGGGGCTGAGGAAGCTAAAAGGCAAGAAATAATATAAGAACAATATTAATAAAAATTACTTAAGATAGTTTAGCAAACAAAATGAGTTGTACTTTTGAACTTTATCATTAAGAAACAAATGAGAAGTTATACAACATTTCACATATAGATAAAAATAGTTGAATTTAAATTTTGTCATATATTTGGAAGAAATTGATAGAAAGATTATGGATGAAAATAATACTAAACAAAATAGAATGGAGAACATGGTTGCTTAGTAATTAACTATAAATAATAATTGCCAAACTTAACCAAACCTAATTACCAAAATTTTATATACTGAAACAGTTAGAATAATATCAATATTTTCTTTTCAATCTTATGCAATACTAATAGCTAGAAACATTAAATATCCACTTGTATGCAAATATAATAAAGTATCTATATAAAACATTAAAACAGAAATAAAATAATTTCTACATTATGTAGTGAACAAATCATTTATTGGAATTTAAATTATCCAAAAAATCATTAACTTACAATATTTGAGAATTGTAACTTCTTTGTTTTAATAAAAACTTCTCTTCAAAAATTTCTTCTAGGTATTACCAATTTGAATATCATTATCAAATTTAGGTAAAAATATCTAACCCTGATGTTTTATGTTTTTAGATTCACAGAAATATCAATGTTTGGAGAATCATTTTTATACTGAAATTAAGTAGAAAATATTCAATTACTGAAATTTGAAAAGTTACACAAAGCAAGACTTTCATTATACAGAACAGATGTCACTGTTTTGGCCCTTTATAAGGGTTTTTAAAAAAACAACAATTGTAATAAAATTAATTCCTCAAATGCTATTGTTTTACAAGTTAATAGCAGAGTAAAGTAAATCAAGTTAAAAGAAGGAGGGTTAACTTCATAACAAATTGTCCACATGAAAAAGGAACCCAAAATGTCATTAAAAAAATTCCCAAAAATATAAAATAACACTAGATAGCAAATTTAAAACTTAATATTTCAAAATACAATTTTCATCTCCAAATTACAGCCAACAATGCAATTAAAGAGACCCTTAATATTATCAAGTCATGAATGCTGAGTATCTACTCAAGGCATAGAAAATTGTTACCATTTGGATTATAAATTTATAACAGAAATATGTCACTCATATGTCATAACTCTTATTATGAAAATAATAGTTCTGTAAATTTATGTGGGTAAATTGCAAGAATCCATAACTCATAAATATTGATGATCTCTACTAATAACATTAAATTTGGGATTACACAAAATGCAAAACATTTTACATAGCTATTATACAACAATATCAACCTTGTCTGATCTGGTGTCCAACTAAAAAGTATATCAAATTTGATATTGCTCTATTCAATACATTTTATAATGTGTTCTCCAAAATCCTTGTGTTCTATAAAAATTATTTGTATTATCTTTCAGGACTTTCACAAAAGTTGCCTGTACTTGTCTGAAATATTTCTTTAAGATGGATTTCTCTTCCAACGAAAAATAAAATTTAGACCCAAAATAATTGAGCAAAGAGCTATTTAAAGAATTTTTAAATAATTTTTTTAGACAATGAACAATTTCAATAACATCATCTTGCACAGAAATAAACAAGAAATGAACAAAAGCAAACAACTACAACAGTAAATATAAAGGCAAAAATATAAAAAAATAAGACTATGAACTTAAGCACATTTTTTTAATGTTAAAGCTCATAAAAGATTATACACAAAAGTTTAGTTATAACAGAAAATAAAGCAAAACAAAATAGTATATTATGCTTAAAAGTCAATAGATGATTATAAAACTGCATATAGATAAAAAGCAAGAGCATGTTAGCTAAAGCATTAAGCATGTATATACATGCTTTAGTGATAATAAAACTAAATTGCATACAAAAATAAGCAGAACTTTTTAAATGTTTTGCTATTGGATATCATGGATTTAATTTTCTTTTTTCCAACTACTAGTTTAGTTTCTACAGTTATACAACTATTTTATTAACATATCTTAATTTTATCATCTTTTATACAGTTTACTTATAACAATTTATAAATGGATTGCCTTGTAGAATCTGTATTATTAGTTTTACCTACAGTTAAACAACTAATAAATAAAAAAAAAGCAAAAAGGAATACATCATTTTGAGTTTGAATATCAGAAGACAAAATAAATTGTGCAAAGTAAATATCTAATTCTGACATTGAAAAATATCTCAAACTAAAACTTTTTATTATTAAATAAATTAAATAAGAAGAGGTAATATTTTGCAAAGGTATTAATTCCTTAATAAAAACATGGCTAGCATGCAAAAATGCATAATTAAAATATGATTATAAAATATGCTAGATATAAAGCCTAATATATGAATGTTTTTTAAATATGTCCACAACTTATTGTTATACTTCTAATTGCTTATGTTAGCAATCAGCTATCAGAAATGAAATAGAACTGATTAAAATTTACAATTGTTGCATTTTTGTTCATAAAATTGATTCCACCAGTTTAACCTTTTGTATCTTTAACAACCTTGGTTAAAAATATTGTCTCAAATACTAGAACTGTTTTTTCAAAACCCACTGCTGTAAATGAAATTAATTTTGGGGCATGTTGCAGATCTGCAACAAGGGGATATAAAAGATTAAAATGGAAATTAGATTAGTAGCCATTTTTGTTAACAATTTAAAAAATGTTCATATCCAATTTCTAATAACATGCAAGCATATTTTTTGCCAAAGATTACAATCCTTTCAAGGATGATCTTTTCCAAATGATTATTGATTTGACTTGAAGTTCATTACTCATACTTTGTATGGAGGAAAATTCCAAATTTTCATATTAACTTTTTTCAGTATGCAAGCATCTTATCAAATATACTAGGTATGAAGCCTTAAATATGAATATTTTTTAGTAAAATTAGGGAAAAAAAAGTAAATTAGATATTTATTTTAACTACATTATTTAAGCATATCTAGATCTAATAATATATTTTTGTTTATTTTTCATAACAAGTTTTAGAACTTGTAAAATGAGGCAACCATAAAACAAGTTTCATCTTACTGCAAAATTTAATATATCCAAATGAGTTTTTGCAGTTAGTATGCCCAGCTTAAGAAAACTATTAAAATAAAAGAGAAAGAACACAAGTAAATAAATTTTATTCTTAAATTTTCATTGTGAAGCTTTCTACTTTGATAGCTTAAAAATATTTAAGTCTTTTGATTTAAAAACTAACTTTATTAATTCTAAAAATATTTCACTTTATTAAATCAATTTCAAACTGCAGAGCTACAAAGAGAATATTAAAACTAAAAATTTAATTTGTAATTTTAACAAACCTTCACGAGAATGATTTTCAAAAGCTTTTCTGAAATCTTTCAGGGATTTTCCAGTTTTAGATGCATTACATGATGCTAAATATTCTAAAATAAAATATATATTTTTGATAAGTTAACCAAATTAATTTTTTAACATCAAATTCGAGTATATAAGTTTTACAGTAAAAAAATACTTCTAGGGAATAAAGAACTATAACACAGAAGCTACATTTATATTAAAATGTTAAACACTTAGCTTACTAAATATGCAAATTTTGTATATAAACAGAAAAGTCTGTATTTGTACTCAGGATAACAATGAAAGCTACAGAAGAATGCTATACAAACTATGAATTACTAAACACCTTACATTAAAGCTTTTATGAGCATAAATTACAAGTACTTGTAAAGTACTTGTGACAAAGCAGTATAAAGCAAGCAAAACCAATGGACACAGAAACTTTTACAGATTGATATAACAGTACAGTAAACCTAAAAAATTTCAGGGAAAATACATTGTACCACTGCTGTAAAATCTTAATTTGTGGTAAATAAATATTTCAATGTATTTAAAACTTCAATTAAGTTTTAAGGTCATTTAGCCATATTAGTCTCCTCTACCTTCATGTTAACTACTTTTAAAAAAAATTTCTATAAGCAGTTTGCATTTAAAGATTTCTGTAACGCTTACCATCTCAGTCAACATCATATATACCATTCAGTATATTTGCACCATGCAATATTTTATACACATGTGTGCGTCCGCAGCTATTTTCCTCAATGACTGTACACTTTCCTGTTTTCTGTACCTGCTCGCCTATTTTTACTTGAGCAGGTATTCTGGGTTTGCCAAAGGCTTGTCTTGCCGACAATTAAATACTGGACTACACATTTATTTACATGAGCATATGAAAATTATACATTCTTATGAAAATTGATCTCTGGCTGAAACATCCTGAGGATATCAAAAATGCCAGAAAAAAAAATCAAAAGAAATTTCAAATTCAAAAAAATTTATACAAGTACATATTTTTTTTTAACAAAAATTTAATATTACTATGGAATATTTACCTTCAGTGTTGTTATTCAAAAATTTTGCATTGCCATTTACAAGGCCATGTTTTGACCTGATTTCTTCTGGAATTAATTCAATATAAGGGCCCATGACAGCATAAAATTCATCAAGAGCTTCTGGATCTTTAGGCATAGTTTCTTTCATAATCTGATATAAAAAAAAAGTAAATGCTATAAGATTAAAATCACTTTTAATTGCAACAGTTATATTTGAAAAAATTTGAAGAAGAACAATAGAATTTTTAGAAAATACTTATTTTAATGCCTGAGTGCCAACTCTCTCTTTAACCCCTGCACCCTCAACAGAGTCATTTCGACTCCAACCTTATTTCAATGGAATAACAATATACCAGATGCATAGAATTAAATAGATATTTGAACTAGAATATTTATTTATATGATTCACATTCAATACAAAAATTTTCAGTATAATCAAATATTTAAACTTTACAAATGAATTTTATACCATGCAACTTTTGCAAGTATGATCATTCTTGGCCTAAATTTTCATTCAAACTTTTTTTTCATTATTATTAATATGCAATGCTTGGAAACCATGTTTCCATACATAATTTTACTATAAATTTTCTATGCTTTACAGATTTAGTTTCTAGTGAATCATTCTCTCTCTTATTTTTAAAAAGTAAGCTATTTTGCACAATTTATCCTCTAATGAATTAATCTTTACCTGCTTACCTTTATTTCCCCCATAACTTCTAAGCAAATAATACAAGCATTTATTACACCTAAGTCTAATAAATAATCAGACATTTCATTGAAAGTATTTTTAACAAGTATTTTTGGGCCATCTGATCCTTTATGTTTACATAAAATATTCTTTCATTTTAATATATGTTGCAATAACTTTTGTTAGAGCAGATGTTTCATTTTTATTGTGGATTCTTCTTTTCAGTATTTTAATATCAATAAGTTGGTAGAACCACCACTTTCATATTCATTTTCTGAATGCTCTCTTAAAAATAGCTATTTCATGTTAGACTATTTTTTGCAACATATTAAAATTTATTCTGTTAAACTGAATAACAACTCAGTTGTTTAATAAAAATGTAAGCTAACAAAATTTAAAACAATGCAGTGGTCAAACAACTCACTAGTTGAGGTATTCTCTTCAGAAGGTGCACAAAACCATATAATTCTTCTCAATAAAAGGAATGGACAGAGAATACCAATTGGAAAATGTATTTGTCTAATAACGGGGACAAAGATTATGAGCCCAAAAAAATAACTGAAATTAACATATGGAGTTAATCATAAAGAGTTGATCTGACTCTGCTGAGCATTCATAATTACTTTAAAAGATTGGCGATCCATTCAATTCATTTAAAATTTTCCGAAAAAATAAATATTTAAAAAAAATACTAAAAGTCACTGAAGGATATTAACTGAAGTCAAAATCTGTGAATGCTACATGTGTTTCAATAATAATTAGAATCAAAATGACTCCAATGGACATTCTAGAGTAAAAATAATGAAAAATTAATATATTTTTTAAATGTATGAATATAAATGACTTATTAGGAAAAGTATAGAAATCTTTAAAATCTAGGAAAACTTTAGTATATTAATATTTGCCACATGATAAAGTATTATTAATAATTAAGATTCTATATAAAATTGCAATTCAAATTATTAGCACTTTAATTAGTTAAACTTATTTCAAGTAAATAATATACTTCATTTTGAAATTTTTAAAACTTCATAAATCAACATTAACTTGAACATAAAAGCAATATATAATAAAGTATTCAGAAAATTACATCAAACCAACAAATAAAGAGCATTTCTTTGAAAGTTATAAAAAATACTCATCACAATGATGAAGAGTGAAATGCTGCAATACCATTATAGCCAATAGCTATCCTTGAAAAATATACATATATAAAATTTACTTATGTTTTGCTTAGTTTCCATTTCCCATTATCAACTTCTACTATACATATGATATATATTAAGAATTATTCTATTAGATAACTTTCTTTTGCTTTCCCCAATTTTAATTCAACATCATGATGAAAAAAGAATCTCAATACAGAGAGTACAACTCATTTCATTTTTCAGAAAACAAAATCATTCATTGTAGTTCTTTTTATAATTTAGTGCTCTACTGAGTAGTGCTTTGGCCATGTACCAGAATACCAAGCACTCAGTCATTTACTATTTGGAATCGAGTACCAAGTAATTTATTTTGAAAGTTTCACTGATGAAGAATTTTGTACAAAAAGCACCAGAAAAATATGCAGCTAGCAATGCTTTGACCATGCACAGACAACATACAGTGACAATTAAAAATGTACAGGAGAAACATTGTAATATTATACCAAAAACCATAAATATGCAGCAGTATAAAAAATAGTTTTTCAGGAGAGCTATTGAATAGTCTCCATTTGTCTGGAGGAAAAAATACTGTATATCTTTCCCCATTTTAGGCAAAATTTAAAAATAAATATCTTATGCATACCACCAAGCAGTGTTTATATAGTATATATATTTTGTCAGGTAGTGAATAATTACAAAACTAAAGAAAAACGATCTGTCCCTTGAAAATGTAAAGTTATGTTTTGACATTCTAATTAATGATATAATTTTAAAAATAAAAATATTTAATGGAATTTATTTATTTATTGTACTTTTTGCTTCTAGAAGATATTTCTTTGAAATATATTTTTTCTAAACTTTTAAAAATTACTTATGCTTATTTGTATAAATGCATAACTAAATTTTAATTTTAACCTACATTAATTTTACATTCAGGATTTTTGTTTAATCCTGACAAATCAAATATTAGGTAGCTATGATTTTACATACTGAGTAATAACTTTTTTAACAGATCAGTTATGAAAACCTTTCAATTCAAATAATGCTTCAAAATATTAAATCTTAACAATTACTTGGTACTCTGTCAATACAAATTTTGGCTGAGTATTAAACATGTAATAAGTATATTTTTACATACTTCAATGCGATTCTCACAGGATCATGACTCTCTTGGACTTTAATACTGTTGGAGCTAATTTTCCTAACTATCTGGTATTTTTTTAATATCCAAGAAATGCTGAGCTAAGATAATTTCACAAATGCAACACAAGTTCTGATCTTGGATAACAAGTTTATGTCACCTTGGATAGAGATCTGGTAGTGTAAAGACATGCACAGATGGTGTGGCCTGGTATTTGGAGTCTACAAAATAAAATTTAATTTTATTGAACTTCTGGCCAAGACTAAGATTTTAAGCTTTGTGTGCGAGTTTAATGACTTTACTAAATTCCCTAGTCTAGCACTGGCAAACCAAATAAGATCAGTTTTAAACTCGGTAAACAGCATGTCTAAATTTTAGACATGTCATATATAATTATTCTACAAATAATGTATATAAGAGATACCTACTTCAAGAAACTCATCAACATAATTTTTCATTGCTTCTTCTTTCGACATGTTTTCAAGCTTGCTCCAAGCATCCCTACAAAATTTGTAAAATAAAATATTAAAAGTTGAAAAAAAAATTTCAAACATAAAATAACTGCGAAAAACATCTTTAGGCTAAACAAAGATGCTCATTTGTATAAATAAACAAATAACTTTTTCAAAAACTTGCTCTTTCGTCTTTTAAAGAATAAAATTACTGAATATAAAAAAAGACTGATTTATGGCTCATAAGCAAAAACAAAAGAGCATTGCAAGAAATGTTTCTACAGAAAAAAAGACCTAGATAAAAAGTATTGTTTTCTTACAAAGAGAAATAGAAATGCAATAACTTAAAATCTTACCATTTTGCTCTGTTGACAATATCCCAGAAACCTGGTTTAGGTAGTTCGCATGGACCTTCAGTAGCTTGCTTATAATAGGAATAAAATTTCAGTTTCACATCATTAGATGGTTTGATTGGACCTATAAGCAGTAGAAAAGTACTTTAATACATATATATACACACACACACACAAATATATATATATATATATATATATATATATATATATACACACATATATGCATATACATATATACATATAATAAAATGACATTCCAAGAATAAATATAGAGCATGAATATTATAACTCAATTTCTAAACAGTTATTTACAAATATTGAATTCTTAGCTTTTATACTCTTTAATAAATACCTTTAAATACTTTGTGCAGTATTGTTAAGTAATGAATTGTATGGAAACAAAGTGGAGAAACTGAAACTATTTTAATTACTAAGTATTTACTGTATTTCAATTATTTCCTAAAATTTATCAACTTTAATATTTAACTGTAAGAATAATAAACATTACAAGAACTTGCTTTTCCTTTTTACTTGCTTTTCCTCTCTTTCTCCCCCTATCCCTCCCTCCCCTCTCTCTCTCTCGCTCTCTCTCTCACCCCCACCCCACACACACATACTTCATATACATATATATATTTTTCTTCCCATACATAAGTGTGTTTATGTGTGTGTGTGTGTGTGCCTGTATAAGTGTTTTGATTGAATTGTTTATCTTTTAAACAAAACTTTCAGTTGAAAAGCTAAAATGATGCAAGAGACTAGTATTTAACCATTAAGAAAAAGTATAAGATATAAACAAACCAGTAGTGACTGAAATTTCTATCTTATGAAAAAAAAAAAAAAAATCTATGATGTCATATTGTTTACAAGACATTTGAATAAATCAACAGTTTCAATTTTTTTTATAATATAATTGATAGGAGAATGCTTATCATTGAATTTATGTGGAATTTTTTCTCCCAAGATCATATCAGGTTAATCAATATTTTGTTTACAAATTTAAACATTTCCTTTCAAACAGTTGAATATATTTTAATTTTCTGCAAACTACATAAAATGTTTCATCTGTGAAATAATTTCCAAATTATCTAAACTGATTGTAGTTTATTCTAATCAATGTTAGCTATAATGAATCAAATGTGGCAAAAAGCTAAAATGATGCAAGAGACTAGTATTTAACCATTAAGAAAAAGTATAAGATATAAACAAACCAGTAGTGACTGAAATTTCTATCTTATGAAAAAAAAAAAAAAAAATCTATGATGTCATATTGTTTACAAGACATTTGAATAAATCAACAGTTTCAATTTTTTTTATAATATAATTGATAGGAGAATGCTTATCATTGAATTTATGTGGAATTTTTTCTCCCAAGATCATATCAGGTTAATCAATATTTTGTTTACAAATTTAAACATTTCCTTTCAAACAGTTGAATATATTTTAATTTTCTGCAAACTACATAAAATGTTTCATCTGTGAAATAATTTCCAAATTATCTAAACTGATTGTAGTTTATTCTAATCAATGTTAGCTATAATGAATCAAATGTGGCATTAAACTTATTTTATAATCCATTGCATGATTTACTGTTACTTTCATTTCTTGGTATATTATTTTTGTAAATTAATTTTAGTGAAAGATTAATATTTATATTTATTTCACTTGAGTCCTCAAATCATACTTTACTTTGTTTTCACACTGTAATTAGTATATTGAAACGTGTATAACTGTAATTAGTGTATTAAAAAATTTGGATTTTTTTTTATTACTGGTACAAACCAATCATAAAAAGTACTACTAAATTAGCAATAAATGATGACTTTTCATAAATGTGCGATTGGTCAGTCAACAAATGTATCTTAGAAGCAACAATACATTCCAAATACTTAGTTCCTTAACATTTATGTACTCATTATGTATTATGACTTGCGGGCACACACACACATATATATGTGCGTACATATATGCATGCATACATACATATATATTTATACATATACATATATATAGTGTGTGCACATGAATTTAATTTTCTAATGAAAGTTTAATAGATGTTAGCTTTACTTGAGTCTTCAAAACACATTTCTCTTTGTTTTTACACTATCATGTATTAAAAGCTTTGAGTTTTTTTCACTACTGGTAGTTACAAATCAACAGTAATAAATGATGCATTTTTATAACTGCCATTGCTCAGTCATCAGATGTATCATGAAACAGTGGAGTAAGTGTCAAATGTCTAAGTCAGATATCTGTACATATAATATATATATATATATATATATATATATATATATATATATATATGTGCACACACTTATTAATACATATACACACACACACACATATATATATATATATATATATATATATATATTGTGTGTGCATGTGAATTTAATTTCCTAATGAAATTTTAATAGATAGTTGCTTTGCTTGAATCTTCAAAGCACATTTCTGTTTATTTTATACATGTATTAAAAGCTCTGAATTCTTTTACTATTAATCAGCTGTAGAAAATGATGCATTTTTATAAACAAGTCAATGGTCAGTTATATGTATCATATGAAACAGCACAGTAAGTGTCACATGCCTATGTCATATTTATACACATACAAGTGTGTGCATATATACAGGGTGTTTCAAAATTGACCTGTAAATTTGAAAAATCAAAAACTAAACAGACAGTGATAGAAATTCAGTTTAATGCAATATGCTTGGGACAATAGTAAATTTTCAGGCAGACAAACTTTCAAAATTAGTTACAATATTCCACAACAGATGGCACTGCAGCCTGGAAAAATCTAAACTATGATATTTGTCTGTGGGGACTTTTAAAAAACAAGGTGTAGTGCCACTATCTTACAATATGATCAGATTCTTGCATTAAAACAAAAATGAAGCATTGAGGTTTACAGATGTAATTTTTGCAATTGATAGCATACTTTTCTATAGTTTCTGCACTATCATCAGATAATTCTCCAAAATCTTATATGAGGATTCACTAGACTGAATGTGCAATAGATAATATACTTGCTTTCTTTACTGTGATTTTTAACCAATTAAATTATTTATACTTAACTGATTTTTGAAACAATTAACAAATTTACATTATGTAGGTTTTAAGGTTAGCTTTGTTAAGTAAATATTATATGCTTTAAATACACATTTTGTCATTAATTGTTGATTCAACAAATAAAAAATTACTGGGAAATGTACATAATGTATTTGTTTGAAAGAAGAGTGTAGCAAATCTCAAAAATAAGAAATGAATATCTCCTATAATTTAATATGTAAACTCCCAAAATATACAATTATAAATTTGTGAAACATATCAGTCTTTTAACATAATGTGAAAACCTTGCTTGGTACATATGAAATTGTCCTGTCTGAAAACAAAAATTGTAAACTTTGTATGATTTTTCACACCAAACTTGTATTTACTACACTGTCAATATTTTGTCTAAAAGTATTTAAAATTAAGTAAAATGCCAATATTTATCGCATTGTATTTGATATAAATTTATTTGCTCAGATTATTCCATCCATTTAACAGAAAAAAATAGTATAAATAATTGCATTAGTAATGTGGAGTTTTAAATATTTATTTAAAGTATTGAAAGAATCAAGAATTCAAATTCTAAATGCAAAGTATTTAAATTGCAAGTGATTGTGGATATGGCTGGTTACTATATTACTTAACCCCATACCTAGCTGATGCCTTTTTTTTTCTGTATTTCAAATTAGTCCACTTGTTTTTTAATCCTTTCCAATCCAATGCAGCAAGCATTTACATAATTTGCAAGATTGTCCCACTCTTTTGCTGCAGATGGGCAATTTTAATTATGTAAAGAATTTGGATCTCAAGACCATGTGGTCCCTTCTTGATATCAGCAAAATCTCCCCCATTGACCCCTTCCACCCGGCGTTTCTTGGGGAAATAGGAGCCGGCCGGCTAAGGTGGGTTGATAAGGCTTTTCGATGTGTCGCTTGTTTGTGTTTTTGCAGGCCGGCAGTACATCTGGAAGTGAGGATTTCTCTTTTCGGAAGGGATCAAGTTTCGAGAATGGTGATACAGACGGATTATCTTTATAGAAAACTTTTGCAAGAATAAAAACTACATAAAAAATTAAATCTTGGAGCAAAATTTGACACTGCTGGTCAAAGCATCTTCGGCGTCGAAGGATAATCGGTTTTAATAAGTATCAGTGGCGTAGCGAAAGGGTATACGTGGGGGTTATAACCCACTCATAAGGACTGTTGTAAATGTATATTATGTATATAAGGACTGTGCATTATCTTTTACTTATGAGTGATCTTAAGTTCCAACCAACCGTTGGAAACTTATCGATACGTGAAAAAGTGCGTGACATAAATGTGATATTGAGTGAAAAAATTATTAAAATCCTTTAGGTGTTTCTTAAATTTATGTATAAATACAAATTTTCGGGACCCGCCCCCTACCCCTATCCAACAATTTTGTTCCCCGAAACCTTGACTTAAAAAAAGCTGTTTAGAGTATTCAAATATTCAAAAGTGCAATTAACTGCTTCGATAGTCACCGTATGTTGTACGCAATTATTCACCGCAAGAGTAACTGTACCATTTAGAAAGCAAAATAGTATTATTTCTCGAAATAAAACAATTTTCGACCAAATAATTTATGGAAATAAAAGTGTTAATATGATATCGATGTATTCTAGGGTCAGATTGATTCTCCGCCTTAGGCAACAGCTAAAGCAGGTCGGAAGTTCAGGAGCAGTGCAGTCCACGTGCAGTTCACAGCATCCTGATGGGAGGGAAAACTCATGTTTCTTCATATCGAGCAGGCGAATAGCAATGTTAAATTAATCAAGGGTAAACCATCTGCGTACAAAACAGTAGTCAGTAGTAACTCTCAATATTAACAGAGCAATTTCCGTGTACCGTACCTTATAAAAATTCTAATTAAAATTGAGGCGAGCATTATAGGGGAAAAGGAACAGCTTTCCAATTCAAAAAACTTTCACTTAGTAACGGTTAATAAGCTTGAATCCATCGGATGAGCTATCGATGGATTCTGAGCATCGAATGCGATGGTTTCCTGCATGCTTGACAAGCGTTAAATCAGTCCCCATGCTTGTTCTTCAGACAAGCATGGGGACAAGCTTCTCAGAGAGAGCAACCCTTAAAGATGCACCTTAGAAATTGTGGTCTCTCAACTAAGTTCTTCCTGAAAGAGAAGGGAGTAAATCTCCAACTCACTTCACAACCTTTTAAATTTGGTTTAGTTTAAAAAGTACTACAATGGTTCTCTCACTTCATTTCCTACACAAGGGCTAATCAGAGCAGGACTTAGTCTAAAAGCCAATTTCGATTGGCAACTAATATCTATGCCAGCAGTGTGATTCGAACACACGGACTGAAAAGTAGTATCAAACCATTTTTGACACTCTCCAGCTCCACAAACCAACCACTACGAATATTACGTATCAGGCCCATAGCCTGCAAAAAATAAGAAATCCATTTATTCCAAGCGTTAATGTTTTATTAGAATGTCATATTCCACATAAGCCATTTTGTTTTCAACAAGAGACTCAGTCCGATAATAGGTCACTAGCTCACAAGATTTACCTGTCCTCACCTAGAACTTGGCGCACTCTGCTCTTAAATAGTGTTGTTTTACCCCATATTCTTCCACTTCAGAGGTTTTTTTTTTTTCTTTTAAAGCTTTAATTTCTAACTTTAAAATTCCAAATCTGACATATGTACAATACATATAATATATATATATATATATATATATATATATATATATATATATACATAATCAAACGTCATAGCAACCGAGTACATTTCATTTATAAAGATTTAATCAGCATTAAAAACATTTAATTATGCACACATTAAAAATAGATATTTTCTATGCAAATAATAGTCAGATTAAAATTGTTACAAATTACAATTATTGTATCAGACACACAAATAAAAAAATGCATTATCAACATTCTTTCTCAATATTTCCTAGCTTCCGATGATAAAATAAAAAAAATAAATAAAAAAATTCGAAAATAGCGATTAGGCGAGCATAATTCCGACTTCCGACAACGTCTTTAGAATGAATAATGTTCTGTCAAAATATATACGTCATAGATTAAAAGTAGTTTCCGTGTCTGAGTACTTATTGCGCTAACAATTTAATAAAGAGACTTATGATTTTCGTTTAAAAAAACTAATGTTCAATTCAATTTTGCGAACAGAATAGTTAGACTAACGCAATTCCTATTGGACAATTGCTCCATAAAGTAGTTTAAATAATGAGCAGTAATATAAGGTAGTTTAAAGCATGTCGTTTAGGAAAATAGACTTATGACTGCTTTACTTACAAACTGCACTATTACCTACAATAGCTATCTATTACTATCCACATAAAATAAAAATAAATCGT
The DNA here is from genome assembly GCA_032207245.1 of Pardosa pseudoannulata. NCBI lineage: Eukaryota > Metazoa > Arthropoda > Arachnida > Araneae > Lycosidae > Pardosa > Pardosa pseudoannulata. The sequence continues at coordinate 159,497,427 of CM063498.1, read as the reverse complement.
ACATGATATGTAATGGACAACATCATCGGTCAAAAATATTAAATCGTGTCCACTGAATCATTTAGAAAAACGCACGAACGATTGCTTGGAAGTCAAAATAACGTTTTCATAACATTTGCTTCTGAACGGTTCTGGCACTGAACCGTGAAATCATCTGACATGTAACTTAGGGGAAAACAACACACGCAGGTACATTAAGTAACCACAAAGGAGACCTTTGGAGTCAAACCAAAATTTATCTTTCATTATAGTTATTTTATCAGAGTTATTTTAATTTGTAATTAATACAGTATGATCCTATAAAAAATACGATAGAAATTTAATATATTTGAGATTTCATCCTTGCAGGTCATTGAACTATCTATAGAGTAAAGTATCGTTTATAGATCATTCCAGTAACTGGAGTAAGACTGTACAATTAAAATTTTTATAAACAACTTTGATTATTAATTATAATTTAAAGTTAAATTTAAAGATAATTTAAAGTAATAATTTTAAGGAATTATAAAAAAATCAAAGCACTAGCATATTACTACATATTATATTGAAATGTAGTAATTAAATTTTAAAATTAATCCTTTATCATTAAAGGGAGGCAAATCGAACTTTTATTGCATATCTTGAGTACTGATTATATCATTTAAAAACGTATAGATGGGTGTTTAATTAAAAACTTCAATTGTCAACTGATGTGCTGATTGTCTGAGTATTAAACACAGCAAGATGAATCGAAATTAGCGCATTGAATGTTTATTCATTAGTATTTTGGCATAAAAACAAGTTTAAAGCTTTTCAAGGAAAATTTGCCTAAAGAATGGAGCAAATGATGTACAACCGAAGTTTTGAGTCGCATAAACGAAAGACTATCATTAGAATGGTTACGAATAGATTGGGACGGTAATAAAACATCGTGTAAATGAGAAACGTATAAATGGTGCTTTACTACATATAAAGTATGGAGTCTGCGTAGTACCTTTTAATACAGTTATCCCTATGTCCACAATTTCGTTTTATTTCATCCCTCATGTTTTCATTCATCTCTTCTCTTAAGTACTCAGACTCCTCAGGTGGTCAGTGAACATATGAAATCTTCATAGCGATTCTTTCAGCATGGAAACTTATTCACTAATAAGAAAAATACTTCTGTAAGCTTCCCAGGATTTCCCCGACAGAATAACCAATACAATTTAGTCTAATAAGAATGTCCTTAAAAATCGGACCTTTAAGAATAGCTGCAGATTGACGCAATCACCCCCTTCCTTTCCCTGCATGGAAAGTGATTTTCAGATCCAGTCACAGTTTCAAGGTCCTCTCTCCCTTCTAATAAGAGGGTAAACGAAACTTGTTTATGAATAATGCAGTGGGATGACTTGTGTATAATCTTAATCTTTATTACTCTTTACTACCAATCTTGATGTTCTTGGGGTAGTCTGTATTCATACCTATCACTCGTTTGACGTCATGAGCTGTCCTGAAACATTCTTATCTATAATACAAAAAGGTTCTGCTTATATAGTTGCCGTTTATCCTAGATAACTATTTGTCAGTAGAACATCTATAATTGTAAAGCACACAACTGCAATTTGTCAATTTAGACCACGCCTTTTTAACCATTCGTGTTCTTAATTGCGATTAATGCACTAAAGTACACAGCATTCCTTATGTATTAAACCTGATTTTACGCATTATACGTATTTAATAAATACACCAGTTATTACGTAGGATTTAACCCTCCTCCACACATACAGACTACCATTTGTGGGCCACAAAAGTGATAGCCGTCACTAACATACTAGATGTATGAGCTAAATTGGCAAGTTCGTATTAAGTGTATTAAATGCAATTTACGCTTTTCACAACTAATTTGCCAATATCAGCCACTCAACACTATTACCTCTCCAACCATTACAAAGTAGTAAACAACAAAATATATCTAACAGTGTAAAATGTGTTGCTTTTTTGTTGCAATGCTTGCAATGTTTAATATATGTCATCATATATGTAAGAGACATACTCTTCTACGTGTGGCGTGGTAGAGAAACTCTCCTACATGCCGTACTTTTTTTTTTTTTTTTTAATAACAAAATACTTTTCGTGAATCGAATGGAAGGAACATAGATTAATAACAAGGTTATCTATAGGAAGGACATGTATTTAGTCTATAATGTTTAGTCTCAGATTGACTATGAATGGAACACTTTGTGCTGTGGCAAATAGTTGCAGAGAATCGCACCTTATACTTTTAATAAAATATTGTAACAAAAAATTTCAGCAAATGGATAAGATTTTAGAGGTTAATTTTCCTGGATTCTAAGAATATTAAGAATGCCGTCAGAAAAAATTGAAAGTTAAATTAGAGTTGTCTTCATATGCAAAAGAACGAGGTAAATTAGCGGTTTATTATAAATTTGGCGAAAACTTTTAAATCTATGAAAAATTACCATTCAAATAAGCATACTGAAGCATTTGTATTTAACTGTAAATATTCTAACAAGGGGTGTCCATTTATATAACTTTCTATTTCTGGATCCCCATTCAAACGACAAAGAATTGCCGCATTTGATTTCTTACTAACAAGAATACTGCAATAAAGGAATACTGTACCTTTCTAGCTGAAAAGTCTTTAGTATAATATAATTGCCTCTTTTTGATTTAATATAAAGTTCTGCTCTGTTTAGAATAAAATTTTTCTACATCAATAATTTTCTAACTTTTTCTAGTTTTCTTATATGAAGCAATACAATAAAAATTGTATATAAACCAAGTGAAAAGAATATAAATACATTTATGCGCAAAACATTTGAAATTTGTAGATCAGAAACCATTTTTTTAATATTAAATCGAAGCTAATTATTGTTTATATTCTAAGACCCTCATTTATACGTACAGTATTCAGTAACAAGAACAATATATTTTTCTTTATAGGATGATTTTTTTTTCAGTTTCTCAACAATTATTAATTTGCTTGAATTTTAAAATATTTAATACCGTCTAAGATTTGGTTTGCAGTAAGAAACATTTTACTTCACGCTTACAAATAAAATTTTAGTTTCTAATATACATATTTCAAAAGTTATCCTGTTACGTTCTTCATTTGCTGTTATTTTCTACACTGTTTAAAAAAAATACATTACTTTAAATGGCAAAACTAAACAATTGTTTTTTAAAGTACAGCGACATTAAAGAACCTTTAAATAGTTCTAAAAGGTACAGAAGTTTAAAAAAGACTTGTAATGCAAATTTTAAGTCTAGAGAAGGTACTGTGTTCCTCTAATTGACAAGAACGCAAACAATTTCTACCATTTTTTCCCTTTTAATATCTAAACTGAGATAAAAGATTTTCATCTCAATTAGACGCCTTTGGCAGCGACCAATTCTTAACTAAAAGTGCATGAGAAAAGCTACAATCCTATACCAGTTAGTCAAGTGTTACTAAATAAATTATCTTCAACTTCATTCCCGTTCCCTTATCAAAAAAATACCAGAGGTTTTTGGAAGGTACTTCGTACGTCAAAAGTTCAAAGTAACACAAACGAAGAGCAGCTAAGAGACTAACAAGTAACATCTCCAAAAACGAGGTTATGGACAGCTCGGAGCAGTCCGGAAGGAAACCTGTTCCACGAGAAAAATTCTCAGTGGGACATAAACTCTGAATTGCATGACATTGCTTCAAGGAAGATTGTTAAAATGTTACGCAAGCAAGGAGCAAATGAAAAGGAACATCAAGGAAGTTTCCGAACAGTTGTCCGTCAGAGAAAATAAAAGCGTACTTATGAATGCATAATGTGTACACTAAATTCAAGGAGCCTTGTCAAAAATACTGTAAACTACGTAAACAGAATTAAAATTTAAAGAAAACTGATATCTAGTTAGTCAAATAGTTTGTTATAAACAAAACTTTTTATTTTAGCTTTCATTTTCATGAAAATATGTCAGAACTCTTTCATTCACACTATTTAAAAGTCTTGCCGATATATTAGCTTTAATAGTTTTATGTACGTCCTTTGCTGATACCACCTTAAAACTAGTTTCAATGGAAAAGCGAGAGAGGGGTGAATAATTAAAAATTTCAAGTATGATTAAAAAAAAAACCTCAAACTACAACGGAGTCATTCTAAGACCAAAATGTGTTTCGTTGAAAATAATCCCTATCAAAACTACTTACTCGTACAATTTCATTGCAACCAGGATGATTTCTTTTGAGAAGATATTAATAATAAATTTATATATATACTATTTTAAAAGATAACCATACATTTGTTTTCATCCACTAAATATTGCAATACAATGCAGTACAGTACACTTTAAATTGTTTTACAGCACAAACACAAAATAGCATTTTATAAACTAAGTAAAAAAAAATCTACAAAAGTTTTTAAAAAAACAAACTTTAACAAATTATAACAAACGAAACTGTGCAATAAATAGCTTGACTGCAAGACCACTGCTTTGATATATAGTATTTATGCGTGTATAACGCTCCCCCCCCCCAATCCTTGATCTATATAAGAAAAAAAAATTTACTAGTCTTTGCATCGTATACAGCGCGCAGTTGTATGTCGATCCTTTGTTTATATTAGATACGGCGGGATTCAAACCCGTAGACTTCAATAATGATGGGCAACCTACTACTGATTCCGCAATCACCCGTTCCTACTATACGGTAATAACACTGTGATATGCCACAAGATCCGAATTTATTAAGTTAGAACACAACCATCGAAGCATTTAATTGGAGAAATAGTTGCACTGCCTTCTCTGATACGGTGCAAATGACATGGAGTTGAACGTCTCCTAATTTTAAAAAATTACCAGATCCTTTTCAAGAACTAAACGCATGACAAATCTCAATTGCTTATGTATTTTGTCTTTTTTTTCTGCTCTCGTTGTTTTTAACGTCAGATCAGTTACGGATGACTGTACTTATTCTTTAAGAGAAATGCGAGCGCCTTCTCTAAATTCTCTCTTTTTTTCCGTAACTTCTGTTACGGTGTACCATTTCTTACAGCTTGACCGTTTTATCAAAGCGAAACCATTTTCACTGCCGTTTTTACGTTAGTGTCATTGTGGATGATTTGTTTTACACTTCTCTTGCACACAAAGGTGGTTTTTTTTTAATAGTTTGACCATTTAATCGAAGTGGAACGGTTTTCCTGAACGATGACGAGTACAGAATTCTCGTGACTGCATGAGGAAAAATATAAAATTCAGAAGCACATTTCTGTGGAAGAAAAATGCAAGCAAACACGTTACTGCACTTACATGAAAACACAGAGGAAAACGACGGAAATATTAGCAACGATATTCAATAGAAGAAAATTGAGAATCACTTAACCTTTGAGTTCCGTATTTTTTCCCTTTTGGAGTTAAAAAACGGAAAATAACTGAAGACAATATCTTGAAATTTGCCTATATGTCTGATAAGGGGGAAAAACTATTCCTTTTAAAAGCTTTTTTCAAACGCATTGTTTCAAAATCTCAAATTACTAGTACAGTAGTATTTCTCAAAACTGATTAATGTTCAATGCATTCATTGCTAAATCAACGTAGTTTTGCAGTTCTAACTCAGAATATATCCTTCATCCGAAATACAAAATTATAAAGCACCGAGTAAAATGAAGTCATCTAGCCATAATAATCTTAATTAGCTTGTAATAAGTCTTATTTTGAAGGTCCATTCACACTATGGTCCACTGCAAGCCATTACCACCGTCTCGAAGGGCTATGGCTTATCGAGGTCGACGATGGCAGACGATAAAATGGCCTTGGTCGAGGATGGCTTCGGAAGCGGTTTTTCTCCAACGATCAAAGGCATCCAGATACGCAACTAAAGTGCGCAGTAGACCCTATGGTCAAATCCACGGACAACATAAGACAGAAAGATGGCACTTCTTCCAAATGGGAACAATATCATCCCTTCTTCGTTGGCATTAAAGCCTACCAACTTTAAATTAAAAAGAAAATGTAAAATAACGCGCAAACTACAATTTCACCAATTAACAATTTCTATCATTTTTTAGTAAAACAAAGGGCCAAACTATAGGGCAGTCTTACGCAGCAGTGCACATCTTAACTCATGATTCTAGCTTTCGTTTCAAACGAAAGGGCAGCATACTGGTTGACTATTGACTATCGTAAACATGAAAATGAATGGAAAGGGCATTAAAGTAGTTCGTGACTTTGCGTGAAATCGCCCTGTTAAATTACTTGTTTTGATCACTCCCAGATTTCATAATTTTCATGAAGTTAAAAAATTTCATTAAAAAGTAGACAAATTTAAAAATTTAGTACAGAGGTATGCGATTGCTTAAATTTTTACTATACTTTTTCAACATTGATAAAACTATATTTCCAATTAATATAATATCAGACTAACTAGCAAATGAATTGCTAGCTATTCCGATATTGAATAAAGGGAAACAGCAGAAACACTCTTCTTCACTATTAAACCTGTTCAAAATATTTTTAGAAAAATGTTAGCGAATTTGCAAAGAAAATTTAAAATGCAATAGTCATAAATGCATAAAAAAAAGCTTTAGGCGTATAGACAAAACAGGTTAAAATGCGTGTAATTTAGCGAGTTATTTTGAAGCCAAAAGTATTCTACATGACCAATGTTTTGGCTAAGGGGTCTATCTAAAAGTTTGCGCGATGTTTTATTGTAGCACGAACTATTGGTATTGGTTTTTTGGAGCTCTACGGTCTACTGTTCTGCTATATGGGAACTACATAGCCGGGACCTACAGTAACACTTAGGACTGGAGAGGTTATTTTAAAAATTTTGACCAATGTACCATAACCCCATGAAGCCCATGTCGACGAATAACGAACAGTATTAATACATACCGTTTGAAAGCAGCAATTATTTTTATAATGTTAAAGCGACAGTGCATTTTCAGTTGTACGAAATTTGACATTTCAATCCCGCTGAATCGCAAAATATAATCTTGAATGACAAAATAAAATTTGTCTTTTTATTGTATCCCACATGTAATGAATATAATTACTGCCACACAATATAACAATGTTGTTATTAATAGTAATTTTACAAAATTTTTACCAACAAAAATTTTTCTGGGTCACAAATTTATGAAACACTTTCAAGAGAATTTCTGTCTTTCCCCTATGAAATTTGACAATTTATCTTATAACATACACAATAAAAATTTAATGTTCCAAAATGGAAAATAATAGTTCCATACTTAAGAACTTTTATGGACTTTTTTTTGTACAGAAAGAAATTTATATTTTAACAGTTATAATATTCTTTTATATTTTTCACAAATGCTTATGGTGACAACTAAGTTCTACAGTAAAGGCTAAAATGCAGTACTACAGTAAAGGCCAAAATTTATAGGCACTACATCCTATAAATAAAAAAGACCCTATTATGCATAAAACTGACCAATATATTTAACAAAGCTATTTTTAAATAATTAGCAGTTCCTAAAATAATATGTTCCGTTGAAATTTGAACCCATTTATATATTGGAGTCACCTGGCACACTAAATTTTAATTCTACCCTGCTGCCCAATTTCCGCATTTTATTGGTACAAACAGTAATTTTCAGCTCTAACGTACTTAAAAAAAAGGAGAAAAAAAATCTAGATTTTTAAATTAATTAAAAAATGAGAAGCATTATCCATTTTAAGTTCAAATATAAATTAACCTTTTCAAGGTTCCAAAGACAACGAATAGGTCATTTAGAACAAACATTTACGGCTCTTCAGACTTTTGCCTCCATGTATTATAATAGTGTATGTGCATATAAATGGCTCTCAGATACCTTCGTTATCTTGTTTCATCGAACATTACATTTGCCTTAAAAAAAAAAAAAAAAGAGAGAGAGAGAGAGAGAGAGGAAATATGCTGACCCTTGTACTAAGCCATTCTTCAGCCTATTCCATTTTTCATTCCTATAACAAAACAGTAGATTGTAGCGCTACTAATCAACCAACAAACCAAACGTTTATTTCTCAATCTTAAGAAGTAAAGAAACCTAACTCTTAATCTGCATTACAAAAATTGGACGACCTCCAAGTGTATGGCAACATAGTAGAAAAATTGTTGATAGCAGCCAATTAGAGACATATAATGAAAGTTACTAACACTTATAAAAATGTTTCATAAGAGTGATAAAGTTAACGCAATTAAAGGAAGTATTGTAATCGCGAAAGATATATTTCAACACAAATATTTATATAGGCATGTTTAAAAAACATGCCTATATAAATATTGACTAGTTTCAGCTTTGCGGCTGTAAAAAGAAACTTTAAATATCCATTTTGAACACACTTTGAACAACTCTTAATTCCTAGTTTCGACAAAATACCTGTAGATATGTAAGTGCGCGAATCGCGTAACTCAAAAACGATAAGCCTCAGAACGTTGATATTATTTATCTAAGGCTGTGGTAACAATTAGTTGAGCACTTCTCTTTTTGATTGCAATCAGCACTCTATAATGAAAATTTTCAATATAACTTACACCAATGCTGCTGGCCATAACTCAAAAACGATTACCCGTAGAATACTAAAATTTTTTGTTGCAGACTGCCGTCACATGTGCACAACCATTTGTGATTGCAATCTATTAAAGGAAAACCTCAATATAATGGATTTAAAGGCGCTGTTCTCCAATAAACAGTGCTGGAGTATAGAAAGAATATAGCCGTGTTCGTTAAAGGTGACTGGAGTACGTAAAATATGTTCATGGTCACAATGTCTTCCAACTTGTCAATTAATACCACTTCTGGGGGTAGCAGGACAAGTCTATGGGTCTTCTGCTTGGTCCCTGCTACTAAATTACGAGGATTCACTACAGCGGAGTCGTTCTTATTTCTCCTTAATGGTGCTCATTTAAACGAAATGCGCACTCCTTCGCCTTAATACGAGCAGCCTGCAGCTAAGTCGTGCTTGGTTTAACCAAGTGGCAACAACAGAAAGAATATTATAGAAAGATATCGACGGCTTCACAGACAGTTAAAAAATCTTATCCGCACAGAATTTTGAATTTTTTACTGCATTACAATTCTCTGGTATGGAGCAAAATGGGTATGTAATTGCGAAGAATTGCTATTTGTGACAAAATGTATAACGAAACAACTCAACGGATATAAACTTTGCTGGTCACCTCCAAATGCCAGTGCTAGATTTGTAGTCAAACAGCGTTATCTTGAAAACAAAACAATGAATCTTTAAGACGATAAGTGATGATAAATAAAATGCGATGACGTGTCATACAAAACTTTAAAAACTGTGCCAACATTTAATAGGCGTACAAGAAAGTCAATAGTACCCAGAATTTTTTTTTTTTTTTTAATTTTATACTCATCTCTCAATCTGTCTTTTCAAACATATATCGTATGAATGACCTAGTAAAAATGATACGATTATAAAGAGTATCTAGAGTTTTAGCTCTAAATTCATGGAAGGGTGGAGGGGTACTGTGAGTCATACATACGAGAAGTTATTACTGTATAGTCGCATAAATACAGTAATAAGCCTAGTAAAATTCATTTAAATTTATTATTGTTAGTGTGCTATATGATTATTTCAAAGGTTCAAAATTCTTGCATAGACAAAATAAATGATGACAATCACTGAATCATAATTTTCAACAAAACACGGATAAGAGTATACATCTTTAATTGCTTAGCACTGGCTTTGAGTATACCATCCCTACCCAGATAGCAACTACAGATAACATATACAACATTGTTAGCTGTTTAATTTTCCTGCTGAATCGTCATTCACCATTAATGACACAGGAAAAGTGTTCAAGAAAAAATTGCGCCATTTCCATTTCGTGCCATTGATTACCGACAGGAAAAATGGGAGACGCTACAAAATAAAGTGGAACTTTCCTCTTCAAGTACTGATTGAGCTTATTGCAGTATTCTCGACTTGAAAAATAATGATATAATAGGTGTCTGGTTATCCGAGGGCTTATTAAGGCGGTCTTTAAAAGACTCCACAACAATCAGCACACTATAAGTATAAAATGCATGCAGACTAACAAAAGAAAGTATGTCTAGAAAGCTGGCTCCCCTCCCACTGGCATTTACAAAAATTACTTTTCAAAACGACATTTGAGGCCTTCAGGACCAGAGTAAAGGAAGTACTTTTTTTATCCCAAAAAATGAAATTGTTTGCCAAGGTAATTAACTTGTTATTTCATATGGTATGCATATGTTCGAATACGGAATATATAGAAAATACTCTAGTTCTTAAGTATTTACAAAAATTACTTTTCAAAACGACATTTGAGGCCTTCAGGACCAGAGTAAAGGAAGTACTTTTTTTATCCCAAAAAATGAAATTGTTTGCCAAGGTAATTAACTTGTTATTTCATATGGTATGCATATGTTCGAATACGGAATATATAGAAAATACCATAGTTCTTAAGTATTTTGAAAAATTAATTTAAATTTCAAGAAATAAATTGTGATTTAAACATTTTACTTTGCTCACTTTCGATGTGAACCCTTTGTGTTAGAACGGCAAACATTTCTGGACAACTTTACTATAAAGTATTAATTAAAATTAAATTTTGGACGTGACATATGACATATCCTATCATACGAGGGGTACACTTTAATTATGCCTTTCTTATGACAGTGTAACGTATCCGGTCCCTGTTTCAGGTGATACAAGGAAGAATCAGGTGTATCTTGAATAATGAATTTATTTACACTTCTGCTATATACATCATTTCACCACTATAAAAACAATTTCTAATCACAGGTAAGTGATTAGTACACATAGGCCTGAGTAGAGACGGGTACCTAAACTAAATTCAGTCTCTGCCGAAATATGGGTGATTAGACGGAAGAACAATTCGTAGCTCTCTCGAAAGTTCGCTGAAGTATAGGTAGGAGATCTGAGCACAGTTAGTTCTGAAGAACTGCAAACAATCCTGAAGAGGATTATATTAGAAAAGGAAAGAAACCCAAAGCACAGGGTATCGCTTCAATCTCAGCAAGAGATATATCCCAAGACGGGATTCCGCTAAATAAAACTCTCCGATGGAGAGACTGGTCGAGGCGACCTCCGAGTTAGCCGATGCGGGCTACTCCTTAAAGAAAAGATCCCAAGGTGGGATTATAGAAAAAAAAAAAAAAAAAAAAAACTCTCCGGTAGAGAGACTGGTCAAGGCGACCTCTGAATTAGCTGGTTGCTAGCTAACTAACTTCTCTAAAAAAAAAAAAAATAAATAAAAAAAAAAAAAATAAATAATAAAAAAAAAATCTTCTCTCGTCTCTTTCTAGGGGAGGGGCCTCTAAGAGAGGGACCTCACCCACAATTTCATTATTGGGTCACCTAGCGATGACCTCCCCTTCGACCAACTGTATTGGTCCGGGTTAAGCATCCTCGGCCGCAGAGCCAGGGGTCCCTGGAATTCTTAGCGGCTACATCTGAGTAGCGGCAAATCCTTTGTCGTTCCCGCGATCATTTTTTCAGCTGTCAGTGAAGGTGCCGTGTCGTCTGGCATATTGTTCCTTTACTATAGGGCACAGCAATGTAGACATCGTGGTGCCTTGGAAAACAATCCTTTTGTATCCACACAAGTCCACCTTTCAAAGCAAAGTTCTTTGATGATGATACACCGCTAAATCACGCCGTTACAATAGTTATGGCTTTATAGCTATAGAGCTACGGTTAAGTCTTTGATAAGCAAAAGTTAATTACAAACAGAAGCTCAATGCCAATCCCGTAAGACTAGAAACATCTATGTCAGCAGTGAGATTCGAACTTTCGAACTCAAAATTCTGGTACAGAGAAGTTACCCATGTATGTTCCTCACTTTCAATTATCCGGCTTTTCAGATGACTTATGAGCGAGTGAATGAGATTGTGTTTCTGTGTGTAAGATATAAATGTAACGGGTCGAAATTGTTATCGCCGTTGCAATAAAATTTTACCCCCTATAATTTTAAATTACCTAACTTGCTGGGCAATGAGAAACCCAAGTAATTTTCAATCATTGTTCCATTAACAAGAAACGAAGTCCAATGTAGGAGTTTGAAGTTTTATTAAGACTAAAAATAAACATTTTCACACAAGAACACAACATCAAATAAACAAAAAACACTTCTATTACAAATTTCTCCCAACAGCGAGGGATTACGCAGATTTTTCCCCCTGTAAGACCAGCGGCTTAGATAGCTTTATGCAACCATTTAAACATTGGAAGAGTGAGCCAATTTTCGTGGGACAGCTGGAAAATGTTGGGAGACAGAAAATTAGCATTTATTCTAGCATTAGTTTTGGGAGACTGGTAAAAAGAATTTAAGTCGGCAAACACTCCTTCAAATCTGAGATGTGACTGGGAAATTATGTATGAAAGAATGAGAAAGGAGAATTTTCGATTACACACACACACACACACACACACACACACACACACACATATATATATATATATATATATATATATATATATATATATATATATATATATATATATATATGAGAATGAATGTCTATAAGCTACAGTTAGTAAAAATATTATTGCACATATTTTATGGTAAGTATTGATTTGGAGCGCTAAGATCCATCTTTTCCCTACTGGAGCTATTGCATACAAGTTGATTTGGATACTTGCAGTGGAATTCGAACGCACGGAAGGCTACTTATTCGGCGAAGAAAAAAATGAACTGGAGAAACTCATGCTGGCAGTTATCATCCATTTATTAGATATTATAACTAAGCACCAACTAAATGAAAGGAGATTAAACATGACAGCTTATAAATATAAAAATTCAAATATCACTCATCAGTGTAACGACGAGGCTACGACTGACAAGGTCTAGGAAACTGAAATTTCATATCAAGATTCATATTACACCCCAGGTATGCAATGAGAGCAAGGTTTTACAAATTTGAATTCTAACGGGGATGGAAAGAAGAAACACTTGGCTTTTTGTGGTTAGTTGGTTGTGAATGGTTTGGAGAACTATACCAATTTGGCACTTTATCAACCACTATACCGTTTGATTCAAACCAATCAACCAACTTGATTTCTGCAAATCTCTGCCACTTCAACAAATAACTTCGCCTAACAGCTTATTTAAGCATCGAGCTGAGAAATATCCCCTATATAATAATAGCCTAAGTTATCTGTCCGTCTGTCCTCCAATTTATGAAGCGGTTGGACCTGGAATGGATAGAGGCATCCATTCAAAGCGAATAAAGTTTATCTTCTCCTAAACTATCAATCCTATTCTAAAATAAATTGGTATAAATATGCTTCATATCACAGCATAAAATACTGTCGTCTTTAAAACCTTCGAAATCCAACCCTTCCCCCCCCCCTTTTCGAGAGTTTAATGCCATTATTTCAAGCCCTATTTTCCCCGGTTAAGAGCAGGCGATTCAATTTATCCATTTATCACTTAATAAATAGTTAAAAATAACAATTTTTTTTAGCATTGTGACATCATTCCTTTAAACATCTCATTTAATTATTTCATATTTTAAGCTATTTAAATATCATCTGCATTATTTTCATACGTTTTATCGCTGAACTTAGATATTACGTAAATGATTTTCTTTTATATTTGGCTTAAATAATACATCAGGTACATATGTGATAATTTTGAATTTAATCATCGATTATTTTTTGATGCAATGAAAATTTTATCGCCGGTATTAACAATAAATTCTTTTTATATAAGTCTAGGAGTCTATTTCACGGACTAATAAATATCTAACTTTTAATTTATATGTACTTGGAAATTAAGATGTTTATTCTTTTGTGTGTTTATTATACATAACCACACGGTTTGACTAAATTCAACATGATGCTAAACTGCATTCACAGGATCGGGACACTCTAGAGGAGTATGACGATAAATAAATTATTGATAGTGAACCAGATAATTCTCAGCCAAAAAACAAACCATTTTTTTACCTGCCTCATTGGGTACTTAACAGTTCTGTAATATTAAAAATTTTACTAATCCCGTCATATGATGGGCTATATGCTAGTATGTATATAACTCTGAAATATCTTTAATATCCCATAACTGGCAGGTGTAAGGCGTTTCTGATATCACACCGGATATCCTCTTCAATTTTAATCATCCTTCATTTAAACATAAATGTTTTAAAATCTTTCGGACCGGAGACTATCATGAAGACTGAGGCGCATCAAATATCTGTCCGTCTCCCCGAAATGTTAAAAAGATATGAAAGAAAAAAACTTGAAAAGAAAATCACAGAATAACTGTAGCCAAGTACAAAAATGCAGCTAGATATTTCAGATAAAATAAAAAGGCTGTAAAATCGGTAGAAAACAGCGCATTAGTGTTAAATAACTGCTTAACACAAATATTGCATATGATATATGGATGATAATAGGACTGAAGTTGTTATATATTAGTCATTACAATGGTAAAGTTAAACAGTCAAGTATCACACATTGAAAATTTATAAACGCCTCCAAATGGATATCACTTTTGTCACTTTTTGTATCTTTGTGTATGATTTTATGTCTTTATGCAATAAAAGCATTACCTATACTTCATAAAATTGAGAGATTTGATGAATTGGAAAACGTGTCACGAACCAACGTGGTTTCAAAGGACTCCCTCCCTTTTGGACATAAAACTTATTCGTATTGTTTTCGTATGTTTACAGGGACTGTTTTTCCTGTAACCTTGAACGCGTTTATGAAACAAAAAACGACCCAACTTAAATCTATAAAAAAATATCTTAATCTTACTTTCTTGTAACATGTGAAATTTGTGACCAGTTCCTTCGCCTTGATGTAGAGGTATAAACAATCAGGAAAGTCATGAAAAGAGTTTGTGCTTTTCAAGTAAACAATCTCATTACTGAAAGAAAACTATTTAGATTAATACGCTTTGTTTACAGAGTCGTATGTACTATCAGTTATGAATTACTATTATGTGTAATTAGATTTAGTGATATCAAGGTTAAGTAAGTTAAGAATTTTAATGCTCCAAAAAACAAGATAATCTCAATTTTTTTTTTCTCATAGACATTTCATCAGATTAAAAAATAATCAATCATTCGAATATTCTACATTTATTATATAAGCTGCCCCCGGCAGAACGTTTGACAATAGGTTATAAGCTTCGACAAACAATTTAATGAGGGGAAATTGAGCAATTATACAGTCAGTCAAACACGGTGTTTTTTCTATTTTATATGCTAAAACACATTAGTTAACGGATGATACCCAATAAAGTACTGAACTAAAAATATCACATTTTAATTTTTTATAAAATTAAGAATTTTGTATTGAGTACGAGTTTTACTTTACCCCTGTTTCTTTCATATCCACTATTGTGGACATGTAAGAAACGTTGTTAAGTGGTATGTTGTTTAAATATTGTGCAAAATTCTCGTGTTAAAATATCTCCTATATAACAATAGCCTAAGTTATCTGTCCGTCTGTCCACGAATTTATGAAGCGATTGGACCTGTAATGGATTCCCCGGCTAAGGGCAGGCGATTAAATTTATCAATTTATCCACATAATAAATAGGTAAAAATACAATTTTTTCTAGCATTATGACGTCATTCCTTTAACCATCTCATATAATCATTTCTTATTTTAAATTATTTAAATATCGCGTGCATTATTTTCATACGTTTTATCGCTGGACTTACATATTAAGAAAATAATTTTCTTTTATATTTGTCTTAAATAATAGATTAAGTATATAAGTGATAATTTTAAATTGAATCATCGATTATTTTTTGTTGCAATGAAAATTTTATCACCGGTAACAACAAATTCTTTTCGTAAAAGTCTAGGAGTCTATTTCACGGACTAATAAATATCCAGCGTTTAAGTTATATATCTTTGAAAATTAAGAATTTTGTTTGCGTGTTTGTTTTTTTTATACATAACCACACGGTTTGACTAAATGAATTCAGCGTGATTCTAAACTGCATTCACAATGTAGGGAGACTTTAGAGGAATATGAAGATAAACAAATTATTGAGCGCGTACCAGATAATTCTCAGCCAAAACACAAACCATTTTATTACCTGCTTTATAGGATACTTTACAATGCTGGAAAATTAAAATTTTTACTGATCCCGTCATATGAAGGGCTATATGCTAGTGAATTAATAATTTCATTTGATAATTAAGCTAAAAAACGTCAATTTTCAATTTTAAAATTCGCAAGTTGAAAATAAAAAAAATTAGGGTACGAGTTTTAACTTGACTGACTCTCAGAAAAAATTTCAGAAATTATGTTTATTATTTAACCATACAACTGTCTGCGATTACAAATTTGCCTGTAAAGTACTTTTATAACAATGTTTAAAATGTTGATATAATAAGACATTTATTTCAGGGTTAGATTAAGGTGTATATCCAACAAACCTCTTTACAATCAAGGTCACGTTTGAAAAATAGTGTATTGCACAAAACAAAAATCGGAAAACGAAAAAAATGTTTTACAAATAAAATTTTATGTCTGTTCAAATAAATGGATAATCAATGTGGAGTATTTTAGAAAGTATTTAATTATAAGTTGTTTATTTCGATACTAAGTGAAACGGGATACTGAATAAGTACAACTGCATGCTCGAAATGAACAAAGTAAATATTCTGTTCTATAATAAGTTAAAGAGACCGTGTGTATGTCTGTCATAAGACGTTCTCATAGAAAGAGAAAAAAGTGGGTTACACAGTCATTAAATTTTCGATACTGATCTCAAAATCCAATCAAATACGAAGCCCTATTTCGGATTATGTTTTGTACTGAATAACTTATTTGCCCTTGCATAGGAAACTTCCTCTTTACAGGAAACCAACCCTAAGTTTTGCTGCCTGCAGCGTTGCATTCTCTGCATACCCTTCAGGAACGAAGCTGTTAATCTTTCTATGTATGTGTGTGTGGGGGTATATATATAAACGAGAAACCTCTAGATAGTAAGTGCCAGCGAATTTCGAAAAATCAGTCTTTTTTTTATATCTCAATACTAATCAAATAATATGCCTATTACATATTTTTTATATTTTATATAAAACTTCTTTTCACTACTTAACTTTGTACATAATTTTGCATAACGAAGAATATTAAAGCTGTAATATATATAAACGAGACTATAGACATAATGGTAAAAACAACAAACAGAAAAAAACAAAATGAAATCCTGGGTTTTATATTTCCAATGCACAATAATACATATGACCTTTATGCGAGAAATCTCCTGGGTTTATATATTCAAACAAATAACTCGTTGATTACTAGCGCCACCTATAATATATAACATCTCCCAGTCTTATTCTTGTTTAAATTAGCCATCAGGCACATACAAATATCTTATCTCAAATCTACAGACGTCAGACTAATAGAAAGATGAATACAATGGGTAATTTAATAGATAATTCAATGTTTGAATGTAACGCGTATTTGATAAAATCTAAAATGATTTTATCAAATTCAACATCAGTGGATGTAAGAAAGTATTAAAAAGGGACAGTTATGTCATCACGAACAACAGACGGAAATTCCCTTGCACGTCTTCTGTTTTATATAACAGGATTTAGAGTAGAGAAAACTTCAGAACAACCAGGTTGTTTATTTTCAGACCAGAGAAATCGTAACTTAAAATGTCTAAAATCCGATTTTTAATATGAACCCAATTTATTATAAAGGAAAGGTAGTTCAATTTTGTATTTTATCACGTCTTGTCCCTTTGGATAAAAACAAGACCTCGGCTTGAAAGTAGAATACTTTCATTGTTGAATACGATCATTATTTTAATGAACCTTATGACAGAACGAGGTTAAATCCCTAATTGTGATAGACTACAAGGAAAGAAAAACTTGTAAGCCTCCTCTATAGATTGATGTGTTTTACTTTCAACAGCACACTTAGTTCTGTATAGAATTTGTTAATATTATAAAGACATGAGAAACTAATTCAGTCTTACGACAAAGTCCAATAAATATTAGTCCTCGTGCAGAAAAACAGGAGATTTTAACGTTTCACGCCAACTAACCACCAATAACAAAAATATTTTAATGCATGCAGGGTATGCCTAAAAATTGCGTTCAAGAGCTTGCTGAATCTTCAGAGTCAACAAGCTATTTGACCACCATTTGATCACGGCCGAACTCAAGACAACAGTATAGAAATTCGATTTCCATTATCATTTTAAAGTAGCATAATACGTCTCACTGAATTCTGAATTATCATGCTAATCGTGAAAAAGCAAACTTATTTTTGTGTCGTATTTTACTCTAAATTACGCAAAATGATCCTATTGTGTATGATGAGTAGAGTATGCGAAGCACATATAATTCACACGGGGCGTTGAATACATGCAGTGTGAATCGTATTGTATTCATACAGCGGTCAACGTGTTACATTTAAGTACAGAATAGGAACAATAAGCATCAATGAAAGCATTCTCTAAGGAAAGGTTTAAAGAACTTTCACACACTAACCTTTTTAACCCTAGAACGAACGCTACGCTCTTTTTGTTCTAGTTTAAAGAAATAACTGCTTTATTATTATTACAGCATTGTACCTGAAGGAATTTAGGCGGCAAAACTAATTTTTAGATTGGAAATAATTTTCCTTTGCTTTCATCTGCATTCTGATGGCCGAATGGGAAGGGCACTACTCTTCAGTACCAGCGTTCATAGGTTTGAAAGGCACTACTGGCAGGGATGCTCTTAATCATTCTGAATCTGGCATCTGGCTTCAAGCCGTATTTCCCGGTCTCGTTAACCCTCATGTAGATAAACTGTAAGGCTTTAAACTAACTAAACCTCTATATTCTATAAGGATCTGTGGATAAGGATCAAATTTATCTGTGGAATATAAGATTCTTTAAATATTTGCAGCCGTGCTGGTGCAAATATTAAGCAAACAAATTTTAAACATTCGGGTAATTGAGAAAGTGACAACTATTTAATTAAGCAATTATACAAACAAGTGGCAATATATGGTATTGTCTGTCACCAAGAGAATTGTAAGAAAATCTATACCTATACATAGTTGAAACAAAAGGAATTATAATTGACCTGAAGGCTAAGGAAACGTATCACGTTTGAATAGATTAAATATTTAGTTTCTGAACTTTGAGGGATAAAATTTTGAATCTTGGAGAGACTAAGAACATAAAGTTAACATGGATGAAGTAATATACGAAGCAGTGCTTCAAATGTGTGTACATTTAAGTTTACAAATAATATATCAGTTTGAAAATAACTTTATACAATGTAAAGGAATACAGTACACGTACAATAAAATGGAAAGAAATTATACGGTCAATGCAATTGTTAACATTACAAGCTACATTTTTAATTCAATAATTCAGTTAAATTAGAAAATGTGAAACATATTAATCAAGAAATTGTCGCTACAGGAGGCAAACAAACAATAGAAAATTATTAGATAGGAGATTACAAAAAAAAAAGGACTAATGAATGATTTTTAATTTTATGTTGGTTTATTGTACTTTTCGTGACTAAATTTCTATTATTTTTTCATTTCATATATTTATCTCAATAGTTCTAATTTTACAATTTTAAAAACTTTTAATTTTTCAAAAATTATCTTAAAGTAAATATTTAGTTACATTTTAAATTGAAATGAAATTTATGTTTATATGCTTGACCTTTACCTGACCTGTACATCACACATGGTAAGGTATACACATCTAATGCTTTCTATCCTCGTATATCACATGTGATACATAATGTTATAAAATAGATGAACACTTGTATATAAAATACAGTTCACAGTATATCATATGCAATATACAATAGAATAAAACATTAGATTAGGACAGGCGAAGGGTTAAAATCCATGTTATTATATAAATGCAAAATTCTTCGAGTGAGCATCGGTGACATTTTTTAAAACCAAAGACTCGGTACTCGGCTGAGTAATAAATAACCGACTACCAAGTACTCGATCTAAGTTACTTGGTATAACACTGTGTGAATGGAAGTGAATTTTCTAACTAATTTATGATCCCTTTATAGCATGCAAAACGAAACCTCCACTACGTATCTCAGTTTTAATGAAAAGATATTTACACACAAGGTTAAAGATTTCTCAAATACAGAAAGTTCAAAGACACTTTGAACAACCTTGAACCATATATCATACACGAGCATAACTAAAAATAAAGTACAAGAGCAAAAATAACTTTAAAAAAAATCTCATCTAAATATCTTTTAATCAACGACAAACTGACCGATACCACAGTAAAGAATCGCATCAAAATTGTGGTTGATTTTTTAATAGTTATAACAGGCAGCTGAAGTTCGGAAAGGACCCATGTGCAATCTAAGCTAACGCCCAAGAAAATCCATCGTTCATTCGATACGTATGGGTTCATTAAATTTGCAAGATTTGCGTCAGCCTGACCGCTGAATGGATAGTCTCATAACGGTTTCTTCAGTCGCAGAAACCCTGCTATTTCGAAATAAAAAATAGATTGTGGAATCTGCTGTATGGGGGGAAAAAGATGCTACGTCAGTCTTTTACTGATAACTTGGAGAACATTTACGGATAGTAAAAATAAAATATTCATTTAAAAATTTTTGGTGCATATCTGGGAAAAAACATTCCGTACGAAATACTAACAAACTAGTCTCAAGTTAATGATAGTAAAAAGATTATCGGAAAATTTTACAAATATGAGATGCGATAAATATATAAAATCTGTCCATAGAGAAATTTCGGGCAACGTCACGAACTACTATAATGCCCTTCCCATTCATTTTCACGTTTATAACAGCCAATAGGCAAACAATAAGGCGATTTCACGCAGTAGGGCAAATTCTCAAATTATGACAATTCTGGCTTTAGTTTCAAACGGAAGGGAAGTTTATTGTTTGTCTATTGGCTGTTGTAAACATGAAAATAAATGGGAGGGCATTATAGCAGTTCATGAGATTGCGACAAATTGCCTTATAAACTGCTCTCCGTTTGAAACTAAAGCCAGAATTGTCATTAGTTAACATGTGCCCTGCTGCGTAAAATCGCCTTATTGTTACCCGTTTGGTAGCAAAGGCGGCTACGGCCTAATGTTCTTAGGTCTTTTAGATCTCTATTGCCCCAACAGTAATTATAAAATATTTTTTAAAAAACTAAATTTTTTAAGGTGCCTTCAAGAACATTACTTTAGTGACAAAATTCTGTGTCTTCGTACACGAGAAAACTTCTATTCCTATAAAATTCTTTTAACCATCTAAAAACAGTAGCACGAGATAGAGCTTCATTTCCAACTGATGTTGTAATGTAGACGTTAACGGCATTCTTGCTGATTTAACTATCCTTTAGGGCCGGTCTCACCGAAGTCATTTAACGGGTAACCACGATTAACCCATGGAGCCAACCAATGGAGGGGCGCAATTCTCCGTTTAAACAGAGATTAATCGCGGCTTTGGTGAGACTGGCCTTTATAAACTTAGAACTAAAGATTTAGGGTCGGTCTCACCAAAGTCGATTAACGGCTAACCGCGATTAATCTCTGTTTAAACCGAGAAATGCTTCCCACAATTGGTTGGCGCCAACAATCTTTATCACAGGAATTCACAGCATGATAATGCCTTGCGCCAACTCCATTTTCCTTTCTTTTAAGACTAGCATATAGACCGTCATATGACGCGATTGGAGAAAATTAAATTTTTTAATTTTCCAAAATTGTAAAGCACCCTATGAGGCAGGTAAAAAAATGGTTAAATTTTTGACTAAGAATTATCTGGTACACGTTCAATAATTTGTTTATCTTCATAGTCCTCCTCTAAAGTCTCCCGATGCTGTGAATGCTGTTTAGAATCACATTGAATTCATTTAGAAAGATAATTTAAAGCTTTCTTAACTACGTCGTTAAGTTCTTCCCAATTTTTTTGACACAGTAATTGTTGTAATACCGGTGATTAAATTTTCTTTGCAACATAAAATAATCGATGATTAAATTTAAAATTATATGTACCTAACATATGTACCTAATTTTTATTTAATTCAAATATTAAAGAAAATTATTTACGGAATCTCTAAGTTCAATTATAAAGCGTATGACAATAATGCTGACGATATTTAAATAATTTAAAATAAATGATTAAATGAGATGGTTAAAGGAATGACGTCATAATGCTAGAAAAAAAATGTTATTTTTACCTATTTATTATGAGATTAATTAATAAATTTAACCGCCTGCTTTTAACCGGGAAAAATAGGGCTGGAAATAATGGCATTAAACTCACAAAAAGGGGAAAGGGGTGGATTTCGAACACTTTAAAGACGACAGTATTTTTCGCTGTGATATGAAGCATATATACACTAAGTTATTTTAGAATACTTTAGAAGATAAACTTTACACGCTTTGAATTTTGCTAACCCTAACTCATCAAGAATCCAATATGGATGGCCCTATCCATTCCAGGTCCAACCGCTTCATAAATTCGAGGACAGACGGACAGATACCTTAGGGCCGATCCCACCAAAGTCGTTTAACACTAAGCGCGATTATTCTCGGTTTAAAAGGAAAATTGCGTTACCCCATTGGTTGGCGCCAGGGTTAATCGTGGCTAATCGTAGTTAGTCGTTAAACGACTTTGGTGGGATCGGCCCTTAGGCTATTATTATATAGGGGATTTATTCTACATTAACTAAATTTCAAATCTTGCTACAATTATCGCTTACGGCCAACTGTGTTCAAATTTACTTTTTTTAACGTTCTTTTTTTTCACTATCGTCTACCACTTTTCAGAAATGCCAGAGTAACGTAAGTAGAAATATAAATCATGCCTATAGGGATCTGCTCGTATCTCTCATTTATTTGCTTACCACCCGCTGGCAACTGTAGTATCGTCGCTATATTTGTTTATCACCCGATGGAAACAGTAGCCTTGTTGATGATGATGTTTAGGGAATGAAGTGTTGGACGTTTTATGATGAATAACACTTTTATTTAAAATGTAATTAGTGTGTACTCGATGTGTAGAATTCAGAAGTGGGATATTCTTCAAAAATGAAAAAGGATTGAAGATACGTAAACCAGTATTTTAGATACAAAATTTGAAGATTCAGTTTCGATTCGAAGTTTTGTGAACTGTTAATGATGCTGCTGTGTTTTTGATGCTTATGTGGACAAGTTGACTTGAAACAAATTGAATTTATGATAAACTATTATTAAAAGTAAGTAAATAAGTATTTTTGATGCAATTTTGTAATTTGTATTCACAGTTTCGATTCAAAGTACTGAATTATCAATGATGTTATCGTGATTTAATATAAGGTTAAGTTTACGTGAATTAATAATTCTGATGTAAAATTTGTTACTTCATATGGCTGAATCCCAGTCCAGGTGGCCCCAGTTCAGTGGGCACGCCAAACGTGGGTGATGTCGCCAAATTCTAGTACCCAGTTTTCTGGTAAACCTTGCTCTTCTTGATGACACGTGTTTTGGTCAGGTGAAACGTGAACTCTATGAGCAAAGCTGCGTTTGTAACACCAAAAGGCCGGTGTGAGAAGATGATGCTGTTTTTAGGCTTGAAGAATGGACCACCAATTTTACAACTATGACACTAAGGTGGATTGCTTTATAGGCTAGGGCTTGGTACAGATGCATTATAGCCGCCGTGTTTTTTTTCTCGCCAAACTTGGCGGTTTTGTGTGGCAAACTTGGCAATTTTTGGGGCGATGACTAGGTTGCTGTATATGCCCTAACTTTGATAGGAGAATATGGAAGCTTCGATATGTTCTTGCATCCTATTGGTGCATGTGATTTTTGATGTCATTACCCGGCTATCTATGCAAATTTTCTGTTCTAAATTTCTTTTCATTCCAGACGTGTAATAGTAGGTTGTTTCGTAGGTAGGTAAGTTTGCATTTCATTCAAAACGGCACGTTTGTGGGGAAGATGGAATTCCGAATGAGTTTTTTTTATGTATTTGGTTACTGGGATTTAGTTAATTTAGTTATGACAAGTGAAGTTGTTTCGGTTTTGAAATTGTTAAAAAATATAAAAATATTCTAAATCAATCAAGATATTTTGGTTTGGAACATTTTGTTTTTGTTATCATTTTCTGGAATTTAGTTATGACGAGTAAGTTATTTCTGTTTTGAAATTGTTAAAAAGTATCAATTATTTCGGTTTTGAAATTGTTAAAAAGTATCAAAATATTCTAAACCAAACAAGATGCTTTGGTTTGGAACATTTTGTTTTTGTTCTTATTATTTTCTGGGATTTAGTTAATTTGGTTATGACGGGTGGAGTTATTTCGGTTTTGAAATAGTTAAAAAGTATCAGGATATTCTAAGTTAATTGGTTTGGAACATTTTTCATTTTGTTCTTTGCACAAGGGGTGGAAACCCCCCCCTCACATGTTAGATTCTTCATAATATTAGTGCTTATTAAAATGATATATATTGTGTTTACTCTGTTGACACATATCATAAATATTACTAATCTGTTATTTATTTTTTAAAAAAACGTAAAAAATGATGATTATTATGGTAATTTTATTTTAATAATACTTTAAATTGTTAATCTGTTGTTTCCTTTTAAAGTTTAGTTTTGTTAATATTGTGTTTCAAATATGCCACGTGACAGCCGCCATGGTTTTTTTTTTTTTTTTTTTTTTTTTTTTTTTTTTTTTTTTTTGTGTGTGTGTGTGTGTGTGTGTGTGTGTGTGTGTGTGTGTGATCTTTCAGAAAACACGCACCGCCGCTTGTTGGTCGCCAAAAAAAAAAACATGGCGGACGGGACCGGCGACTATAATGCATCTGTTCCCCATTACAGCCGTTTGGAGTTAATTACAGTAGAATGAATAGAATACAAATAACAGTATTCGTTTAATTTCATTGTGTAAGCAGAAGAACAAGTGAAGATGAAGCGAAATACCATTGAAACCATTTGAGTTAATTCCAGTTGAATGGTCTATGACTCGTTTGAGATATTATTAGGAAAACATTTTAGTCACTAATTGTTCGGCTTTAAAGTTTCTTTATACCCAACAGAACACAAACCTCAAATTACTCGATGGGCAGAACTACTAATTGAAAATGATTGCGAAGTAAAACTACTGGAGATAAAAATGTCATGTTGATGCATTTAGCTGTGCGCCCATGGACGAACGAAATTCTTGATACCCAATGCATAATATATGATCGTGGAACATGCTTTACTTCAAAAGCATTTGAAAAGTTCTATACTACCAGAAAGATTAAGCACACTTTAGTCACCAGTCAACGACCACAAGCAAATGGTCAAGATGAAAGAATAAATGGAATGTTCATTCCCGCTATTAGAGCTAAGTATCAGAAAAATAATGCGATTAGGACAAATTTTTATTAGAAACTCAAAGAGAAATTAATTGGACTCCCAATAAATCCACTTCTAAATCTACTATTGAATTATTATATAGTTACATCGCTAATGATTTCCCAATAGATTTATTACCAGAAGAAGGTAAATATTGTGACCCAAAAATTCTCCAAAGAAACAAAGTAAAACAACTTATTCAACGTAAGTCAAAATGAAAAAATATTATGATCAACGCCATTGTGATGCTATAAAATATAGTGTAGGTGCATATTGCTCTTATAAAACTCTTTTCAGAGCAGAAGGGAACTAGTACAAAACTACAAGAAAAAGTTTGAACTACCAATGGTGCTGTCGTGCACCGTTCGTAGTTCAAGCTGTATTACCATCAAACCCTTAATAGGTAAGCGATTTCTGCAGCACGGGTCAAGGGCCTAGGTTTAGGGAAAAATATAAAACTACCGTATACTCTTTTAAGATGAAACTGTACCACTCTTAAACACTGAGGAAGACGACGAGGTCGAAGGTAACTATAATGTCAAGATCAACGAAGCAAAATCCTCTACTAGTGTGTTCCATGTATTTATTTGTTTACCATCCGTTGGCAACAGTATCGTCCCTATATTTGTTTATCACGTATTGGAAACAGTAGTCTTGTTATTGTCATTATGTATTGATTGAAATGTTCGACGCTTTTCGATTAATGAAGCTTTCATTTATCCCTAATTAGTGTGTACTCGATGTTTACATATCAAGTTAACGTTGCAGTAATTTTATTTTCTTACATTCCCAACACACATTCTTACAAAAATATGCAAAACAGTTATTCGCAATCCCATTACACATAAGCTTTTTGTTTACCTGTCTATAATCATGTCTGACACGTAGGTATATCAGATTATCAGGCATTTCATTATACGTCATAGCGGATAATCTTCAAATCCGACATTTATTGTTTTTCTTTCTCGGATCTCTTTTTCTAGTAGTATTTACTTCAAAACAGAAATTCTTTTAAAGAGTGTTCGAAAAAGTAATTTGAAACGAATAAGTAGATTTATATATATATATATATATATATATATATATTGGCCCAAAAAGGTTGAATGAAATACAGATAATAGCGATAGGAGTGATCTAAAGTTTACTGTTGGTGTAAACAATTTCAAAATAGATTAAAAAACATTGCGAAAGATAGGGGAAAAGCTTTCTTTTTTATATGGAATTATCATGTACACTGATAAAAGACCGATACTGGTGTAGTTTCTTTTTTACATATCACTCAATTTGAATGTGATAGCAAATCCCGAGTAAGCAGATGCTATTAAAGAACATTTGTAAAGTAAATGGCAGAGTACTATAAAAGGATTTTATGTTTTACATGTAACACAACCTAAATTCTCTATCTAACAGTGTAAATTTCATAATCGCGTTTATTGATAAACTACTCTTCTCTTTTTAAAGATCAGTTTTTCTAATTAAAGTTTCTCACCAAGTTAAAATGACCAATTTCGTGCAAAATTTAAGCTTGCTTATGTTTTATTAAATTTTTAATAATTCTTATTGGATAGAACACTCATTTTGCTTCAACGTTCGAATAAGCGTTATGAATAATCTTACAAAAGCCCTTAAATTGAGAAAACCGGAAGTGGGCGTTTATACGTCTAAATATATCAAAAGTGTATAAAAAATGAATGATTTTTAGAAATATACATTAGTGAAATAATGAAAGTCAAAGATGTTTATGATGAAAACGATGTAAAAAAAATAAAGTTTTTGAAAAAAACTGGAGAGAGAGAGATGCATCATCACATTCAAAAGATCTGAGTTAACCGAAACAAATGAACCTTGGGGGAAGACGAAAAAAGTTAATGGTTTTATTCACAAACTACAAAAATATTAAAAAATAACTATCCGGTGGAATGTAAATAATTTAAAGAATAACAAAGCAGTTGTTCAGTCATCGCAAACTCCAGAGGGGCTGCTGTAACTGAAAACAATATTTTCCAAAAAGAGTTAAGGCTAAGTTTAGGTCTACAGTGATCCCTCGTTTTTCACGGTTAAAGGGACCAGAACCTTCCATGAAAGCTGAGAAACCGCGAAATAGGATTTGCCCCTAGGAATTTTCGTGTATGCGGGTACACGAATGTTTTGAATACGTAAACAGTATTTATACTTTACACATTTAAGACAAAAATTACAACAGTATACGTATTTACTTAAACGTGTCAATGGTATCAATAAGGTTAATTACAAAACCTTATAGAGTAATATTCATTAATCAACATTGCTTTCTGAGAGAGGTGAAGAGTCTTGTGTTGGTGACAGAGGAAAAGCTTTCACTTGACTCGTAGAAGTTTTAGGCTCACTCAGAGACTTCTGCTGGAGCAACACCTCCTAAAGGCTCTTTTAGGAGGTGTTGGCTGGAGGCGCTGACGGTAGAGCCAGGGTGCTTTTCTTTGGAGAAAAACATAGTGATGGGTAGTTGTTGTCTTTGTTTTTCCTTTTCCTTCAAAATTCCTCTGTATAAGGATATAACCCCGTCAACGCGATTGCTGAACTCGACAGCTCGAACCATATTGTTGTCAATATCTTGTGCAAATTCTTGCCATGTTGCACAATTGTTACAGATTGTCCAGGTAAGGCCACACTTTTCAGTGTGTTGTTCTTCGTCTTCCTCTTCATTTTCTTCCTCACTTGCAGACTTTGTGATCTCAAGAGACCGTGGTATGTACTCTGAGTCAACTCATCTCTTTGTTTGACATGCAGGGATCCTTCTCTCTCGCGTATCAACATGAAACAACGCTCTTTTCCGCAATGTGGCAGCCGACATTGTTATATTTTTTCATTTATATTTTTTGAGAAATATTTTGGGAAAACCCACGAAGCATTTAAGCCGCAAAACATGAAGCGAGGGAACACTGTAATCTAATCAACCTCTCTACATAAAACTGTGTAATTAATTAAGAATTACTTTTAAAATGCTTGCAATGGAAAAAGCAAATGATAAAGAAAACGTCTATGGCCTTTTTATAGCAATACGTAAAATATATTTATTGAAAATCAAACATTGAAATTATGAGATATTTGGCTATTGTAAAATTTTAAATGGTTATAAAGGACAATTAAATGCTCTTAATAGTGTTGGTATTCATCCGGCATTCATCTTGGAGGTCAAACAGTTAAAGGTTTCTCACGTATGGCAGCTAAACGAATTACCTAAGCGAAACGTCAATTAGTAGTATGCATAAAAAAATTATGATAAATATGAGCTAAAAGAAGCTACAATCCCTAAATATGACAAATTTAAGAAGTATGCATACATCATTTTTAGTAAAAAATATATAAACTAAAACTAAAAAAGTATTTTTCTTAAAATGGTTTTTTTTTTTCATTGAAAATTCATAAATTAAAATGTGAATGACACATGCTTTTGAAATAACTCGTGAATTGTTTCTATACTATTTTGTACTACTTGAACTAAAAACACGATTCTGAATTATAGGCGAATATTTACGGCAATATTTTTTAAAATATAATCTATACTATTCTTTGATTGCTTCTAATTTTTTTATGAATGCATTAGTTTAATTTTAGTTCATGATATAGGAAAAGCATGTAAATTATGGTAGTTATAATTTTTTTAAAATAAATTTATTTAATTTTTTTTATTTAATATATTTCTATTTCTCTCAATAGTATAAAATTATTTTAAAAAGTGTATATGAAATATTAAATCTAAATTTTGCAGATATATTTAAAAACTGTATCTCTGATGAAGTATCTCTGAATTATTGAAAAGTTTTGAGGGAAGTTTCATTTTTATTATTATTATTCCTGAAAATGGTGCCCTGAATTATATATCTGTTATTACCTTAAATTATATATCTGTTATCACCTTAAATTATATATCTGTTTTACTCTGTGCAGGAACTTAAGATATTCATCCGTATATTAGACACCTGGTAGAAATGACTCGGCATTAAAGGTTCAACAATACACACACAACAACAACAAAAAGTATGGGATAGAAAAAGCTTGGGATCTATTGGGTTTATCTGTTTTAAGATTTTCAAACTTTGCCTCATTCCTTTGTAAATAATAACAATAGAGAGTAGGGGGTGAAAGCATGAAAAGAGCAAACTGGAAAAAAAATATGATACAATGCTATCTCCGTGCATCACACATACACCAATTGGCAAGTTCGCGGAAAAGATTATTCTAGAATAAAGTTTCCTTTCAATGGATTATATCGTGATATCGACATCTCGGTCAAGCATAGAGGAAACCGAAACATCACTGTGAAGGTCGCAGAAACCATCAGATGAAATAAAATAATTACACGAAAAATAACCGGGACGTAGAAATTGTTGCATACGTTTAATGGAATAACAAGTTATGTACATTTCATTCTATTGTTTCACAATTTAGTGCGTGCTAAAAATAGTATTTTAATCCTTTGTACCTCAACAACTCTAAATTATGACATATTTTCTAGAATATTAGAATATATTTCATAAATGTAAAAATACAGTAAAAAGTATTTTTTACAAAAAAAAAATGTACTTTTATAAACATTGTAAATTACTATATAGAAAAGCTATCTTGACGTAAAGAATCTAGTAACTATTTTTGTGAAAAATATACATCTGGAGTATTTTTTTAATAATAAATCTCATCCCTATTCGTAAAATGTAAAAAAAAAATGTGAACAAATCTGTTTACCATTTTCCATACTTGATTATACGCTTATCTACAGCCGGCCTGATCAATCAAAAACAGTGGGTGGGCCGCATTGAACTATATTTTATTCCGCCGAGCCGTATTTATACAAATATATTGTCATGAATTGACTGTTCTTTCTGTCCATTTCAAATGTGTTGACCAGCAAAACGCGTCACTTGAACTAATCCCCCACCATTTTTCATTTTAAAACACTTAAATTAAGCACAATTTTATATCTTCACATCGGCTCATCAGAGAGCGGAGCAAGGACTTTTTTTCTACAACTCTAATCAAAATCGAAAGACACATTCTCGAAGTCAAAGTTGTAGTAATTTTTTATGTCTCGTAGAAGTAGCAGTTAGTCTAAGGAAGTAGTAGTTCTTTACAATATATAGAGGTGAAAATTGAAAGCTATACACTATTATACTTATCTATAAATTAACAATAGAACTGCTAAAAAATTTAAATACACATATTTATAATAATAATAAATCAATATCATATTTTCTATAATAAATGCAAAATACCCTTAAATTATAAATTTCATCAATTTCGCCCCAGATCTATAAAATGAATAAATATAATAAGGATTTTCTAATATTTCCAATAGTTTGTAAATCTGAAATAAAACTGAAAGTTATTTACTTTTTTTTCAATTTCGAATGCTTTTTTAAATAGATGTTGCCATCACATTTATTATGTGGCTAATTCATTCTGTGTATATTAAATATATATTTAAATATAGAAAACTTCAAATAAATTTATTCATTAATCTTACGGATATTAGTAAAAATTATAATTTTGAAAAATATATCCTGTAAAATTAAACATAATATATCAGATTTATAACCTCCAGTCCTACAAGAAATTTTTCAATGAGGTTTATAAAAAAGTAGAGAACTGCAGTAAAATAATTGAAATTAAAGGTTTTGGGTTAAATAAGGATGTAAAATACACCACCTTAACCTCCAAACGGAAAAAGATCGAAAATAATTTTAAACTTCACTTCAGTGCATAAGTTTACCAAACAACAAAATTTTGAGCCCGAAAAAAATTCTTTGCATTCTTTTTCATTTTTTAACGTTTTAAATCCGCGAGATCCCTTGAGAACATTTTTTCACTTTAAAATGATATGCTGTATTACAAGCTAAATTCTTTAAAATAATGCTTTTCCAACAAAGTTCCTATGAAAGATAAAAATCATTGATATTGTCGTACGTTATAAAGATTTCTATAGTGTTTTGCTAAGTAGTGTACAGCTTTTTGTAAGCGTCAAGTTTTAAACCAGGGAGGAGCAAACAGTGCCGCACCACAGATTTAAAAAAAAATATGTATTCATGTAATATAATAAAATTAAGCGCAACAACGACTTCACTTAAAAGTATTATCACAACCGATAAAAAATTATATAATAATAATATTTATTTGACCAAGCAATGGTTCGTGGGCTGCACTTTAGTAAACCATCCTTGGATGAGCAATACCACTGTTAGAAACAATGGAATTGAGTGACAGGAAGATTTTTTAAAAAGAAAAAACAAGAGGAGACAAATATGAACAAACAAAAAGAAGAAAAGAAAAAAAAGCATTATCGATTGCTTCTCATTTCCTACAGCTGACGAGCACGCAAAACGTTAGATTTTTTAAAAAGAAAAAACAAGAGGGATTTTTTAAAAAGAAAAAACAAGAGGAGACAAATATGAACAAACAAAAAGAAGAAAAGAAAAAAAGCATTATCGATTGCTTCTCATTTCCTACAGCTGACGAGCACGCAAAACGTTTGGTCTCGAGATATCACATAATGGTGGCTTATTAGACTTTTCTTTTTCTTCCTTTAACCTCTGCGCTGTAATTTCGAGTCTGACTCGCCATCATATTTTTTCACAGCAAGTACAACGTCGATTGTGGCTCGACACACGGTTTTTAAATTTAAGAATTATTGTTCATCAGTCGAACTCGTTTATAACGAGCTCGGATTTACCGAGGGAAGCGAGAATATTTGGTTGGATCAATGCCAAGTCTATGGGAACAGAAGTCGCTTTTAACGAGCAATATTTTGCCATCTTTCAATCTTTTTTCTCATCTTTTTAGTCTTTCTGTCTTATCATTTTTTTTTTCTTATCCGCGGTTTAATACTTTTGTAGGAAAAATTCCTTCAGCATTCCAATGTCAATAGGAAGGGTTCACAAATCAGGTGCAATAGGTGGAGCTTATTGTAAACAAGGGGTAAGGTAGGAGGGGGAGAATAGCTTCACCTGCTAAGTGAATGGGTCAAGTAGGAGAGTCAGATGATCATTCTTTGACCTGAGTTTGTTAAGTATTAATTAAATTTTAAGTAAACTCAATCACTTGACCTTCCAAGCCCCACCCCTTCTGGTTGCTCGCCTGCCTTAAGGACCCGTTTATTACGAGCACTCGGATTTAACGAGTAAATGTTACGGTCCATTTGTGCTCGTTATGAACGAGTTCAACTGTACTTGTTTAAATCAATTAAAATTGCTAGGTTGACAATAAATTAATATAACTAACTCATTAACTCGACCAGATTACTGGGCATGAGGAATATTAATCTGGAGCACAAAGAGTTAATACTGGCAGTAATAACTCTACATTGTGCTTCCCTACATTGTGCCAGGAGAGCTATTTTCATGCCCTCGAGGCAAAATATTGACAGTTCTCCTTGTAACTCAATAACGGTATGACGGAAACAAAAAGTCGATAACTTTTTTTAATTCTAAACCCTTTGACTGTTCCCATATCAGAGAATAATTATACGACGCACAATTCCATACGATTAACTGAAATATATCACTAAATTTAAGATACTCCAAATTTTTTCCGCTTAAAATATAATTAATTGCGCATTACATGTAATATACAAGTGTGTAAAGCATGAAATGTGGATATCATGAGTGACGTACAAGACAGGTAGAGGGTTAACAAACATATTTCAACTGTATTACATTTTGAAACTACTGTTATACTTTTGTCAAATTACAATACGCAATTGTATTACATTATAATGTGACAAATAGCGGGGACAGTCACATACAAAAATTAATCTGTCCGTGTATCTTTTGTCTAAAGGATTCTTGCCCACATAAAAGAAAATTATGTACGCCACTGAGTGTTAAAATAAGAAAAAATATTAAATTTTAGAATTAAAGAAAGTAGAAAGTATTTTAATTTTTAAATTCTTGCTTGTAAAATATTAACTAAAATTGGCTAAATTGATCAATCTAACTTGCTCTAACTTGTCTCACGCCCATTATAATAATGCATTCATCGGCATATCTATAGTGAAAGTAGAAGTATGTCCACGCGCGCTATCATTGTAAACTCGTATTACTCTCATCTATTCTGTGCCTCAAACATATGGATCATATGAACAGTATATCCGTATGTTGTTTTTCCTCACTAATTTGACTCAAATATGTAACATGCTATAGTAAAATAGGTGCTATATAAATGACATGCCGAATTTACTCGTGCATAACGCGAACTTTTCCTTCTGCGATATCTGTTAGCAATAACGCCGGCGGGCAAAAGAGCGAAAGAAACTCATAAAAATAAAATAAATATTTATTAAGGTAAAATAATCGTTTCAAAGCTTAATACCATAAGCATTGAGCACTGCTGATACAGTGCTTCAGTCCATCACATACGTCGATTTAAAATATGTCTTTATACATTGTATACGGGCATCTGTTGTTACTCTTCTCCCTAGTAAGAAAGCCAACACCTGGTCATATAGACACCGTCAAAACATGTAACTGGTCCATGGTTAAAGGTAATATGCAACATCACTTGAGCGAAGAACAACCAGTTCTGAAGACAGGCTAAACCTCAAGGAGGGGTGAGCTTTTCGTTTGATGAGCACCACACTAGGGTGAAAGAACAATTTTGCTCAAATGGGTCCTAGTAATTTAGAAGCAGAGACCAAGAAGAACCCCCAGGCCTACCTGTCAACAACAGAGGTATCGTTTAAATACTCGAAGACCATTGCGACCACAAACCTATTTTACGTGGTCCAGCCGCCATTAATGAAAACGGAGGATCTTTGACTGGCTCATGCCTCGATTCCGCAACCCTCCGGTTACGAGATTGCTGCCTTTGCCGATTGAATTACCACGGTTCCATACCGACACGTTTGTTGCCAATATGTGTAATAGATAACAACTAATAATACAAATTCAATACAATGTTTCTTACAGAATATGACGCAATATTATTATGAAAACTCGAAAATTTACAAAACTAACCAATTATTGAATGCGACTGAAAAAACTAATTACGGATTTATCATAAACTAAGTTAAAACACGAACAATACCTATCTATTACAACTATTGTAATCTTCTTTACCTTTTACATACAGAATTACTTGCAACTTAAATGAAGCAATATAATGATATCTCTTTTCCATTTTATTCGCACACTGTCACAAAATTATATATATATATATATATATATATATATATATATATATATATATATATATATATATATATATATATAATGAAGAGAAACAAAGGAAATACGATCCCCCGTTTAATACCCCCTAAAAAAAGAATTGTCCAGATCTTGAATTCTGGTCTCCGTGGTCATATCATAGTAACCAATCTCTTCTTCTTTCCAATGGTCTTAGAAGGCCGATTACAATCCTAATGGAATTCGTTAATAATTAAGTCATCTTTCGAATGACTTTGAAAGAGTGCTGCAGCTACATTCATCGGGACCACGTAGCACTAGGTTAATAATCTGGAAAGGCACTTGTATGTCAATTTTCAGATATGCGATATCAGGGTGGCAACAAAAAAGCGATTTTAGAAATCACTTTCCCTGATAATTGTATGTACTTGTTGATAGCACTGCTGTTGTTCTTTAATGTCTATATTCTCTCTCCCAGCTAAGAAACTTAAGAAATGCTATACTTAAAAAAGGCAAGCAAAATTTTTTAGACAAAAATAAAACATAAAATGAAAATATATGTAAACTATAGAAAACATCAGCTACAAGAATTTAAATATTTTACAGTATTACATACCATTTTCACTATTTTCTATTCAGTTGTTTAAGACAATGATTTCGAAATGGACTGGGAATATTTAAACGAGGGAAAAAATAATAAGATCTGCTTTTTATTACCGAAACCACAAAAAAGTTCAAATTTCTTCACCTATTAAATTTAAGAAAAAATCGATTATGTGTGATATCGATTGTTTATAATCGGATGGCGAAATCCCGGAATCTCGTAAAAACTCATTGATATTTAAAATTTTCTGATAATTCCTGGTTTACCAGAGTTTTGGCTACACGAGATAATTTTTCACCATTATATCTTGTAAAAAAAATAGGATATGCGTTATACAAAATACGATAATTTTTATTTCCAAATCCGATTACACAAGCCCCTATATTTTACATTCACGAATACAAGTGCCATAAGAAATGATAAAGACTCTTAGTGTAAAGAGTAGACGTTATTCTGGTTTATCTGAAAAATGCTTGTAGCCGGTGATCAAATAACTTATCACTGTCAAAGGTCAAACTACTGATTTGCATTTTGCAGTTCTGGTACTATGCGCACACAAAATTTATAACAGAAATTCGTTGAGCTTATTCCATAAAAAATCATCAAAAATGATTAATTTTGTTACACCCAAGTTGTCTCAAAATTCTAGAGACGGAAAAACTACTTTTTAAATGGAGGAAGAACTTCATAATTTTACTTGTTGGTTTCATTAGTCAAGAAATTGTCAACAAAAGCTAACTTTTCATTTCCATCACTTGATAATATTTACAACAATTTCACAGAACCTAAATCTACCAGTAAAAAAATCCTTATATATAGAAGCTTAATAAACATTTGTCTGACAACTATATAGGTATGACGATTCTATTCAATTCTAATATCAACATTTTTCCAATAAGTAAACCAGTGGTTAGTGTCGAAGTGTGATTCACACAATCATAGCTTAATTCTTCACGTGGTGATCCCCTAGTGCAAGATTAGACATTAGACAAATTAAATTTTGCGGCCCTTGGGAAAATCCAAAGAAATTTATAATTGATAGAACTACCGCAATGATTGTAATAAATATAATATTTGATTTATTTTACATTTACATTTTTCGAATAAGTAAACCAGTGGTTAGTGCCGAAGTGTGATTCATACAATCATAGCTTAATTCTTCACGTGGTGATGCCCCCAAAGCAAGATTAGACATTAGACAAATTAAAAATTGGCCCGCAATTAAAAATTTTGCTGCCCGTGGCAAAATCAAAGAAATTTATAATAAGGCAATTTGTCGCAACGTCACGAACTACTATAATGCCCTTCCCATTCATTTTCATGTTTACAACAGCCAATAAACTGCCCTTCCGTTTGAAATTAAAGTCAGAATTGTCATAATTTGAGAATTTGCCCTACTGCGTGAAATCGCCTTATAGAGCAATTTGTCGAAACGTCAAGACTACTATAATGCCCTTCCCATTCATTTTCAGGTTTACAACAGCCAATAGACAAACAATAAATTGCCTTTCGGTTTGAAACTAAAGCCAGAATTGTCATAAATTGAGATTTGCCCTACTGCGTGAAATCGCCTTATTGACAGATATATCGCAATGATTGTAATAAATATAATATTTGATTTATCAATATACATATTTAAATATAATATAAATATGTATATTGTTAAATCTTTTAACTGTTCTAATGTTAATTTGTTAATAATAATAACTATAATAATAATGGTGATCAGAGCCGTGGTAACTCAGTTGGCAAAGACATCGATCTCATAACCAGAGAGTTGCGAGTTCGAGACTCGACCAGGCCAAAGACTCATTAATGGCGGCTGGGACAAGTAAAATAGGTTCGTGGTCGCAATGTCCATCCGATACCCCGGGAGGTTGCACGCTTCTGCTTCTAAATTAGAAGAACCCTGATTGTTTTGTTGATCCTAGGCAGTAATGTTGGTCCCCGTTATGGTACCCCCATAATAAAATGGCCAACAAATCTTATTTCGTAGTGGAGACTGCTATAAAAAAGCAAGCGCACCCGCATTAGAAAATGGTTTGATTTGGAGCGTTGCTGTCTAGTTTTTCTACGACACGACTTCTAACTGCTACAAACATACATGCTAGCAGAGAGATTTGAACACATTAACTGAGGTTCCGAAGAGCGGTTGTCATTTGGCTAAATTCCGAAAGTACAACAACGCACCGTTTATATATGAATAATAACATAGAACATTTTGTGTTGAGTTTAAAAAAATATCACACTGCAAACAAATTACTTATTTACAGTACACAAAAAATTAGTATTTTAGGCTTTGATTCAATAACTTTTTACTTTTAAAACCTCCTGTTAATTCCCTTTCAACCCATTTAGTTAAATAATTACCTGTAATTTTGGGATTATTTGATCTCTCTTTGCCAATAATTTTAATGAACAGAATGTCCTTGGCATAAATTGAATTTACATGTCCAGACAATTTATCAAAATGGATTTTTAGTCCCTCATCAGTTTTTACTAGATATCAATTTGTTGGAACTGGAAATATAAATTTTAGTTTTCTACACTACATTCTGATCATTAATGTAAACTGGCAACTTAAACATGTATTCCTATTCAGTGCCTGCAAGTGCATCTTATACACTTTTAAAGCAATTAAGCAAGCATGTCAATATAGCACTTAAGTATTCATTATTTTTAAATGGAAATTAATTAGAACATACAAGACACTTAAAATTATGTAATAACTAATTAGGGCGATTTCCTCAGGGATTTCTCCTACAATAACAACAAACAAGAATCAAGGTCACTACTAAAAATCTATGAATAGTGAATTATAATATTACGAAAGTTGCTACTTCAACTGCTTGCAAGAATAATTAACATAAAAACATAGATGGGAATATCAATATTGAATGGCTTGATGAACCTAAAAAAAGTATACATAAAGTTGATTTATATTGTTAAGTTTTATGAATTATTTTCAGACATTAAAATTTGCAACATGATTAAAATTTACAACTAAATTGCAGCAGAAAAGGGCAATAAAACTACCGCAATCAAGATTTTAATATTGAAACTATTGGACAAAAATATCCTATTCACAGCCTTGTCTTTCTTTTGCACTATTCATATGCATAGAACACAAATTAAAAATATCATGTACCTTAATATCAAAATATCTTGCTAAAAATGGTTTTGCTACTATTAAATAATTTAGGTTAGAATTTGATTTTATTTTCATCTAAATATCCCTAATAAACTTTTAAAATGGAAATTATATAATTTTTCTCTCTCTCTTACTCTACAGAACTACTCTACTCGTTACCTCTACATAACTACTTGCCGATTTTCTAAAACATACAATTGCTGTGAGATATTATACACATAATTTTATATTATCTATTCATGGATTTGAATTATTACATCTACATTTGAAAAAATTTCAATGTATAAAAGTAATATAACCTTTTAAAAACTTTTTAAAAAGTAGCTAAGGGATTGTGTGCTATAATAATATAAGCCATCCTAAAAGATACTACTAAATAAGATAACTAAGTGATTATAAAATTAATATAACTATATATTAGTTAAAACAACTCAAAATTTAAAGTAGAAAGTACCTTAAGAAAGAAAAATAGCTATGTGAAGATATATATATATATATATATATATATATATATATATATTCACATTGTTAATTTTCTTTCTTATTATTTACATATATTC
Source organism: Pardosa pseudoannulata (assembly GCA_032207245.1). NCBI lineage: Eukaryota > Metazoa > Arthropoda > Arachnida > Araneae > Lycosidae > Pardosa > Pardosa pseudoannulata. The sequence continues at coordinate 159,458,674 of CM063498.1, read as the reverse complement.
ATTTTTTTTATTTATTCAATAGTGTGTATATATATATATACTCTAAAATAAATAGTACATAAAATTTTTCTAAGCAAACATTCACTTAATGTCATAATATACTGATACTTTTTTTATTATTATACATATACCAAAACGTTTATTTCAGACTGAATCCAGGATTCTTAGAAAATAATTAGCAAGGATATTAAAAGCCCAGTAAATATATAGGAATAGGTATAAAGTTTTTTTTTTTTTTTTTTTTTTTTTTGTAACATTAATGTCTAAAGTAGATTATTTTATTAGAAATTTAAAATATAGATGCAACATTTTTTGTTACAAAACTACTTATAAATTTGTACAAATGCTCAGATATGTACTAAAAAAAGTCAAAGGAAATCAAAAATATGTTTTACTGCGTAAATACAATACACTATGAGTAATCATTAAATACTGATAAAATCCACTTTTAAATTTTAAACCTAGAAAATGGATATAACATCTGTTACATATACAAGCACATACTGAAGATAAAAGTTGACATAATCCTGTTCGAAACATTTAATCAGTTGATATCATTTCATAAGACATCTAACTCTTTATGAACCTGTGCCTGTTATATGTTATGTAGTACACTAATGTTTGTTTTTTTTTTTAATTTATCTTAGCATCCTCACAAAAAAAAAATTGCTACTAACTAGTTTGAAGAGTTATTTTATTTATTAGTTTATATTCAGAAATTTCTTTTAACAAATAATCATACACTATATTGAATACTAAATAAAAAAAGAAACAAAAAACTGCATATTTTAAAAAGGCAATGAACAAAACCATTTATAAGTAACATTAAATGATTTAAATTTTATGATTCAATATTTGGTTTAAAATCCAATCTTCTTGAATTTACACAACATCATAACAAATTTAATAAAATCAGATATAAAATTAAATACATAAAGTAAATAATTTTTTGATAAAAATATAAATAAACTGCAAAGTCACTGTGAATAAAAGTACATATCTACCTGATTTAGGAAGATTTTTGATAATTTCCACTGCTGCATGAAATTTTTGCTCAGTGTTGCCTTCCATGATCACAAAAATTATACACAGATAGAAAACTTTTTGATATATAAACAACAAAAAACGGTGAAAATGTTCATTACACTAATAACTAAGGGCTATATACCATGGTTGTGGACCATTTAATAGAGCCTATGAGCTGTTTGACACATTTAACAACAATCGCAGCAAGATTATAACTGCAACATCCAGCAATATGCATGTCGTGATCACAGGCGACTAGAATCTGCCTCAGGTTAATACGCTCCTGTTCTCCGATTGGTCAGTGGGTGGTTCCTTTAATATTTACGTAATTTAAGAGAAAATATGAGGAAACTCCTAATGACTGACTCACAGAATTGATAAATAAAGTTCTTAACGTCAAGGCTGGCATTCTTTAAGCAATTGTACACAAAAAAATTAAGAAGGGGAAAGTGAGGTATTCTATTAATATACCTGTATTTAGACTATGTACAAAAGAAAAATCATAACTATGAAGAGGGGAAACTTTAGTTCAGTGAGGTTTTGATGGCACTGCAAGGCTGTAGGCAGGGGGAGGGATTTGGGGGACAGGTCCCCCCCCGAAACTTGGAAAGACCATTTTGTTGATAGACAATGTCCCACGTTTGTGTGTTTATGGGCTATCTGCCTAGCTGTTAATGAACAAGGACAGTTATTCTCTTAGAAAAAAACAGATCAACAAATTTATATTGATATCATTGATATATCGCGATGATACTTTAAATTAGGAGGGTATTCGTTGCCGTTCGGAATCAGTTTTAAGTAGTAGGTATAGATGAATAGCGTTCGTAGATCAAAATTAGTGCACCTTAGCAATCCAAACCAAACCAGTTATATTGGTCCAATATCCAGCAGTCGGAAGCATAATATGACCTACAACTTTTAGCGAGCAGAACCAACACCTCTTATATACGAATAGGAAGTGTTGGCAGAACTGATGAGTTATAAATTAAACATATGACTTGGGTATTCTAAAATTCAGTCATGCTCATAATGAACAGATCAATTTTAACTGTTGTGATCCCTATTATCAAAATATTTATAAAAACTATTATACTTTTAAACAGAAAAGACTGCAAACAAAACTATTTAGCAACACCTCGCTACTTTAAATTTAATTTTTTTTTTAATTTTTGTCTCTATATTACCTGGATAAAACGAAATAAATGCTTGTCTCGAAAATTTAAATTTCAATATAAAAAGATTAATTTTCATAATTATTTTCACTTTCCCTTTTCACTCTTCGAATACAATAAATATTTCTTTTGAAAAAATTACTGTACTAAATTTGACTGTACTAAACAGATATCGTTTTTTCTTAATTTGCAAGAATAAAATTTAGATCCCTTGAAATTTAGTAAAACAAAATTTGAAATTAATAATAATTTACTTAATAAATTATTAAAAATAAATAAATAAACTTTAAAATTATAGCTTAATTTTTAAAAATAAAAAATTCTTAGCTGCAATTTAGATTCCAATATTGTAGAACAAGGTGATATTTCAAATAACTCTATAAATTAGATATATCCTTTCAAAAATCTGCATATAGATATAAATTGCAAATCAATATATTTTCACTGATTATTTTTACCATTTTCAATCCCAATAAACAAAAAAAAAACTGTAAAAAAAAAACATTGATTTTTGTTACATTTTTGTTTATATAATTTTATGATACTTTGGGAAATCAACACTTTTCCGATAATTCATTTTTCTTCCCAATATTAATCCAAAACACCATACGCCTCCGATAAATGTGTTTAAATATAGTTAAATATGAGTAAATACAATATAAGTGCGAATAAAGTAGCAAAAAAATAGCTCAGAATCGTAATTCAAATCCTGCAGAAGCACCAATAAAATTCTACGAAACATATTGGGAGAAGACTAAGGCTCTTCATTAGTAGGACTTTTTAAACTTTAAATTTTGTGTTCTGCTATTTAGATTTTTAAAATTTTCTCTAAAAACATGTGAAACGAAATAATTCAGGGGAGGGGCTTAATATTCACAAGTTTAAAAACGTTTAAAGAGTCTAAAACTTTCCAAACTAAAATAGTAGGACGGAAGCTTAACACAACAAGATGAGAGTCAGTGAATGTCGCCCAAGGCTCAAAGTACTTGGTATGGATATTTAACGTCATATCGCTTGAATATTAGTGTGTTTAATCACTGACTGTTACAATCAAACAGTCGTTGATATATCCGGATATTATTCCAATAAACCAGTGACAATTGCGAGGAGTGGCTTTTCTAGTCTTGACCTGATTGCTTTGTTATCGACTGCTGACTATTGTGATCAAACTCTCAATATCATTACTGTAACACTAAACTCACAACGCGTGTTTGTGCGAGATGGACACCTGTATCGGAGAAGACATAGCCGCAGACGCATCATATATTACAATCATCTTTGATATATCCCGATATTAATCCAATAAACCAGTGCTCAGAGGGCGGGATCAACCAAGTCATCTCCGCCCATTGGGAGCTGTTGAATGTCCTGTGCTCCGTTATCAAGATATTGGGCTATCTACTGAAGACCTTGAAGAAGACGTAATAATGATCTAGAACAAATTTTCTGCCTTGTGTTTTATCAAGTACGTAGTAAATACGCGAGGCGGGCGTCAAACGAAAGTAATAACTTGAAAAAAATATTACGTTATGTAGATTATATAGGATTATTTTGGCGATCTACGTTATCGTGCGCGAGGGAAAAACAGTATCACCGACAGTGATATATCGGCAGAGCAGAATTTTTATATTGCTATCATGATACTTAAATTTTTATCAATATTTGACAATATATTGATAAACGATCACGCCCTAGTTTTGATTGCATTAAATTATTTAAATAAATATTTTATATGTTACATTTTATTATTATTATTGTTTATCAAAGTAAAATATATAACATTTAAAACAATCATGTACGTTATTATTATTATAAGTGTTACGTCGAACGTACTCACAAGGAAATTGTAAATATCCATTTTGATCAAATCTGAGGCACAGTTTGATTAGTTCCGTATTGACATATGTATGTAAATGTAAAACTTTTGTAAATGAAAGCGGGTGACAAAATGATTGACTAAATGATTGAAGGGGAAAATAAACAATTTAATAATTAAAAATAGGCATAATATTTATCATTCGTAACTGCAGCGGCTTAGAGCTATGATTCTTTTACAAAGCATTCCAATTTCTGAGACTAAAATTATTTATCATTGTCAACTTCATCTCATGGAATTCAGCAGGGAATATGGATACATCCCCATAGAATATTCCCTAAGTGAACAAGGTGAACTACTCTTTTGCTTCACGAGGGCTAATGAGAGCAGGACCTAGAAAATATAAAGGTACAATAAATGTTCAATACAATACAATGTACAATAATAATATAAAAGTAATGCAAAACATACACACAATAGAATATTCAGTCCAATCGATGGCGTTATACATTTGAGGCTTTGCTTCTGGCTTTGGTGAAATCGGTCTACAAGAGTGTTAGTAAAAGGGTGGTATGGCGTATTTCCAGTAGTGACATATCAGGGTTGGAAAGAGGTCTGACTGGGATTGGCAAGCTTCGACACGGGTTATAACGAAAGGCACACAAAAGCATAAAATCTATCCGAAGAAAAACTATAAAGCCACGAATTCTATAGAATTGGAGGCTTTTCAGGGCAGTGTACCTGTCGACGCACTTTAATTCATATTGAAAAACTTCTGATAGTAATGATCGAACCTCACACATGGCATGTTGAATATTTGCAAAAAACACTGTGGTTGTGCCACACAATTTGCGCTTGCTGTTGTCTGAGGCAAGAATAAGCTTATTTCGCAATACTTTAAGGATTGAGTGCCATACAAACTTATCCTGTATAAGTTTTATGGTTGCCCGAATTTCCGTTGCCAAGTTGTGGGGAGCGTTTAAATGTCTTCGGTACTCTAAAGGCTCACAAGTCTGAATTTACACGTTGTCATTCCAAACATAATTTAAAAGTCAGATTGAGTTGAAACGTTTGAAATGAGGAATTTGCACATGTGGGGGATTCGAACAACTTAGTGTTTTTCTGATAATTTCAGACTCGTAGATTCCAAAAATGTTCTCAAAAATGTAAAAAACTGGGTCCATCATTTAAAAAATTAATTTTAAAGTTAAGCGAAAATCACGTGACATCAAAACACTCCGTGATTGGTTGTGATGTCATCGTTCATGCAGACCAATATTTTTGTATTGCTTTTAAGCGCACACTATTTTCCGATTTTGTTTTTGCAAGTTCCTGAAATTTTCTAGCTATCAAAATTTATTTTTATTTAAACCTGAAGGTTTATTTTATCGATCTAGATAGCTTAGTTATCTAAATTTGTCATAAATGTCTCTTCTACCTGGATTTACCAAAGGACAGACAACCTTCCGAAAATTGACAGATGTCAATTTCGTTCTTGGGAAAACAAAACCCGGATTTTATGGGAGCAGAAATACGTTCGAATTAAAACCCAAAGGTATGCAAAATCATTTATATTTTTTTTTCCAATTTTGTAGAAGGACGAGACTCTTATATCAAAAGACTATTTTTCTAGGAACCATTTTATTTTCTTGCAAAGTTCCACATCACAAAACACAAAACAAGAAATAGAACAAAACACACTCACATAGATTACTGACACTCATAGACAAACGCACTACTTGGCTTTTTAGCGCCACCTATCGTGAAAAAGGAGAGGGGCGTAATTGTACCCGCTACATCCTTCCCCTACACCTCCGAAGACCGTCTCGGCGAGGTGGTGGGATTTTTGATTTGTTTATGGATTTCACAGAAACAGGAGGGGGTTGTTTCGGGGGTCTACTTCTTTTCCGAAGAGGCACCACAGGAGATTGTTTCTGTGTGACATTTTTAAAATGTGTTAAAGCTGATACATGGTATGCACCTAAAGGTTCATCAGGTTTGTCACAACTGGCTATTTTGTAGGGGATTTTTGGGACAAAACGATGTAAGGACCATCTTTCCTTGGCATCAATTTTGCACTTATGCTTTGGCTTGCTTTGCTTAATGGGTGAAGCTTTACCCAAACTAAATCCCCAGGTTTAAAATTAGGGCTTGATTTACGTGATTTATCTGCATATGTTTTTCGACGATCCTGATTATTCTCAATATTTTCTTTAATTTGTGAGATATTCCTTTCAAAACGTTTTAAATAAGGAGTGAATTCTGGGACAAAATTATCGTTATGAATAACCGATCGCAGGTCAGTAGTTACATCGTCTAAAGTTCTTAATTCTCGGGCAAAGTTCAAGTATGCTGCAGTGCATCCAGTAGTTTCGCATTTTGCAGTGTTCATTGCAAATCTAATGGCTGGTAATTGCTCCTTCCATAAGGTATGATTGTTACCTACCAAGATTGCCAAACGAGGCTTCAAATCTCTATTTTTACGCTCAACGGGGTTGGCCTGTGGATGGTAAACAGGAATTAAATTTTGCTTGATGTTTAGGACATAACACAACTGTTGCATGATTGCACTAACAAATTGAGTACCATTATCACTTATTAGACGACGGGGTATTCCATATCTTAAGAAGACTTCATTTAGTAGTGATAAGGCACATTCTTTAGCAGTAGCTTGCTTTAATGGGAATAACTCTACCCACTTGGTTGTGCAATCTTCAACAATGAAGATCCACTTCATGCCATCATTTGTTTCTGGTAAGGGCCCAAAAAGATCGATAGCAATGCTTTCAAAACGTTGAGCAGGTACAGGGGTCTGTAAGAGACCAGCAGGTTTCTGGTTCGTTGCTTTGTATCTGATGCATTCTGGACAATTTTTGACATAATTAGCAATATATTTTCTCATGCCTGTCCAGTAATATCGGGATGATATGCGAAAAAAAGTTCCATCAGCTCCGTAATGTGAAGCTGTGGGTGCATCATGATGGAGTTTTAAAATGTTTTCTCTTTCATGAGATGGGACAACCAGCTGCGCCTCCTCCACTTCAGAGTGTGGAGAGTGACTCCTTGATTTAAGACGTACCCCCTTTCTGTCCAATTCGCAAGGTCAACACTTTTGTTGATATCCTCAAAGCAATCTATTATCTTCTTCAGTTCAAGATCTTTAACTGTTCCGTTCGAAGTTCACCAGCTGTTCTTGATGGGACATCAATAACAACAGTCTGTAACTCACAAGTTTGTTTATCATTACACTCAGGTCGAGAAAGCATATCGGCTACAACGTTACATTTGCCTGGAAAATAATTGATTTTTAAGTTATGAGCTTGAATCTGGAGGGCCCATCTGGCTAACCGACCAGTGGGGGATGATAAAGTCATTAACCACTTTAATGCTTGGTGGTCAGATGCTACTGTAATTTCTGCACCTTCAATATATCCTCGGAATTTATTCAAGGCCCAAACCACAGCCAAGGCTTCTCTTTCAGTTGTAGAGTAATTCTTTTCAGCAGAGTTCAAGAGTCTACTGGCATATTCAATGGGTCTTTCATCGGTGGGGCTGTCTCCTTGTAGTAGAACTGCGCCTAAAGCATAACCACTGGCATCCGTTCGAATGATAAAAGGCTTAGTAGGATCAACTTGCCTCAGTACTGGTGGAGTAACCAAGCATTGTTTTAGAGTTTCAAAGGCGTGTTGCTCTTGTTCACTCCATTTCCAAACAACGTTCTTTTTTGTCAAATTGCTAAGGGGTCTAGCAACATCTGAAAAATTCGGGATGAACTTCCTGTACCATGAACAGGTCTGCAAAAATGATTGTAACTGTTTAACATTTCTTGGATAAGGAATGTTTTGAATTGCTGCAACTTTATCTTGATCCACCTCTATGCCCTTAGGCGTTATCCACAATCCGAGATATTTTACACGAGTACATGCGAATTTACATTTGTCTCTATTTACACATAATTTGAATTTTCGAAGTCTATCGAAGACCATCTTTAAGTCTTGAATATGCTGTTCAAAAGTTTCGGAAAGCACAAAAATATCATCTAAATAAACTAGAATATTCACTGTAGGTAGTCCATTGCGGAACTGGTCCATAAGTCGTTGGAAAGTTGCTGGAGCGTTTTTAAGTCCAAAAGGCATTCTTTTGTATCGAAACATACCGAAAGGGCAGACAAATGCAGTCTTGTCTTTATCAGCAGGATTGACTTCAATTTGGTGATATCCATTCTTCAAGTCAAGGGTAGACATAAATGCAGTAGATTTTGCATCGTGTAAAAGGGTATCCATTAGAGGCAGTGGATACTTATCAGGTATCGTTATCGCATTCAGCTTGCGATAATCTATACACAATCTAATATCTCCATTAGGCTTAGGGACTAAAACAACCGGTGCTGCATATGGCGAGTCGCATTCTTCTATAACATCATTGGCTAACAGTTTGTCAATTTCTTTCCTTAAAAGCTCTTTCTTTTTTGGTGGTAATTTATAAGGTGTGGCGGCAACTGGTGGATGGTCACCTGTGTTGATATAGTGTTTTACATAAGGGGTTGGTTCTCCCCCTAGTCGGAAAATTTCCTCATTTTTATTAAGAAAGGCAGTTAAGTGATTTTTATCTTTTGTGTCAAGATTCTGTCCTTCGTCTACACGCAAATAAAGATTATTAGTTTCGGGTACAACAGGGTTGCTTGGTACTGGATCATCACTTGTAATGGAATTCGTCGGACAAGAATTCCTATTTATTCCAACAAGACTGTTATTTGTTGGTAGAGGAATGTCTTTGGCAAAGGGTATTCTGCAGTTGGGTTTATCGCCAAAATACCAGCAATTGTTATGCATGTCCATCACAATTCCTGATTTTCTTAAAAAGTCAACTCCCAGGAGAGTACGATTACCTTTAGCATGTGGTAGAAAAATTAAATCAGTACGGAAAGTTCGACCAAGTACTGTGATTGGCACTGTAGTTTTTAGAACAGTTGATGTGGACTGTTGACCATCAGCTAGACACACAGCGAGATCAATTTCTATGAACTTCTGACCACGCTTCTGTAAAAAGTTAAACATTAATTCTCCGCCAACTGAATGACTGGCTCCTGTATCAGCACAAACTATTCCTGTAGCTTCATAAATTTCAATATTAAGCAAGGCTACTGGAAGAGTAAAACAAGTAAACATCTGTATGGCATTGACATGAGCACTGTCTTTCTTCATAGAACATGTTGGGCACTTGGATTTTATAAATCCTGGATAGCCACATCCATAACAATAAACAGAGTTTTCCAAATTTCGAGATGGCATATTGCTTGAGTTAGATATAGTATTTTTGCGAGTATAGAAAGAATCTGTCTTTTCAAATTTAGGGAATTGGGAGTTCCTTAAGTTCTGATTACCAGCATTTCTAGGAAATTTAGGTTTGTACCATTCTTGTGAATTTTGAGGCTTTGTAGCTTTAAGGCTATAAGGCGATTTTATATTTTCATACAAGTCCAGCTTTTCAGCTAACATGACAGGATCATTGAGTGTTTCCCAAATATCTAAATAGTGGGTTTTATATTCTGGTGGGCATTTTTTCTTAATTTGATCAGCAATGATCAGTTCTTTCAACTTGTCAAATGAACTAATTTCTAGTTCATTCAGCCAACCTTCAAAGTAAGTTCGCAGTTCGAAAAAGAAATCTTTCCAAGTGGAATGATCACGTTTTTGATGTCGGCTAAAAAGAATTCGAAATCGGTCTGCTGTCAGCTTAAACCGTTGCAATAATATAGTACGAATGTGGATGTAATTCTTAAACATTTCTTCAGGTTCTCTTGCTATTAATTTACCTATATCACTTGGAAGTACTCCAATTAGATATGACACCCAATAATCAGTAGATACGTTTAAAAGCTTCATCTGTCTTTCAAACATCGTTAAATATAATGACATGTCGTCTGTGTCAGGGTTAAATGTAGGTAAAACAGTTTTTAAATCAAACCGCGTTGGGTTAGGATCAACTGGATTAGCATTTTCATTTGCTGTTGAATTTTGATTCTGCAGCCTAAGCTTTTCAAGCTCAAATGCTCTTTCCTCAACTAGACGCTGTTTTTCTGTTTCTGCATTATTTATTTCTGCTTCTTCCAACTTTTTCCGCTCGTCAACAACATTGTTAAACGTATTTTTAACAAACTGCTCGTTATTCTTAAAAACAACAGATTTAGTTATTTTGCCATGTAAATCAATTATTTTATCAGTAGATGTGACATCGATGCCTAATTCTGATGCTAAGTTAAAAAGGTCGATTTTCTTGCCCTTAGAAAGATAAGCCATTTTTCAAGAAAATTGACTCAAGAAAATTTGTAAATTCAATATTACGTAACGGTTACACAACTACCCTCTCCTTTGTAGATAATATAACCAATAAAATAAGCAATCATAAAGATACTATAAAATCAAGAACCAATTTAAAATACAACAATATTTTTGATAAAATTCTTTTGAAGCAGTACTAATACCTTATATTTACTCGTTTAAAATTACAATTTGAATTTCTTACAAATAACCTTTTATATAATTGGTTTGCAATAACTACGACAATTAGTATGAAAACATAAAACTTTAAAAAAAAAATCAATATATCGTGAACAAGCAGAACATATGATTATTTAGCTACTATTTGAATTATAAGAATAGCATACTTAGAACCAGAAATAGAATTACACATTTTATGTTTTAAAACAGTAAAAAGGAATAATTATGAATAAGAATATTTTATTTCGAATGATCGACCATTTTTAATATGATTTTCAAGAACACAGAATACAATATCAAACTAGCATAGAAAATTTAATTAACCAGATCAATACGTTTTTTCTTTTCTTAAAAAAAAAATAAAATTAGATCCAACAACAAAAAAAAAACAAAATTGATATTTCCTTTTCCATAAAGCAATGAGAGAGAAAAATAGAAAAAAAATCAAGTTCTCAAAATTTAAACATGTTTCTTTCCTTCAGGATATATACATTAGAAGTACTTTATACAACCAATAGAAACAGATTATTTTCAAAAACACACAATTTGTGCATATATCTTGTTCTTAAAAGAAATTAATAAATCAATAAAATGATAAAAACGAAATCAAAATATGAGACATAAAAAGGTATCACAAAACGATAATTAAGCGGGAAAGAACTTTTCAGCTTACTTCCGGGTAGAAGAGACGTTTGAATTCCAGATGCGACCGAAAACAAAACTGCTGTTACGTTATGGTTTTACTTTGTAGTAATACATTTAATTATAAAGATGATTTTCAGAACGCAGATTTATGGATATTTCATTTTTATGAGAATGCAACACAAAATTCTTGAAAACACAAAATTTCGTTGAAAACGGAACTTTCACTGAAACGAAAGCACACACAAGCTGAAGCACACAATTCTTGGTGAAAGCGGCCAAAAACACTGTAGAACAAACACACAAAAATTTTCACATCGTGTTAGGGCAACACATGTCGAGATGAATCGATACTTTGACAGAATTTTACTATTTCCCAGGACGGGAAGAAACATGGCATGTGTCTGGATGACACTTTTCCATTCTTTCAAAATTTCACGTTGGGCGCCACTGTAGAAGGACGAGACTCTTATATCAAAAGACTATTTTTCTAGGAACCATTTTATTTTCTTGCAAAGTTCCACATCACAAAAACACAAAACAACACAGAGAACAAAACACACTCACATAGACTACTGACACTCATAGACAAACGCACTACTTGACTTTTCAGCGCCACCTATCGTGAAAAAGGAGAGGGGCGTAATTGTACCCGCTACAATTTTACTTAGCATGTATTAATACTTTATTCCTGCTAAACACAGCTCTTTTGTTTGTAATATTAATGTCAAATTAAAAAATGTATAAAATTTCTCAAATTAAATTTAATTTTTAAAGTAATATCATTATTAAGTATTTTAAAAATATTATACTTTTTTTCAAATTAGTCACCAATTTAATCGAAAAATATCACTGTGATTTGATACACAAGAAAGTATGCATCTCTGAAGAAAATATTTATAATACCTTGAAAATACATAACCTTCCCCTCCCCCGAGTTATTTATTAGATAATTATATGCTTTAGATATTTATATGTTTTTCGATATTTATATGCTTTATAAAATATTTATTGTACTTGAACTCTGTGATAATACTCGAAAATTAGCAGTTTTAAAAGTTAAATAGCAGTGGTTAATCAACAATCCTTTTAAAGGTATAGATGTATTTTTATATACTTTAATTGTTCTAAATTAGTAATATTTAAACAAAAGCAAGCATTTACTTACCGAGAAATGGTCTTCACAAACCCATAAAGATGATTTATATGATAATTTGGGGTTTAATTTCTCATCCCTTTTCATCGCAGTTGTCCAGATTTTACGTGTATGTGGGTCTTTCGGGACGCTGAAAAATGTCTTCTCATTCAGTTGTTGTATTTTTACAGAGTGGCACAATACAATATTTAGAGTATGATTTTTTAATGCCAGACATAACAAAAAAATTTCTATTATATGCGATACTTTACACAAAAACAAATTTAAAAGTCGCCTTTTAACATGTAAACAGCATAGGCGCTCGGTGTCGACATGAACGATGACGTCACAAACTCGGCGGAGAAAAAGTATCGTTTTTGAGAGACGTTAAAGAGTCCGCTATAAAACCCATTAGAAATCACTCATTAGGCCCCCAAATGAAAGAAAAATAGCTACTGTCCTGCTTACTTTTTTGTCTTCTATCGTATAAAATCAAAATTAGAAAACGTGAAAATTCCTCATTATAAAGAAATAATTTGTGCTTGTCGCAAATAATTGTCTCAGTGTATAATCTTTTTTATCTGAGAGTGATTAATCATAAAAAATTGATTGTAGAATTTAATATCAAAACTACAAATCAATTTTGGATTCTTGAAAGCGTATCTGTCTCCTTAGCATAAATATATTTTGAATGTCTAAGGAAGGAGCTATAATGATCCAGGAATGTTTAATTTGATGATACTTTTTCAACACTTGTTTCCGATAAATTGATTTTTCTTTCCCAATAAATTTTAATCCAAAAAACACATACGCCTCCGATAAATGTGTTTAAATATAGTTAAATATGAGTAAATACAATATAAGTGCGAATAAAGTAGCAAAAAAATAGCTCAGAATCGTAATTCAAATCCTGCAGATAGCACCAATAAAATTCTACGAAAACATATTGGAGAAGACTAAGGCTCTTCATTAGTAGGACTTTTTAAACTTTAAAATTTTGTGTTCTGCTATTTAGATTTTTAAAATTTTCTCTAAAAACATGTGAAACGAAATAATTCAGGGGAGGGGCTTAATATTCACAAGTTTTAAAAAACGTTTAAAGAGTCTAAAACTTTCCAAACTAAAATAGTAGGACGGAAGCTTAACACAACAAGATGAGAGTCAGTGAATGTCGCCCAAGGCTCAAAGTACTTGGTATGGATATTTAACGTCATATCGCTTGAATATTAGTGTGTTTAATCACTGACTGTTACAATCAAACAGTCGTTGATATATCCGGATATTATTCCAATAAACCAGTGACAATTACTACCAGTGGTTTATACAGTCTTGACTTGAATGCTTTATTATCCATAGCTGACTATTGTGATCAAATTCTCAATATCATTACTGTAACACTAAACTCACAACGCGTGTTTGTGCGAGATGGACACCTGTATCGGAGAAGACATAGCCGCAGACGCATCATATATTACAATCATCTTTGATATATCCCGATATTAATCCAATAAACCGTTTCGCAGAGGGCGGGAGCAACAAAGTTATCTCCGCTCACTGGGAGGTGTGGAATGTCCGGTGCTTTCGTTATCAAGATATTGGGCTATCTACTGAAGACCTTGAAGAAGACGTAATAATGATCTAGAACAAATTTTCTGCCTTGTGTTTTATCAAGTACGTAGTAAATACGCGAGGCGGGCGTCAAACGAAAGTAATAACTTGAAAAAAATATTACTTTATACAGAATATATAGGATGTATTTTGGCAATCTACGTTATCGTGCACAAGTGGAAGACAGTATCACCGACAGGGATATATCGGCAGAGCAGAATTTTAATATTGCTATCATGATACTTAAATTTTTATCAATATTTGACAATATATTGATAAACGATCACGCCCTAGTTTTGATTGCATTAAATTATTTAAATAAATATTTTATATGTTACATTTTATTATTATTATTGTTTATCAAAAGTAAAATATATAACATTTAAAACAATCATGTACGTTATTATTATTATAAGTGTTACGTCGAACGTACTCACAAGGAAATTGTAAATATCCATTTTGATCAAATCTGAGGCACAGTTTGATTAGTTCCGTATTGACATATGTATGTAAATGTAAAACTTTTGTAAATGAAAGCGGGTGACAAAATGATTGACTAAATGATTGAAGGGGAAAATAAACAATTTAATAATTAAAAATAGGCATAATATTTATCATTCGTAACTGCAGCGGCTTAGAGCTATGATTCTTTTACAAAGCATTCCAATTTCTGAGACTAAAATTATTTATCATTGTCAACTTCATCTCATGGAATTCAGCAGGGAATATGGATACATCCCCATAGAATATTCCCTAAGTGAACAAGGTGAACTACTCTTTTGCTTCACGAGGGCTAATGAGAGCAGGACCTAGAAAATATAAAGGTACAATAAATGTTCAATACAATACAATGTACAATAATAATATAAAAGTAATGCAAAACATACACACAATAGAATATTCAGTCCAATCGATGGCGTTTATGCATTTGAGGCTTTGCTTCTGGCTTTGGTGAAATCGGTCTACAAGAGTGTTAGTAAAAGGGTGGTATGGCGTATTTCCAGTAGTGACATATCAGGGTTGGAAAGAGGTCTGACTGGGATTGGCAAGCTTCAACACGGGTTATAACGAAAGGCACACAAAAGCATAAAATCTATCCAAAGAAAAACTATAAAGCCACGAATTCTATAGTATTGGAGGCTTTTCAGGGCAGTGTACCTGTCGACGCACTTTAATTCATATTGAAAAACTTCTGATAGTAATGATCGAACCTCACACATGGCATGTTGAATATTTGCAAAAAACACTGTGGTTGTGCCACACAATTTGCGCTTGCTGTTGTCTGAGGCAAGAATAAGCTTATTTCGCAATACTTTAAGGATTGAGTGCCATACAAACTTATCCTGTATAAGTTTTATGGTTGCCCGAATTTCCGTTGCCAAGTTGTGGGGAGCGTTTAAATGTCTTCGGTACTCTAAAGGCTCACAAGTCTGAATTTACACGTTGTCATTCCAAACATAATTTAAAAGTCATATTGAGTTGAAACGTTTGAAATGAGGAATTTGCACATGTGGGGGATTCGAACAACTTAGTGTTTTTCTGATAATTTCAGACTCGTAGATTCCAAAAATGTTCTCAAAAATGTAAAAAACTGGGTCCATCATTTAAAAAATTAATTTTAAAGTTAAGCGAAAATCACGTGACATCAAAACACTCCGTGATTGGTTGTGATGTCATCGTTCATGCAGACCAATATTTTTGTATTGCTTTTAAGCGCGCACTATTTTCCGATTTTGTTTTTGCAAGTTCCTGAAATTTTCTAGCTATCAAAATTTATTTTTATTTAAACATGAAGGTTTATTTTATCGATCTAGATAGCTTAGTTATCTTAATTTGTCATAAATGTCTCTTCTACCTGGATTTACCAAAGGACAATCAGAATACCTCCCGGAAATTGACAGCATGTCAATGTTTTCTTTGGTAAAAAACCCCGGATTTTATGGGAGCAGAAATACGAGGAACTAAAACCCAAAGGTATGTAAAATCATTTATATTTTTTTTTTCCAATTTTGTAGAAGGACGAGACTCATATCAAAAGACTATTTTTTCTAGGAACCATTTTATTTTCTTGCAAAGTTCCACATCACAAAACACAAACCAACACAGAGAACAAAACACACTCACATAGACTACTGACACTCATAGACAAACGCACTACTTGGCTTTTTAGCGCCACCTATCGTGAAAAAGGAGAGGGGCGTAATTGTACCCGCTACATCCTCCCCCTACACCTCCGAAGACCGTCTCGGCGAGGTGGTGGGATTTTTGATTTGTTTTCGGTTTCCACAGAAACAGGAGGGGGCTGTTTCGGGGGTCTACCTCTTTTCCGGAGCGGCACCACAGGAGATTGTTTTTGTGTGACATTTTGAAAAGGTGTTAAAGCTGATGCATGGTATGCACCTAAAGGTTCATCAGGTTTGTCACAACTGGCTATGAAAAATGTAGTAGGGGATTTTTGGGACAAAATGATGTAAGGCCATCTTTCCTCGGCATCAATTTTGCACTTACGCTTTGGCTTGCTTTGCTTAATGGGTGAAGCTTTACCCAAACTAAATCCCCAGGTTTAAAATTAGGGCTTGATTTACGTGATTTATCTGCATATGTTTTTCGACGATCCTGATTATTCTCAATATTTTCTTTAATTTGTGAGATATTCCTTTCAAAACGTTTTAAATAAGGAGTGAATTCTGGGACAAAAATTATCGTTATGAATAACCGATCGCAGATCAGTAGTTATATCGTCTAAAGTTCTTAATTATCGGGCAAAGTTCAAGTATGCTGCAGTGCATCCAGTAGTTTCGCATTTTGCAGTGTTCATTGCAAATCTAATGGCTGGTAATTGCTCCTTCCATAAGGTATGATTGTTACCTACCAAGATTGCCAAACGAGGCTTCAAATCTCTATTTTTACGCTCAACGGGGTTGGCCTGTGGATGGTAAACAGGAATTAAATTTTGCTTGATGTTTAGGACATAACACAACTGTTGCATGATTGCACTAACAAATTGAGTACCATTATCACTTATTAGACGACGGGGTATTCCATATCTTAAGAAGACTTCATTTAGTAGTGATAAGGCACATTCTTTAGCAGTAGCTTGCTTTAATGGGAATAACTCTACCCACTTGGTTGTGCAATCTTCAACAATGAAGATCCACTTCATGCCATCATTTGTTTCTGGTAAGGGCCCAAAAAGATCGATAGCAATGCTTTCAAAACGTTGAGCAGGTACAGGGGTCTGTAAGAGACCAGCAGGTTTCTGGTTCGTTGCTTTGTATCTGATGCATTCTGGACAATTTTTTGACATAATCAGCAATATATTTTCTCATGCCTGTCCAGTAATATCGGGATGATATGCGAAAAAAAGTTCCATCAGCTCCGTAATGTGAAGCTGTGGGTGCATCATGGTGGAGTTTTAAAATGTTTTCTCTTTCATGAGATGGGACAACCAGCTGCGCCTCCTCCACTTCAGAGTGTGGAGAGTAGCGGTAGAGGACTCCTTGATTTAAGACGTACCCCCTTTCTGTCCAATTCGCAAGGTCAACACTTTTGTTGATATCCTCAAAGCAATCTATTATCTTCTTCAGTTCAAGATCTTTCAACTGTTCCGTTCGAAGTTCACCAGCTGTTCTTGATGGGACATCAATAACAACAGTCTGTAACTCACAAGTTTGTTTATCAATACACTCAGGTCGAGAAAGCATGTCGGCCACAACGTTACATTTGCCTGGAAAATAATTGATTTTCAAGTTATGAGCTTGAATCTGGAGGGCCCATCTGGCTAACCGACCAGTGGGGGATGATAAAGTCATTAACCACTTTAATGCTTGGTGGTCAGATGCTACTGTAATTTCTGCACCTTCAATATATCCTCGGAATTTATTCAAGGCCCAAACCACAGCCAAGGCTTCTCTTTCAGTTGTAGAGTAATTTTTTTCAGCAGAGTTCAAGAGTCTACTGGCATATTCAATGGGTCTTTCATCGGTGGGGCTGTCTCCTTGTAGTAGAACTGCGCCTAAAGCATAACCACTGGCATCCGTTCGAATGATAAAAGGCTTAGTAGGATCAACTTGCCTTAGTACTGGTGGAGTAACCAAGCATTGTTTTAGAGTTTCAAAGGCGTGTTGCTCTTGTTCACTCCATTTCCAAACAACGTTCTTTTTTGTCAAATTGCTAAGGGGTCTAGCAACATCTGAAAAATTCGGGATGAACTTCCTGTACCATGAACAGGTCTGCAAAAATGATTGTAACTGTTTAACATTTCTTGGATAAGGAATGTTTTGAATTGCTGCAACTTTATCTTGATCCACCTCTATGCCCTTAGGCGTTATCCACAATCCGAGATATTTTACACGAGTACATGCGAATTTACATTTGTCTCTATTTACACATAATTTGAATTTTCGAAGTCTATCGAAGACCATCTTTAAGTCTTGAATATGCTGTTCAAAAGTTTCGGAAAGCACAAAAATATCATCTAAATAAACTAGAATATTCACTGTAGGTAGTCCATTGCGGAACTGGTCCATAAGTCGTTGGAAAGTTGCTGGAGCGTTTTTAAGTCCAAAAGGCATTCTTTTGTATCGAAACATACCGAAAGGGCAGACAAATGCAGTCTTGTCTTTATCAGCAGGATTGACTTCAATTTGGTGATATCCATTCTTCAAGTCAAGGGTAGACATAAATGCAGTAGATTTTGCATCGTGTAAAAGGGTATCCATTAGAGGCAGTGGATACTTATCAGGTATCGTTATCGCATTCAGCTTGCGATAATCTATACACAATCTAATATCTCCATTAGGCTTAGGGACTAAAACAACCGGTGCTGCATATGGCGATTCGCATTCTTCTATAACATCATTGGCTAACAGTTTGTCAATTTCTTTCCTTAAGAGCTCTTTCTTTTTTGGAGATAATTTATAAGGTGTGGCTGCAACTGGTGGATGGTCACCTGTGTTGATATAGTGTTTTACATAAGGGGTTGGTTCTCCCCCTAGCCGGAAAATTTCCTCATTTTCATTAAGCAAGGCAGTTAAGTGATTTTTATCTTTTGTGTCAAGATTCTGTCCTTCGTCTACACGCAAATAAAGATTATTAGTTTCAGGTACAACAGCATTGCTTGGTACTGGATCATTACTTGCAATGGAATTCGTCGGACATGAATTCCTGTTTATTTCAACAGGACTGTTATTTGTTGGTAGAGGAATGGCTTTGGCAAAGGGTATTCTGCAGTTGGGTTTATCGCCAAAATACCAGCAATTGTTATGCATGTCCATCACAATTCCTGATTTTCTTAAAAAGTCAACTCCCAGGAGAGTACGATTACCTTTAGCATGTGGTAGAAAAATTAAATCAGTACGGAAAGTTCGACCAAGTACTGTGATTGGCACTGTAGTTTTTAGAACAGTTGATGTGGACTGTTGACCATCAGCTAGACACACAGCGAGATCAATTTCTATGAACTTCTGACCACGCTTCTGTAAAAAGTTAAACATTAATTCTCCGCCAACTGACTGACTGGCTCCTGTATCAGCACAAACTATTCCTGTAGCTTCATAAATTTCAATATTAAGCAAGGCTACTGGAAGAGTAAAACAAGTAAACATCTGTATGGCATTGACATGAGCACTGTCTTTCTTCATAGAACATGTTGGGCACTTGGATTTTATAAATCCTGGATAGCCACATCCATAACAATAAACAGAGTTTTCCAAATTTCGAGATGGCATATTGCTTGAGTTAGATATAGTATTTTTGCGAGTATAGAAAGAATCTGTCTTTTCAAATTTAGGGAATTGGGAGTTCCTTAAGTTCTGATTACCAGCATTTCTAGGAAATTTAGGTTTGTACCATTCTTGTGAATTTTGAGGCTTTGTAACTTTAAGGCTATAAGGCGATTTTATATTTTCATACAAGTCCAGCTTTTCAGCTAACATGACAGGATCATTGAGTGTTTCCCAAATATCTAAATAGTGGGTTTTATATTCTGGTGGGCATTTTTTCTTAATTTGATCAGCAATGATCAGTTCTTTCAACTTGTCAAATGAACTAATTTCTAGTTCATTCAGCCAACCTTCAAAGTAAGTTCGCAGTTCGAAAAAGAAATCTTTCCAAGTGGAATGATCACGTTTTTGATGTCGGCTAAAAAGAATTCGAAATCGGTCTGCTGTCAGCTTAAACCGTTGCAATAATATAGTACGAATGTGGATGTAATTCTTAAACATTTCTTCAG
>CM063498.1:159409988-159438443 GCA_032207245.1 Pardosa pseudoannulata | reverse complement strand
CAATTGTATTTATTTTTTGAGCTAATATGTAAAAAATGGTATATGTAAGTAGTTTTTAGTAGTTATATAGCACTTATAAAAGATATAGTAATAATTCACCTACTTAAGTCCCCAATGTCAGATTGCAAATGTTAAAGTAGTCAGCATTTAAATATTTTTTTTGTTCCTTAAAAACGTGGTATTTTAATGTAATTTTTCTACTAATAAAGATTTTAAAGTATCACATTCTTATACAATTTTTAAAAGTTATATACAATGCAGACACAGAAGTCAAAATTTTGGGAAAAAAGAAGGAAAAAAATGAGAAAAATGCAAAAAAGAGGAAGTTAAATAATTATTAAAAATTAATATTCTGATTTACTTAATGCAAAAACAAGTGCCTAAATATGAAATATAGAAGTATCTATATAACTTTTTATCAATATAAACAAGTACTCAAGTTTCCCAGTAAAAAAAAAAAAAATATTTAAAATAGATTCAAATGAGATGCTTCTTCCATGTGCCTAATTAAAAAAATAAATAAATTCACCAACACAGTTGAACTTTATTATAATAAATTTTGAGGAACCATATTGTTTGTTGTACTTGAACCTTTAAGAAAAATGCTAGATCTCAGAAAATTATAACTTGTATAAGATTTACATAAGATTACATATTATCTTATATAAGATTTATAAAAATAGTATCTTTAATGATTTTAATTGACTAAAACCAAACAACTGAACGATTGAATATAGACTGACCAAAAATGTAGACAAATTCAAAACTAGTTTTGTCTTTAGTTATTGCTTACTATTTTAATACTGAATTAATTTATAATCTTCTACAGACATGATCCCAGTATTAAGATAGTTTAAGAAATTTCTTTGTCCAGTACAGCAAAAAACATTTTCTATCCTTGAGTGGCTGGACAAGATGTTATTAATTTCATGCACTTTGTTTTTAAATCTAGAAACATATTTAAATCTGTTTTCATAACTGCAAAAAAGTTTTATAAAAAATGAATTAATAAAAACTTAGTAAATGCCTGAAAGAAAGGATCCTTCTACCTCATTCCTAAGATTCACTATAAATGTATAAAATGGAGATTCACCATTTATGGATAAATTAGCATTGTAAACAAAAGGAAAATCATGAGATCAAAAGTTTCATTTGTTATAAGCTGGTTTTTTAAAATAGGAGTTTCAACAGTACATCAATAATTTAAAAGTTGTATCAAATAGCAAAGCTTTAAAAATGCACTTCTAAACAGAACTTGAAAACTTTGTAACAGCAAAATTTGTTATTAACTAGTTTGTAAAATTCTACTATTTTTTTTTTTTACACTGATTTATAATTAATGTTTATAAATACAGTATAAGTTTAATTTTTTTAGGACAATTTCAAAATTTTTTTTTATAATAGTAGCAGATTCAGAAGTTAAATATTAGAGGAAAAAAGGAGGAAAATGAAGAAGGAAAAACAGAAAGTAAAGAACAATTTAAAAATATTTATTTGATTTACATAATGAAAAAACAAGTACCTAAGTATGAAATATACCAGAAGCTAAATAATTTTTACTAATATAAACAATTACTCAAGTCTACTAATAAAAAAATGTTCAAAACGCGATTCAAATCAGAAATTTCTCAAATATCCTAATTTTTTTTTTAAAAAAAGTCTAATATAAATGCGCATTTAAGATATAAAACTATTAGAAGGTTTCTATAAACAAATTTTTAATTTTGTGACTGTAGAATTTCTATATCTTAATAGTTTGTAAAGATACAATAATTATCATTAGATTTAATTGTAATCAATGTCTAGAAACGCATGATTTAAATAACATATACACTGTATAAGGCTATTTTTTTTTAAGTGGACGATTAAAAAAATTTTTTTTTAAATAGTAAAATTTCAGGACGATGATCGAATAGGACGAGCTTTCTTTCGGTATCTGAGAAAGTGGATTCGAATTTTACTTTAGACTAACAGATTTATAACCATTTAGTTTCATTTAGTTTGGTCTGAGAGCGCTAGAGTTATGTTACCCGAAGGCTAAAGACATCGGAATTTACTACTTAATTACTACGATTCTGAACGGCTGCGAACAAAGCAGCGGGATTCGAACTCGTGGCTGCGTCCTACCGATTCAGCTGTAGGGCTGACTTTTATCGGTATTGCCATTAAAATTAAAAGTAAAGATTTTTCATTAGCAAATTTTGTCACCAACTTCAATACACATGCGAAACTTAACAAAAAAAGTTGCGGATTTTTCAACAATAATTAACATCCGTGCATATCCAAAATTCCGTAAGTTATTTGCAACAGTGTCATTTTCTCACAGACACTGTCCATGGAACAAAAATTCAGTCAATAAGATGAAGTATCGTTAGAAATAACTATAGGAGGGATTGAAATTTTAATACTATTACCGCGATATTAAAAAAATATCGATATATAAAACAGTATTGCGATCTGTATACACGCACGTGCTTTCGGGGGTAATGTATAAAGTACGTAGGTTGTTAAAACATACTTCTACCGAGAGCCCCGTACAATGATCGCAGTGTTAATTCATTAAAAAATGCGCATTTTCCGGAACCGAAATCCAAAAAAGGTTGTTTTTCACCAAAAACTTACAATTACGGTTTAGCTGTACTGTTATAAATAGAACCACACAAGTTCTATGTTTCATTTATACCGAGTCACACGGCTTTTTGACCTTGAAGCACGTGTTGCGAGAATCAACTGATAACGCTTTTCTCCTGCTCTTTGTCAGAATAAAATTGTGGACGCGGCAAAGAGGTAAAAAAAATGAGAAAAGGGAAGAAATCTTTCAGATTATCGTCAAAATTTAAATATATGTGAAATAAAAAAAAATCGCTCCTTCCTTTATTTTTTTTTTTTTTAATTTCCGAAAAAAATCTGTGTTTAACAATCTCTGCTTTTTGAACAAACCCACAAAAATTTTCGTATTAGAATCATCCCTGAATGAGGAACTTCGTTCGTTATTTTTTGTAATTGGAGCTTAAACAAATTTTGCTCCAAATTACATTTCCAAATCCGATGCACCTCCCCCCCCCTCCGGGGTGCAGCAGCCACTTCGGGTACTTATCAGTTTCTGGATACTCGCTCAAGGTCAGTTGTTGTGGACAGAAGAGCACTCCCCCCCCTACAGCTATTCTTTGATGATTAGCCTACATCACCTTCGACTGCTCACCAATCAATGTCAAATTCCCCCTCCCCTTTTCTTTCCTTTAACGGGAAATTACTATAAATTGTACGCTGACGAAAGATAACTAACTCTGCTTAGCGGGATTGTTGTTACAAAAGATGGGAAAATGATTTTTGGAGAGAAAGCATTTTTTTATTTTGGAGCAGTCTGGCGCAGTTTACTTAAAAAATGATAGTTTTGGAGCAGAATGGCGCAAAGATGGCGTTTTGGCGCAATTGGAGCAGCTGTTCCATCCCTGTACTCAATATAAAAAAATGTATTTTGCCATGCGTAACAGTGGATTAAAATTGCAAAAGGCATTACTTAAGTTTAAAAAGTGAATCTTCCGCTTTCCAAAATTGGCATTTAATTGTGATGGACACACCAAATTTCCAAAGTGTAGTGAAAGATAATGTTGCAACAGGAAAAAAAGGCATGCAAGTCAGTCAGAATTTTTAAATTATGTCAATACTGAAAAATGACCTATGTCCATGTACCTTAACTTTTGAGAAATAGCACGAAATAGAATTAACCCTTTCGCGACGGGAAGCGCAAACGCTCGCTTATCTCTGAGGCCGGCAGTCACTTTGGCGAGTGAGTATCCTCTTTTTTTGCTATTAAGCCTAATTCATGAAATTAACGAAGTAGCAACGCGTTATTTAATATTGCTGCGTAAAGTATTTAAACGAAATGTGATTTATATTTTATGTTTTAGATTATTTATTTAAGCTATTTCTTACTTAAATATATATTTTACACTTTTCTTTTTTTTTTTCATTTTTTCTTAGTATTTAATTACTTTTAACTTTGCAAAACTGAATACTATGTAATTTAACTTTGTTTTGTATAAAATTTTAAAAACTGGGATCTACAAACAATCCTACGTGACAGTCCTTGCACTCGTAGTAACTCTTTTGCCGTTTTGGATGATTTTTCCGCAATGTGAAAAAACATCGTCAATTTCTTTGTCAGAAATGTGCTTCTCATCATTAAAATCACTAGTTCCATTATGAACATAGAACAATCAGAAATTATAGTGCCATTATTACTAATACCAATCTGTTTCAGAATCAAAATCTGAAATATTTCGCAATTTCAGCTATATTAAGCTTAGTTAACACTTTCGACACTTCGAAAATCTAACATTTAAAAAAAAAAAAATCATGTCTGAGATCTAATTCTAAACTGGACTGCAAACCGAAATACACAAAGCTTGAACAAAAATAAAACTCCCCTGTTTATATAAACAAACACCACGTGGGAATTTAAAGAGCCGTCATAAAACATGTCAACCGGAAACATTCCTTTACCCTCTTGTTTATATAATCAAAAACCACTTGCATGTGTATCCTACTACTCTCCTATTGAGTACAAGGTCAAATCTACATGTTTCTAAATCCATATGGACATACAATGCCATCTTGTGTCAAAGCTTATAGTTTTTAAAATGTTCCACAATGCTGGCACATATATGTGACAGTCGGGGGTGAACGAGAAAACGCACTGGCACGCCAGTGTGTCGGCCGGGAAGTGATTGCGTTTTTTGCTGGCATGTATATGTGACAGTAGGCGCGAAAGGGTTAATAGTTGTTTACTTTTTTTTTTTCTCTTTTCTGCATTTTCTCCCTTTTTTTCCCGCAATTTTGACTTTGGTGTCTAATTACTTCTTTTTTTAATGTATTTAGCTCTTGTGAAGAAAATTTTTGAGTAAATTTGTTATACAGCTTAACTTATTCAGAACACAAGATAAAATGTTTTTTCAATTGTGTGTAAAGTATAACAAGACAAAAACTTTCCTTGGTCAAATAAAAAGTTTTTGGAAGCAATGATATTGAATAAAGTCAGATGTCTTCAGCTTTACTACAGAGTTAAAACAACACCTGTGAACTTAAACCTACCAGTGAATTTTCCTCTTGCTTCACATCACTCTGTAGATTAGTATGGATAGGCATTTAGTTTCTACCATACTTTACAGGTGTAACAAAATAACAGAAAGTAATATAGCTAACTAATGCACTTATCCTACATCAGCGTACTTTACTTTCTTTTATCCCAAACTGAGTTGTTAACTTATAATTTTTTTTTCTTTTCTTTTTTCAGGTATCTGTAATCAAAGCAAAAATACACGAATCAATTGATATGCCCCCTGGTAAACAGAAGTTACAACTTGATGTAAGTTATGTTATTTAAAAATATAATTGTACTCTGTACATTACCACTATTTCTAAAATATTTTTACTAAATATATATTTATATACTTCTCACATATAAAATATATAAAAATTTTTAGCTTACAATTTTTATAAAATTTAACTTTTTAGATATTGACTTCAGAAATTTTAAAAAATGGGGGAAAAGAATATACATTAACTTTGCTTTAACAACTATTTTTTATAAGAAATTAAATACCAAAATTACACTACAGACATTCTGTGTTAATATTATTATAATGCAATTGCATATGAAATGCTAATAATACCTTTATACAAATATTATATTAAAACTTGCAATGCTTTTGTTTTCATAGAAATTTACTGAAGGAGAAACTATTATAAATAGAAAGTAGGTTTTTAAGTCAAAGGAGAGTAGTTTTTTATGGAAAAGATATTTCTTTTTACTTAAAGAGGGAAAATAATTTGGATGTGCACCAAAATTTGGATTTAATTCCAAAAATGAAAAGTGGAATTGTGGCCTTGTATCAGTATCCTATATTCCACTTAAATGTTGAACCTTCATTATTACATGGTGAATGATGTTCCACAAGGTATACCATTGCCTTTCCATCCCAGTCTTATTAGCTCTTTTCTATCAAAAAAGAGGAGTGTTGTGCTCCCAACCAATCAGTACAGTTTAACAATTTTATGTTTGAACTACCCTTAAATATACAAGTTAATGGATTCTACTTCAAAGATCTGGTTATCTTGTAACAGTAGTGTCATGAATAAATTTTCAGATTTTACTATGTAACGGCTTGCTTATTAATATTTCTAGGATAATTATCAAATTAAATTGGTCATATAGATATAGAACCTTTTTTTATTGGTATAAAATGTTTCTCTTGTTTCAATAACAAGCTTTGCTTTGTATTTTGCAATTTTACTCTGTTTATATATGCATATATATATAATTTCTTATTGATTACGTTTTTTCTTTCGACAGGGCATGTTCATCAAAGATTCAAATTCTTTGGCATATTATAACATAAGTCCTAATTCAATTGTGACACTTCAAGTGAAAGAGAGAGGTGGCAGGAAGAAATAAATATATTCTGAACTAAAAGAACATTTTTATTTGCAAAAATTTAAAAATAAAGCACAGGCTAGTGTTTGATATTTCTGTATTCATATATATAATATACAGAAACTTTTTATTATTATTTAATTTTATGCCAGGGTTTGTATTTTCAACAAAGTATATGTTTTGTTCTACATGAAATATTATTTGAATCAATTTACCACATTGGTTGAACATAATTCATTTGTTGTTATAGTATCTAATATACTTTTTTTTTTTTTTTTTTTTTTTTGTCAAACCTACTACACCATTGAAAAGCTTAAAGTGCATTTTAATTAGTTATATAAAAGTTGAAAAAGTATAACTTCTTTCATATTTAGTTACATAGAGAAAAATTTGCTTTCTGAAATTTTTTTTAATACTGTGCCTTTTTAACAAGGATTAATTTTAACTTATCCTTTTTATAAGGGTGGTGTTTTTTGTTTTGTTTTTTTTTTAATGTATTTTGTAAATTACTTATTCATTTCTCTTATTTCAGCATGTAAGAAATGATATATGTATATGAATTGTTTTTGTTATATGTATTGTATAAAGTTTCATTTTATTGTAGCAGGAACCCTAGGTATTATTAAATTTGATGTTTGTATTTTACCTTGTAATTTTACTTTTGTAGTAAAATTCTGATTAAAAAATATGTAATTATATTTCTTTTTGGTTTAATTTTTTCCATGATTTTTTAATATATATATATTTATACATGTGTGTGTGTGTGTGTGTGTGTGTGTATATATATATATATATATATATATATATATATATATATATATATATATATATATATATTATCTCTTAAATTTGAACCATGCATTCAAATATTTTTGTGAATGGAAATATGTATGGATATAGTATGGCATTTGTTTATATGTATGTATGAATATATGTGTAGTCGATAAAAAATTTTATTAGCTCAACAAAATGTACACACACACTACATATGTATTTTGATTTGCATGAGATTTCTATATTTTAATGTTGTCATCGATCACTGGACTACTTTTTGTTGTACTACTTTAGAACCTTTCACATGTCTTTTTAGTTACAAATATATTGAATGATTCTGTACAGTTCTAAAATTAATAAATGGGATTTCCCATGGTTTGTTTCTCTAATTTGTGTTTCTGACTGTATTATTTTTTTCATGTTGCTAATTTACCTTCATAAATTTTACACTTTTAAAAAGGTTTTTGTCCTTGTAAAAACTACTATGTTGTTACATATATCTAATTATACCCAGATACTCTAATCCTCCAATTTCTACAGTCATTCTGAAAAATATGAAATTATGCATTAGTGGTGAAAGAGATAAGTATTTCACAATTTTTGCAGCATATTTTTTCGAAGTCTGTAACAGAGTTTTGATTCAATTTCCTTGGCTTCCATTGAACTTTTTTATATGTTTGCATGTACATACATGTACACTCTTAGACTGTGCAGAAAATGAATGATTGCAGTTTGAAGAAAAATGAATGATTTATTCTATTCTGAAAAAACTCACCTCTTGTCCTTATGCAAGTAGTTATTTGACTTTGCATTGATTGATAGAGGTGATGTATGCCCTCCTGAGAGATATCATATCAAATTCTATACAACTGGCACATTAAATAGTCGAAATCCCGAGCTGGTTGGAGAGCCTTGCGCCTAATACTCCGAACATATTCAATAGGAGAGATCTGGCGTCCTTGTTGGCTAAGGTAGTGTTTGATAAGCAAGAAGACAAACAGTATAAACACATGCAGTGTGTAGCTGAGCATTATCTTGCTGAAATGCAAGCCTGTGATGGCTCGAGTTGAAGGGCAACACAACAGGGCATAGAACTTCGTTGACGTACCTTTGTGCTGTAAGGGTGTCACAGATGACAATTAAAGGGGTCCTTTGAAATGAAACGGCACCTCAGATCATCACCCTGGTTGTCAGCCTGTTTGCTGGATTGGGTCAGGTCGGTATCCCACTGCTGTCCGGGGCTTATCCAGACACGTCTTCCCTGGTCATCTGGTCTCAGTTCAAAGTGGGACTCATCGCTGATGACTTTTCTACTGCAGTCAGTGACATTCCAGTTTGAATGATCTTGACACCACTGAAAGTGGACTTGTCGTTGAACAGAAGTCTATGGTAGTCAGCACAAGAGGCACCTTGACCGCAGTCTTCTTTCT
Organism: Pardosa pseudoannulata; assembly: GCA_032207245.1. Lineage (NCBI taxonomy): Eukaryota > Metazoa > Arthropoda > Arachnida > Araneae > Lycosidae > Pardosa > Pardosa pseudoannulata. The sequence goes on along the minus strand of CM063498.1, from coordinate 159,429,803 downwards.
GTGAGCCGCTTATGAATGGTCCTTGCAGTCACTGAAGCTCTAGTTGTGCGTAAAATCAGTGATGATGATACATCTGGGGCTGTTAGTGCCGCTCTAACGGTTGCTCGGTCCTCACGTTCTGTTGATTCTCTAGGCCGACAGCTACTTTCTTAACTCAATTCAGCCATGGTTCACGTATTCCTACCAACATGGTGTAATAGTGGCATCGATCCTGCCCAAATGTGTAGCGATTCGCTGATTAGACCAACCGACTTCTTTGACCCCAATTACGCGCCCTCTCATATGTTGCCATCTGCGCATATCGTTCTCACATCTGTATTCTAGGCATAATCCAGACATGGCAACTGCTCCAGTTTCTGCGGTGTTGCTCCGGAGAAATGATAAAAATTGGTAACTCCACACACTCCTCAAATTGCTCCAGAAAATAACAAAAATTTTGTTCCAGGGGGAAATATTTCGTTAATTTTATCAAATCTCGTAATTTCTGAAGGAATTCTGAAGAATTTCTTTTCATAATTCTTTTCTCTGCTATTTGCAGCAAATAAATATTGCTAAATAGGCCTTACCTGCAGCGAAATGTATATATTCAGAAGCATGTATGAAATATTCAGAAGCTGTGCTTTGAACTGTTTCATTGAATGTTTCAATATCTTTACTGATAATGCATTGGATGAACTTGAATCATAGTTTAATCTTTACCAAATGGACAAATTTAGCGAGGAAATTCTAAATTGTGAAAGCTCAGATACAGCTTGGTATAAAATCAGTTGTTTAAGAGATCACAATGCAGCAATCAAATACAAAGTTTTACCGAAAATAATGCTAAATATATTGCTCTTTCCACTAGTAATGCTGCATGTGAAAGAGTTTTCAGCACTGTGCGAAAAACCAAACTGAATTTAGGTTAAATTTGGGAAGACAAACTGTAGAATCTCTGATGATAGTTAAATGTAAATATTTTAGTCAGGGTTAATGTTGTTATAAGAAGAATGTTTCTGAAAAAGAACTTTTTAAAGCTGAAAAAAATACTTTTACATTGTTAAATGCATAAATTTTAATTTACCTTTAATAGTAAGTTAATTTTTAATTATTTAATTTGCACAGTTTTAATTTAGAAATTAATAAAATATATAATATATAATTTGTCTGTATTTTAAAATTTGTTTTATTATGTATGTAAATTGCATACGCGTTTACTTTGTGGGTAGTATGTTAAATTTTAAAACCGCGCTGTTCCTCCGGACAGAGTTGACTGAATGTTGGCATGTCTGATAATCGTTGGTGGGAGGGAGTAATACCCGATTATAGATTAACTACTTGGTGTGAGCCGAATTAAACAGATTAAAGGCCGATCTCATCAAAGTCGTAACCACGATTAACCCATGGCGCCAATCAATGGTGGGACGCAATTCTCGGTTTAAACAGAGATTAATCGCAATTAGCTGTTAAACAACTTTCGAGAACCAGCCCTAAGTCATAACATGACTAAAACTAAGAAATGAGAGTCAAGACATCGACGGTGAAATAATAATTACCATGGAATTTAAGCCTAATACGCAATAACATTCCTCAGAGTCAACGCACTTCAACTTCTACTTATACACCTATAAGGCGATTTCACGCAGTAGGGCAAATTCTCAAATTTTGACAATTCTGGCTTTAGTTTCAAACGGAAGGGCAGTTTGTTTGTCTATTGGCTGTTGTAAACATGAAAATGAATGGGAAGGGCATTATAGAAGTTCATGACGTTGCGACAAATTGACTTATTTACTTATCACACATAAAGCTTGACTCGCTCTAGCTACGAACACGACTCCAATACATCTTCAAGATGGTAGGGCAACTGGTGCCGAGCTCTCTAATCCAGAGATTTTTTACAGTAAACAGAAAATGACAACGAGCAGAAAATAAAATATCTAAAAGATGATAAAAGGGATAGGGAGGTGGATTCCTGAGTTCATAACACAAACTAGAGAGGAGAAAGCTTAGGGATAGAAAACAAAAAAAATTTGCGGTCAGGGACATCTTTACACTGCGACGACCAGAGATGAAGTGAGTAGTTTTATCATTCTGGGTCGATTCAAATGGCCACAAGAGAACTAATAGAATCGCAGGGATTCGTCAAATCAAATTACAAGTATTTTCGATGATAAAAATAGGTACTAAACATGATGTACTCCCATACATCGCCAAGTACCCCTACTAAATAACAAGGCTGCTTTGCCTAAGCAGACAGAAATACGCGTTGCCAATGAAAGAAAACTAAATTCATTAATGAGATGCGGGTAATCCCAGTATCTCCTTCAGTCGATATAGCACTCGTGCGTAATACTACCATACGTCAGCATAAGGTGACGTAATTTGCGTCAGCTTGACGTAACAGTGTACACTGAGTACAAAGCACGTTTCTTTACATGGTATAAGGAGACATAGATGGCCAAAGCCTAACTGCGTAGCAACCGGGGAATATCAGTAAGTTTTTAGAATTTGGCAAACAACGATTACTGTCTGAGTACACAGAATGAAATTCACAAATTTATGAGGTGGTATCGAAATTTCTCCTCTTAAATATCTTGCTAGTTGTTCAGATAAGATGTGCTGCAGTGACACACGTTCATTCATTGGCCGTCAAACTAAAATTTTGCATTTTCCGTTGAAACGTGTATGCATATCAATAAGTGTCCAGTTTGTATTACATCTTTTCGTAGTTTCCTATTTTTGTCTAAGAGTGTATATATGTGTGTGTGTGTGATGGGCAAGTTATCCCATCACAAAGTAAAATAATTCAAATTGGATTGGATGTAGTCATACGTCAGGAGGTTGAGAGAACAAAGAACGGAATTTTTAAAGAAAAGTGTACATTTTAATCTAGCAAAATATGACAAAGGCTTCTGGGGTGAAGAACCTGAACATGTCAATTTATGGGTGTGTACATACATAATAGCCATTATACATTACATATTCAATGTAAAACAAATAATAGGTAAAACATGTTTAAATTCTTCTGGCAATTGGAAAATATCAGTTACTATACGAGTAGGAGGACTATACAAATATCCAGAATAATTTTGGCTGGTTTGGAGCACTACGGTCTATAGCTTCTCAACTATGGCCCAATGACCGCTGAAGCCTTCCAAGGGGAAAGGTGGTAACGGGTTTAAAGGGAAATGGGGGCATTATGAGATTCAAAGGAAGCGGCTAGTTTACATAATATACATAAAAATCATCAATAAATCAGTCGAATTATAGTGTATTTACAGTAATAAATTCAATATTCTTTCAATTATAAATTTCGTAAAATTTACCGTAGACTGTCATTTGATCACTCCTGGGTTAGAGTTAGAGTACAGATATTTCAGTAGCATTTCTTCATCGTATTTAGTTGAATGGGGGAACCAATGCAGTATGAAGTAGCTAACTGACTGTCTAAGAAAATAAACATTACTGAACTTGGAGATTTACGAATGATGTTAATGAAATCGTAACATAAACAAATTATTAAAACTAAATACTTATATAGCTTATACTTAGCTATAAACTTAGAAGCTATATACTTAGATAGCTTCACCCATCTCGGCAGCTATCAACCAAACTCAAACATGGTGGTATCATCTCATTATTTTTAAAAATTTCTTATTAATTTTATGCTTATTTTAAAATTTTATAATAATCAATTTTTTCCTACATTTGATGGCCATTTTATTAAATTTTGAAGCCCAGTATCGTTGGGGTAGAGCTTCGTGCTGCCATGATACAGTTCCGAAGTTTGACCCCGGGCTGGGTAAGGTTGATTCAGACTTTCATCTCTTCAGTGGGTAGACAAATTGAGGACCAAGCATGCTTGGCAGCTAAACATTGTGGGTTCCGAGTAAGGCTGACCACTTATATTGTGAACTTGCAAGTTTCCCCCCCCCCTCAGCTTCTACAAGATCTCCTTCATAACAGTAGTAAAGGACTTTTATATATAACTGCTTGCTATTTATGCAACAATAAAATGCTTTTACAATCTCAACAAAATTTCTCTATTTTCTCTGATACTTCACTTACACTTTTCCATCAAAGTCCAATTCAGTATCATCAAATTAAACATTTGGATCATATAGCTCCTTCTAGACATTCAAAATATATATGGGGCGTCACTACACTAAGGAGCTTAGCGTAATACGCTAAGGAGGCAGATACTCTTTCAGGCATCCAAAATTGATTGTAGTATTGATATAAATACTACAATCAATTTTGTTATGATTACTCACTCTCAGAATAAAAAGATTATACACTGAGACATTATTGCGACAGCACTAATTATTATTTATAATGAGGAATTTTCACGTTTTCTAATTTTGATTTTATACGATAGAAGACAAAAAAGTAAGCAGGACAGTAGCTATTTTTCTTTCATTTGGGGGCCTAATGAGTGATTTCTAATGGGTTTTATAGCGGACTCTTTAACGTCTCTCAAAAACGATACTTTTTCTCCGCCGAGTTTGTGACGTCATCGTTCATGTCGACACCGAGCGCCTATGCTGTTTACATGTTAAAAGGCGACTTTTAAATTTGTTTTTGTGTAAAGTATCGCATATAATAGAAATTTTTTTTGTTATGTCTGGCATTAAAAAATCATAGTATAAATATTGTATTGTGCCACTCTGTAAAAATACAACAACTGAATGAGGAGATATTTTTCAGCGTTCCCAAAAATCCACATACACGTAAAATCTGGACAAATGCGATGAAAAGGGATGAGAAATTAAACCCCAAATTATCATATAAATCATCTTTATGGGTTTGCGAAGACCATTTCTCGGTAAGTAAATGCTTGCTTTTGTTTAAATATTACTAATTTAGAACAATTAAAGTATATAAAAATACATCTATACCTTTAAAAGGATTGTTGATTAACCACTGCTATTTAACTTTTAAAACTGCTAATTTTCGAGTATTATCACAGAGTTCAAGTACAATAAATATTTTATAAAGCATATAAACATCGAAAAACATATAAATATCTAAAGCATATAATTATCTAATAAATAACTCAGAGGAGGGGAAGGTTATGTATTTTCAAGGTATTTTAAATATTTTCTTCAGAGATGCATAAATTTCTTGTGTATCCACAATGATATTTTTCGATTAAATTGGTGACTAATTTGAAAAAAAGTATAATATTTTTAAAATACTTAATAATGATATTACTTTAAAAATTAAATTTAATTTGAGAAATTTTATACATTTTTTTAATTTGACATTAATATTACAAACAAAAGAGCTGTGTTTAGCAGGAATAAAGTATTAATACATGTTAAGTAAAATTGTAGCGGGTACAATTACGCCCCGCTCCTTTTTCACGATAGGTGGCGCTAAAAAGCCAAGTAGTGCGTTTATTCTATGAGTGTCAGTAGTCTGTGTGAGTGTGTTTTGTTCTATTTCTTGTATTGTGTTTTGTGATGTGGAACTTTGCAAGAGAATAAAATGGTTCCTAGAAAAATAGTCTTATGAAATTAGAGTCTTGTCCTTCTACAGTGGCACCCAACGTGAAATTTTGAAAGAATGGAAAAGTGTCATCCAGACACATGCCATGTTTCTTCCCGTCCTGGGAAATAGTAAAACCCTGTCAAAGTATCGATTCATCTCGACATGTGTTGCCCTAACACGATGTGAAAATTTTTGTGTGTTTGTTCTACAGTGTTTTTGGCCGCTTTCACCAAGAATTGTGTGCTTCAGCTTGTGTGTGCTTTCGTTTCAGTGAAAGTTCCGTTTTCAACGAAATTTTGTGTTTTCAAGAATTTTGTGTTGCATTCTCATAAAAATGAAATATCCATAAATCTGCGTTCTGAAAATCATCTTTATAATTAAATGTATTACTACAAAGTAAAACCATAACGTAACAGCAGTTTTGTTTTCGGTCGCATCTGGAATTCAAACGTCTCTTCTACCCGGAAGTAAGCTGAAAAGTTCTTTCCCGCTTAATTACCGTTTTGTGATACCTTTTTATGTCTCATATTTTGATTTCATTTTTATCATTTAATTGATATATTAATTTCTTTTAAGAACAAGATATATGTATAAATTGTGTGTTTTTGAAAATAATCTGTTTCTATTGGTTGTATAAAGTACTTCTAATGTATATATCCTGAAGGAAAGAAACATGTTTAAATTTTGAGAACTTGATTTTTTTTCTATTTTTCTCTCTCATTGTTTTATGGAAAAGGAAATATCAATTTTGTGTTTTTTTTTTTTTTTTTTTGTTGGATCTAATTTTATTTTTTTTTTTAAGAAAAGAAAAAACGTATTGATCTGGTTAATTAAATTTTCTATGCTAGTTTGATACTGTATTCTGTGTTCTTGAAAATCATAATAAAAATGGTCGATCATTCAAAATAAAATATTCTTATTCATAATTATTCCTTTTTACTGTTTTAAAACATAAAATGTGTAATTCTATTTCTGGTTCTAAGTATGCTATTCTTATAATTCAAATAGTAGCTAAATAATAGTATGTTCTGCTTGTTCACGATATATTGATTTTATTTTTTAAAGTTTTATGTTTTTATACTAATTGTCGTAGTTATTGCATACCAATTATATAAAAGGTTATTTGTAAGAAATTCAAATTGCAATTTTAAACGAGTAAATATAAGGTATTACTACTGCTTCAAAAGAATTTTATCAAAAATATTGTTGTATTTTAAATTGGTTCTTGATTTTATAGTATCTTTATGATTGCTTATTTTATTGGTTATATTATCTACAAAGGAGAGGGTAGTTGTGTAACCGTTACGTAATATTGAATTTACAAAATTTCTTGAGTTATTTAACAGTTTCAGTTTCGGCTCAGTAATTGCGTAGGGTAAAAATGGCCTATCTTTCTAAAGGCAAGAAAATTGACTTTTTTAACGCATCAGAATTAGGCATGGATGTCACATCTACTGATAATATAATTGATTTACATGGCAAAATAACTAAATCTGCTGTTTTTAAGGATAACGAGCAGTTTGTTAAAAATACGTTTAACAATGTTGTTGACGATCGGAAAAAGTTGGAAGAAGCAGAAATAAAGAAAGCAGAAACAGAAAAACAGCGTCTAGTTGAGGAAAGAGCATTTGAGCTTGAAAAGCTTAGGCTGCAGAATCAAAATTCAACAGCAAATGGAAATGCTAATCCAGTTGATCCTAACCCAACGCGGTTTGATTTAAAAACTGTTTTACCTACATTTAACCCTGACACAGACGACATGTCATTATATTTAACGATGTTTGAAAGACAGATGAAGCTTTTAAACGTATCTACTGATTATTGGGTATCATATCTAATTGGCGTACTTCCAAGTGAGATAGGTAAATTAATAGCAAGAGAACCTGAAGAAATACACCCACATTCATATTATATTATTGCAACGGTTTAAGCTGACAGCAGACCGATGTCGAATTCTTTTTAGCCGTTCATTCCACTTGGAAAGATTTCTTTTTCGAACTTCGAATTTACTTTGAATGTTAGCTTAATGAGCTAGAAATTAGTTCATTTGACAAGTTGAAAGAACTGATCATCGCTCATCAAATTAAGAAAAAATGCCCACCAGAATATAAAACTCACTATTTAGATATTTGGGAAACACTCAATGATCCTGTCATGTTAGCTGAAAAGCTGGACTTGTATGAAAATATAAAATCGCCTTATAGCCTTAAAGCTACAAAGCCTCAAAATTCACAAGAATGGTACAAACCTAAATTTCCTAGAAATGCTGGTAATCAGAACTTAAGGAACTCCCAATTCCCTAAATTTGAAAAGACAGATTCTTTCTATACTCGCAAAAATACTATATCTAACTCAAGCAATATGCCATCTCGAAATTTGGAAAACTCTGTTTATTGTTATGGATGTGGCTATCCAGGATTTATAAAATCCAAGTGCCCAACATGTTCTATGAAGAAAGACAGTGCTCATGTCAATGCCATACAGATGTTTACTTGTTTTACTCTTCCAGTAGCCTTGCTTAATAGTGAAATTTATGAAGCTACAGGAATAGTTTGTGCTGATACAGGAGCCAGTCATTCAGTTGGCGGAGAATTAATGTTTAACTTTTTACAGAAGCGTGGTCAGAAGTTCATAGAAATTGATCTCGCTGTGTGTCTAGCTGATGGTCAACAGTCCACATCAACTGTTCTAAAAACTACAGTGCCAATCACAGTACTTGGTCGAACTTTCCGTACTGATTTAATTTTTCTACCACATGCTAAAGGTAATCGTACTCTCCTGGGAGTTGACTTTTTAAGGAAATCAGGAATTGTGATGGACATTCATAACAATTGCTGGTATTTTGGTGATATAAACCCAACTGCAGAATACCCTTTGCCAAAGCCATTCCTCTACCAACAAATAACAGTCCTGTTGAAATAAACAGGAATTCATGTCCGACGAATTCCATTGCAAGTAATGATCCAGTACCAAGCAATGCTGTTGTACCTGAAACTAATAATCTTTGTTTGCGTGTAGACGAAGGACAGAATCATGACACAAAAGATAAAAACCTCTTAACTTCCATGCTTAATGAAAATGAGGAAATTTTCCGGCTAGGGGGAGAACCAACCCCTTATGTAAAACACTATATCAACACAGGTGACCATCCACCAGTTGCAGCCACATCTTATAAATTATCACCAAAAAAGAAAGAGCTCTTAAGGAAAGAAATTGACAAACTGTTAGCCAATGATGTTATAGAAGAATGCGAATCGCCATATGCAGCACCAGTTGTTTTAGTCCCTAAGCCTAATGAAGATATTAGATTGTGTATAGATTATCGCAAGCTGAATGCGATAACGATACCTGATAAGTATCCACTGCCTCTTATGGATACCCTTTTACACGATGCAAAATCTACTGCATTTATGTCTACGCTTGACTTGAAGAATGGATATCACCAAATTGAGGTCAATCCTGCTGATAAAGACAAGACTGCTTTTGTCTGCCCTTTCGGTATGTTTCGATACAAAAGAATGCCTTTTGGACTTAAAAACGCTCCAGCAACTTTCCAACGACTTATGGACCAGTTCCGCAATGGACTACCTACAGTGAATATTCTAGTTTATTTAGATGATATTTTTGTGCTTTCCGAAACTTTTGAACAGCATATTCAAGACTTAAAGATGGTCTTCGATAGACTTCGAAAATTCAAATTATGTGTAAATAGAGACAAATGTAAATTCGCATGTACTCGTGTAAAATATCTCGGATTGTGGATAACGCCTAAGGGCATAGAGGTGGATCAAGATAAAGTTGCAGCAATTCAAAACATTCCTTATCCAAGAAATGTTAAACAGTTACAATCATTTTTGCAGACCTGTTCATGGTACAGGAAGTTCATCCCGAATTTTTCAGATGTTGCTAGACCCCTTAGCAATTTGACAAAAAAGAACGTTGTTTGGCAATGGAGTGAACAAGAGCAACACGCCTTTGAAACTCTAAAAAAATGCTTGGTTACTCCACCAGTACTGAGGCAAGTTGATCCTACTAAGCATTTTATCATTCGAACGGATGCCAGTGGTTATGCTTTAGGCGCAGTTCTACTACAAGGAGACAGCCCCACCGATGAAAGACCCATTGAATATGCCAGTAGACTCTTGAACTCTGCTGAAAAGAATTACTCTACAACTGAAAGAGAAGCCTTGGCTGTGGTTTGGGCCTTGAATAAATTCCGAGGATATATTGAAGGTGCAGAAATTACAGTAGCATCTGACCACCAAGCATTAAAGTGGTTAATGATTTTATCCTCCCCCACTGGTCGGTTAGCCAGATGGGCCCTCCAGATTCAAGCTCATAACTTAAAAATCAATTATTTTCCAGGGAAATGTAACGTTGTAGCCGACATGCTTTCTCGACCTGAGTGTATTGATAAACAAACTTGTGAGTTACAGACTGTTGTTATTGATGTCCCATCAAGAACAGCTGGTGAACTTCGAACGGAACAGTTAAAAGATCTTGAACTGAAGAAGATAATAGATTGCTTTGAGGATATCAACAAAAGTGTTGACCTTGCGAATTGGACAGAAAGGGGGTACGTCTTAAATCAAGGAGTCACTCTCCACACTCTGAAGTGGAGGAGGCGCAGCTGGTTGTCCCATCTCATGAAAGAGAAAACATTTTAAAACTCCACCATGATGCACCCACAGCTTCACATTGTGGAGCTGATGGAACTTTTTTTCGCATATCATCCCGATATTACTGGACAGGCATGAGAAAATATATTGCTAATTATGTCAAAAATTGTCCAGAATGCATCAGATACAAAGCAACGAACCAGAAACCTGCTGGTCTCTTACAGACCCCTGTACCTGCTCAACGTTTTAAAGCATTGCTATCGATCTTTTCGGGCCCTTACCATAAACGAATGATGGAATGAAGTGGATCTTCATTGTTGAAGATTGCACAACCAAATAGGTAGAGTAATTCCTATTAAAGGAAGCTACTGCTAAAGAATGTACCTTATCACTACTAAATGAAGTCTTCTTAAGATATGGAGTACCTCGTAGTCTAATAAGTGATAATGGTACTCAATTTGTAAGTGCAATAATGCAACAGTTGTTCTATGACCTAAACAGGAAGCAAAATTTAATTCCTGTTTGCATCCACAGGCCAACCCCGTTGAGCGTAAAAATAGAGATTTGAAGCCTCGTTTGGCAATTTTGATAGGTAACAATCATACCTTATGGAAGGAGCAATTACCAGCCATTAGATTTGCAATGAACACTGCAAAATGCGAAACTACTGGATGCACTGCAGCATACTTGAACTTTGCCCAAGAATTAAGAAATTTAGACGATGTAACAACTGACATGCGATCGGTTATTCATAACGATAATTTTGTCCCAGAATTCACTCCTTATTTAAAACGTTTTGAAAGTAATATCTCACAAATTAAAAAAAAATATCGAGAATAATCAGGATCGTTGAAAAACATATGCAGATAAATCACGTAAATCAAGCCTGGGGATTTAGTTTGAGTAAAGCTTCACCCATTAAGCAAAGCAAGCCAAAGCGTAAGTGCAAAATTAATGCCGAGGAAAGATGGCCCTTACATCATTTTGTCCCATAAATCCCCTACTACATTTTTCATAGCCAGTTGTGACAAACCTAATGAACCTTTAGGTGCATACCATGCATCAGCTTTAACAAATTTTAAAAATGTCACACAAAAACAATCTCCTGTGGTGCCTCTCCGGAAAAGAGGTAGACCCCCGAAACAGCCCCCTCCTGTTTCTGTGGAAACCGAAAACAAATCAAAAATCCCACCACCTCGCCGAGACGGTCTTCGGAGGTGTAGGGGGAGGATGTAGCGGGTACAATTACGCCCCTCTCCTTTTTCACGATAGGTGGCGCTAAAAAGCCAAGTAGTGCGTTTGTCTATGAGTGTCAGTAATCTATGTGAGTGTGTTTTGTTCTATTTCTTGTTTTGTGTTTTGTGATGTGGAACTTTGCAAGAAAATAAAATGGTTCCTAGAAAAATAGTCTTTTGATATAAGAGTCTCGTCCTTCTACAAAATTGGAAAAAAAAATATAAATGATTTTACATACCTTTGGGTTTTAGTTCCTCGTATTTCTGCTCCCATAAAATCCGGGGTTTTTTACCAAAGAAAACATTGCTGTCAATTTTCGGGAGGTTGTCTGATTGTCCTTTGGTAAATCCAGGTAGAAGAGACATTTATGACAAATTGAGATAACTAAGCTATCTAGATCGATAAAATAAACCTTCAAGTTTAAATAAAAATAAATTTTGATAGCTAGAAAATTTCAGGAACTTGCAAAAACAAAATCGGAAAATAGTGCGCGCTTAAAAGCAATACAAAAATATTGGTCTGCATGAACGATGACATCACAACCAATCACAGAGCGTTTTGATGTCACGTGATTTTCGCTTAATTTTAAAATTAATTTTTTAAATGATGGACCCAGTTTTTTACATTTTTGAGAACATTTTTGGAATCTACGAGTCTGAAATTATCAGAAAAACACTAAGTTGTTCGAATCCCCCACATGTGCAAATTCCTCATTTCAAACGTTTCAACTCAATATGACTTTTAAATTATGTTTGGAATGACAACGTGTAAATTCAGACTTGTGAGCCTTTAGAGTACCGAAGACATTTAAACGCTCCCCACAACTTGGCAACGGAAATTCGGGCAACCATAAAACTTATACAGGATAAGTTTGTATGGCACTCAATCCTTAAAGTATTGCGAAATAAGCTTATTCTTGCCTCAGACAACAGCAAGCGCAAATTGTGTGGCACAACCACAGTGTTTTTTGCAAATATTCAACATGCCATGTGTGAGGTTCGATCATTACTATCAGAAGTTTTTCAATATGAATTAAAGTGCGTCGACAGGTACACTGCCCTGAAAAGCCTCCAATACTATAGAATTCGTGGCTTTATAGTTTTTCTTTGGATAGATTTTATGCTTTTGTGTGCCTTTCGTTATAACCCGTGTTGAAGCTTGCCAATCCCAGTCAGACCTCTTTCCAACCCTGATATGTCACTACTGGAAATACGCCATACCACCCTTTTACTAACACTCTTGTAGACCGATTTCACCAAAGCCAGAAGCAAAGCCTCAAATGTATAACGCCATCGATTGGACTGAATATTCTATTGTGTGTATGTTTTGCATTACTTTTATATTATTATTGTACATTGTATTGTATTGAACATTTATTGTACCTTTATATTTTCTAGGTCCTGCTCTCATTAGCCCTCGTGAAGCAAAAGAGTAGTTCACCTTGTTCACTTAGGGAATATTCTATGGGGATGTATCCATATTCCCTGCTGAATTCCATGAGATGAAGTTGACAATGATAAATAATTTTAGTCTCAGAAATTGGAATGCTTTGTAAAAGAATCATAGCTCTAAGCCGCTGCAGTTACGAATGATAAATATTATGCCTATTTTTAATTATTAAATTGTTTATTTTCCCCTTCAATCATTTAGTCAATCATTTTGTCACCCGCTTTCATTTACAAAAGTTTTACATTTACATACATATGTCAATACGGAACTAATCAAACTGTGCCTCAGATTTGATCAAAATGGATATTTACAATTTCCTTGTGAGTACGTTCGACGTAACACTTATAATAATAATAACGTACATGATTGTTTTAAATGTTATATATTTTACTTTGATAAACAATAATAATAATAAAATGTAACATATAAAATATTTATTTAAATAATTTAATGCAATCAAAACTAGGGCGTGATCATTTATCAATATATCATCAAATAGTGATATAATTTAAGTATTACAATAACAGTATTAAAATTCTGCTCTGCCGATATATCCCTATCAGTGATACTGTTTTTCCCTCACACACGATAACGTAGATCGCCAAAATACATCCTATATATTCTGTATAAAGTAATATTTTTTTCAAGTTATTACTTTCGTTTGACGCCCGCCTCGCGTATTTACTACGTACTTGATAAAACACAAGGCAGAAAATTTGTTCTAGATCATTATTACGTCTTCTTCAAGGTCTTCAGTAGATAGCCCAATATCTTGATAACGGAGCACCGGACATTTCACAGCTCCCAATGGGCGGAGATGACTTAGTTGCTCCCGCCCTCTGAGCACTGGTTTATTGGATTAATATCGGGATATATCAAAGATGATTGTAATATATGATGCGTCTGCGGCTATGTCTTCTCCGATACAGGTGTCCATCTCGCACAAACACGCGTTGTGAGTTTAGTGTTACAGTAATGATATTGAGAGTTTGATCACAATAGTCAGCTGTCCATAACGAAGCACTCAGTTCAGGACTGGAAAAGCCAGTGATCGCAACTGTCACCGGCTTATTGGAATAATATCCGGATATATCAACGACTGCTTGATTGCAACAGTCAGTGATTAAACAGACTAATACTCAAGTGAGATGACGTTGTATATCCATACCAAGTACTTTGAGCCTTGGGCGACATTCACTGACTCTCATCTTGTTGTGTTAAGCTTCCGTCCTACTATTTTAGTTTGGAAAGTTTTAGACTCTTTAAACGTTTTTAAACTTGTGAATATTAAGCCCCTCCCCTGAATTATTTCGTTTCACATGTTTTTAGAGAAAATTTTAAAAATCTAAATAGCAGAACACAAAATTTAAAGTTTAAAAAGTCCTACTAATGAAGAGCCTTAGTCTTCTCCCAATATGTTTCGTAGAATTTTATTGGTGCTTCTGCAGGATTTGAATTACGATTCTGAGCTATTTTTTTGCTACTTTATTCGCACTTATATTGTATTTACTCATATTTAACTATATTTAAACACATTTATCGGAGGCGTATGGTGTTTTGGATTAATATTGGGAAGAAAAATGAATTATCGGAAAAGTGTTGATTTCCCAAAGTATCATAAAATTATATAAACAAAAATGTAACAAAAATCAATGTTTTTTTTTTACAGTTTTTTTTTGTTTATTGGGATTGAAAATGGTAAAAATAATCAGTGAAAATATATTGATTTGCAATTTATATCTATATGCAGATTTTTGAAAGGATATATCTAATTTATAGAGTTATTTGAAATATCACCTTGCTCCTCTACAATATTGGAATCTAAATTGCAGCTATGAATTTTTTATTTTTAAAAATTAAGATATAATTTTAGACAAAAAAGTAAGCAGGACAGTAGCTATTTTTCTTTCATTTGGGGGCCTAATGAGTGATTTCTAATGGGTTTTATAGCGGACTCTTTAACGTCTCTCAAAAACGATACTTTTTCTCCGCCGAGTTTGTGACGTCATCGTTCATGTCGACACCGAGCGCCTATGCTGTTTACATGTTAAAAGGCGACTTTTAAATTTGTTTTTGTGTAAAGTATCGCATATAATAGAAATTTTTTTTGTTATGTGTGGCATTAAAAAAATACTCTAAATATTGTATTGTGCCACTCTGTAAAAATACAACAACTGAATGAGAAGACATTTTTCAGCGTCCCGAAAAACCCACATACACGTAAAATCTGGACAACTGCGATGAAAAGGGATGAGAAATTAAACCCCAAATTATCATATAAATCATCTTTATGGGTTTGTGAAGACTATTTCTAGGTAAGTAAATGCTTGCTTATGTTTAAATATTACTAATTTAGAACAATTAAAGTATATAAAAATACATCTACACCTTTAAAAGGATTGTTGATTAACCACTGCTATTTAACTTTTAAAACTGCTAATTTTCGAGTATTATCACAGAGTTCAAGTACAATAAATATTTTATAAAACATATAAACATCGAAAAACATATAAATATCTAAAGCATATAATTATCTAATAAATAACTTGGGGGAGGGGAAGGTTATGTATTTTCAAGTTATTGTAAATATTTTCTTCAGAGATGCATAAATTTCTTGTGTATCCACAATGATATTTTTCGATTAAATTGGTGACTAATTTGAAAAAAAGTATAATATTTTTAAAATACTTAATAATGATATTACTTTAAAAATTAAATTTAATTTGAGAAATTTTTTACATTTTTTAATTTGACATTAATATTACAAACAAAAGAGCTGTGTTTAGCAGGAATAAAGTATTAATACATGTTAAGTAAAATTGTAGCGGGTACAATTACGCCCCTCTCCTTTTTTCACTATAGGTGGCGCTAAAAAGCCAAGTAGTGCGTTTGTCTATGAGTGTCAGTAGCCTAAGTGAGTGTGTTTTGTTCTCTGTGTTGTTTTGTGTTTTTGTGATGTGGAACTTTGCAAGAAAATAAAATGGTTCCTAGAAAAATAGTCTTTTGATATTAGAGTCTCGTCCTTCTACAGTGGCACCCAACGTGAAATTTTGAAAGAATGGAAAAGTGTCATCCAGACACATGCCATGTTTCTTCCCGTCCTGGGAAATAGTAAAACCCTGTCAAAGTATCGATTCATCTCGACATGTGTTGCCCTAACACGATGTGAAAATTTTTGTGTTTGTTCTACAGTGTTTTTGGCCGCTTTCACCAAGAATTGTGTGCTTCAGCTTGTGTGTGCTTTCGTTTCAGTAAAAGTTCCATTTTCAACGAAATTTTGTGTTTTCAAGAATTTTGAGTTGCATTCTCATAAAAATGAAATATCCATAAATCTGCGTTCTGAAAATCATCTTTATAATTAAATGTATTACTACAAAGTAAAACCATAACGTAACAGCAGTTTTGTTTTCGGTCGCATCTGGAATTCAAACGTCTCTTCTACCCGGAAGTAAGCTGAAAAGTTCTTTCCCGCTTAATTACCGTTTTGTGATACCTTTTTATGTCTCATATTTTGATTTCGTTTTTATCATTTAATTGATATTAATTTCTTTTAAGAACAAGATATATGTATAAATTGTGTGTTTTTGAAAATAATCTGTTTCTATTGGTTGTATAAAGTAATTCTAATGTATATATCCTGAAGGAAAGAAACATGTTTAAATTTTGAGAACTTGATTTTTTTTCCTATTTTTCTCTCTCATTGTTTTATGGAAAAAGAAATATCAATTTTGTGTTTTTTTTTTTGTTGTTGTTGTTGGATCTAATTTTTTTTAAGAAAAGAAAAAACGTATTGATCTGGTTAATTAAATTTTCTATGCTAGTTTGATATTGTATTCTGTGTTCTTGAAAATCATATTAAAAATGGTCGATCATTCAAAATAAAATATTCTTATTCATAATTATTCCTTTTTACTGTTTTAAAACATAAAATGTGTATTTCTATTTCTGGTTCTAAGTATGCTATTCTTATAATTCAAATAGTAGCTAAATAATAATATGTTCTGCTTGTTCACGATATATTGATTTTTTTTAAAGTTTTATGTTTTCATACTAATTGTCGTAGTTATTGCATACCAATTATATAAAAGGTTATTTGTAAGAAATTCAAATTGTAATTTTAAACGAGTAAATATAAGGTATTAGTACTGCTTCAAAAGAATTTTATCAAAAATATTGTTGTATTTTAAATTGGTTCTTGATTTTATAGTATCTTTATGATTGCTTATTTTATTGGTTATATTATCTACAAAGGAGAGGGTAGTTGTGTAACCGTTACGTAATATTGAATTTACAAAATTTCTTGAGTTATTTAACAGTTTCAGTTTCGGCTCAGTAATTGCGTAGGGTAAAAATGGCCTATCTTTCTAAAGGCAAGAAAATTGACTTTTTTAACGCATCAGAATTAGGCATGGATGTCACATCTACTGATAATATAATTGATTTACATGGCAAAATAACTAAATCTGCTGTTTTTAAGGATAACGAGCAGTTTGTTAAAAATACGTTTAACAATGTTGTTGACGATCGGAAAAAGTTGGAAGAAGCAGAAATAAAGAAAGCAGAAACAGAAAAACAGCGTCTAGTTGAGGAAAGAGCATTTGAGCTTGAAAAGCTTAGGCTGCAGAATCAAAATTCAACAGCAAATGGAAATGCTAATCCAGTTGATCCTAACCCAACGCGGTTTGATTTAAAAACTGTTTTACCTACATTTAACCCTGACACAGACGACATGTCATTATATTTAACGATGTTTGAAAGACAGATGAAGCTTTTAAACGTATCTACTGATTATTGGGTGTCATATCTAACTGGAGTACTTCCAAGTGATATAGATAAATTAATAGCAAGAGAACCTGAAGAAAATGTTTAAGAAATACACCCACATTCATATTATATTATTGCAACGGTTTAAGCTGACAGCAGACCGATTTCGAATTCTTTTTAGCCGACATCAAAAACGTGATCATTCCACTTGGAAAGATTTCTTTTTCGAACTGCGAACTTACTTTGAAGGTTGGCTGAATGAACTAGAAATTAGTTCATTTGACAAGTTGAAAGAACTGATCATTGCTGATCAAATTAAGAAAAAATGCCCACCAGAATGTAAAACCCACTATTTAGATATTTGGGAAACACTCAATGATCCTGTCATGTTAGCTGAAAAGCTGGACTTGTATGAAAATATAAAATCGCCTTATAGCCTTAAAGCTACAAAGCCTCAAAATTCACAAGAATGGTACAAACCTAAATTTCCTAGAAATGCTGGTAATCAGAACTTAAGGAACTCCCAATTCCCTAAATTTGAAAAGACAGATTCTTTCTATACTCGCAAAAATACTATATCTAACTCAAGCAATATGCCATCTCGAAATTTGGAAAACTCTGTTTATTGTTATGGATGTGGCTATCCAGGATTTATAAAATCCAAGTGCCCAACATGTTCTATGAAGAAAGACAGTGCTCATGTCAATGCCATACAGATGTTTACTTGTTTTACTCTTCCAGTAGCCTTGCTTAATACTGAAATTTATGAAGCTACAGGAATAGTTTGTGCTGATACAGGAGCCAGTCATTCAGTTGGCGGAGAACAAATGTTTAACTTTTTACAGAAGCGTGGTCAGAAGTTCATAGAAATTGATCTCGCTATATGTCTAGCTGATGGTCAACAGTCCACATCAACTGTTCTAAAAACTACAGTGCCAATCACAGTACTTGGTCGAACTTTCCGTACTGATTTAATTTTTCTACTACATGCTAAACGTAATCATACTTTCCTGGGAGTTGACTTTTGAAGGAAATCAGGAATTGTGATGGACATGCATAACAATTGCTGGTATTTTGGCGATAAACCCAACTGCAGAATACCCTTTGCCAAAGCCATTCCTCTACCAACAAATAACAGTCCTGTTGAAATAAACAGGAATTCATGTCCGACGAATTCCATTGCAAGTAATGATCCAGTACCAAGCAATGCTGTTGTACCTGAAACTAATAATCTTTGTTTGCGTGTAGACGAAGGACAGAATCTTGACACAAAAGATAAAAATCTCTTAACTTCCATGCTTAATGAAAATGAGGAAATTTTCCGGCTAGGGGGAGAACCAACCCCTTATGTAAAACACTATATCAACACAGGTGACCATCCACCAGTTGTAGCCACACCTTATAAATTATCCCCAAAAAAGAAAGAGCTCTTAAGGAAAGAAATTGACAAACTGTTAGCTAATGATGTTATAGAAGAATGTGAATCATCATATGCAGCACCGGTTGTTTTAGTCCCCAAGCCTAATGGAGATATTAGATTGTGTATAGATTATCGCAAGCTGAATGCGATAACGATACCTGATAAGTATCCACTGCCTCTGATGGATACCCTTTTACAGGATGCAAAATCTACTGCATTTATGTCTACCCTTGACTTGAAGAATGGATATCACCAAATTGAGGTCAATCCTGCTGATAAAGACAAGACTGCATTTGTCTGCCCTTTCGGTATGTTTCGATACAAAAGAATGCCTTTTGGACTTAAAAACGCTCCAGCAACTTTCCAACGACTTATGGACCAGTTCCGCAATGGACTACCTACAGTGAATATTCTAGTTTATTTAGATGATATTTTTGTGCTTTCCGAAACTTTTGAACAGCATATTCAAGACTTAAAGATGGTCTTCGATAGACTTCGAAAATTCAAATTATGTGTAAATAGAGACAAATGTAAATTCGCATGTACTCGTGTAAAATATCTCGGATTGTGGATAACGCCTAAGGGCATAGAGGTGGATCAAGATAAAGTTGCAGCAATTCAAAACATTCCTTATCCAAGAAATGTTAAACAGTTACAATAATTTTTTCAGACCTGTTCATGGTACAGGAAGTTCATCCCGAATTTTTCAGATGTTGCTAGACCCCTTAGCAATTTGACAAAAAAGAACGTTGTTTGGAAATGGAGTGAACAAGAGCAACACGCCTTTGAAACTCTAAAAAAATGCTTGGTTACTCCACCAGTACTAAGGCAAGTTGATCCTACTAAGCCTTTTAT
>CM063498.1:159317419-159402388 GCA_032207245.1 Pardosa pseudoannulata | reverse complement strand
GTGACTGCCGGCCTCAGAGATAAGCGCGCGTTTGCGCTTCCCGTCACGAAAGGGTTAAAAAGCAATATTTTGGTTTACACAATGCAAAAACAAGTATCCAAATATGGAATATGCAAGAAACTAAATAACTTTTTATTATCAATATAAACAAGTGTCCAACTTTCCTAATCTAATAAAATTTAAAACAGATTCAAACTATATGCTTCTTCACTATGCCTAAATAAAAAAATTCACAACCCCCCCCCCAATAATTTAAATGTACATCTTAGATATCAAATTTTAGAAGAGATTTCTATAAACAAATTTTTAATTTTGTGACTGTAGAATTTCTTAAATAACAGTAAAATCTAACCTTAATAATTTTAAAGTTACAATAATATTTGTTTTAATTTTAATCACTGTCTAAAAGCTCATGATTTAAATAACATATACACTGCATAAGGTCATTTTTTAAAGGGGATATTAAAAACTGTAAGATCAATCTGTATTTAAAGATCTTTAAATTTGAATAAGACAATTTGAAAATGCACCTCTAGAAGTTTACAAAGAAGAAATTTATTCCCAATCGCTAAACATACATATATTTCAAATAATTAGCTTTTAGCTATTTTTTTTTGCTACTAATTAAACTTAATAAATAATAAGCAGTTGTGTGGTGCACTAAAATTCACTGTAATAGATAAAGACATAAAAAGCATAAACAAAATTCATTGATTTTTTTAAGCTCCAAACAATATTTGTAGAAAATGAAGTGGCCTATAAGACAGACCAAGAAGATAGAGAGCATTACTATAACTCTAGTAATGACAAGCAGCAAAAAACATGTTCAAAAATTATATGAAAACTGAAGTACAGTACTGACTTTTCAGACAGTAAATAAAGCACTTACTTTAAGTCTCTAATATCAACAAAAGCATTTTTTAAGTGTATAACAAGGAAGAATATATTAATTAAATTATAAAAAGTACTAAAAAATAACAAATGAATGCAAACACACAAAAATTAAGTATTGCATTGTTTGTTCACATAAATATTGAATAAAGATATACATACCACATCTGTTAAAGGCAAAGTAAATGCTAAAACTTGACCATTCAACTTCCATTCAGGTTTCTCAGCAATAGATGGTACTTGGACTCTAAATGTAACAGGACTCTAAAGAAATAAAAAGCCAAATATATTTTAATTAAGTATATCTTCTAAAGAGGTTAAAAAAACAATCTTTTAATTATGTGTGCGATTTCTTATTTAACAAAACGGGAAAAGTACACATAGAATTCTTATAGAAACTATGCATTCTGTTAAAACATTTTAAACACAAATGCCATTTTACAAATATCAGAAGGAGAATAACTATATTAAAACCAATTAAAGATTAAAATTGAATAAATAAAAAAAATTATTTGATAAAGATTATTGATCTTACATGGAGTATATAAAAAGCACGAAATACATCTTCCTAATTACCATATATATATACATATATAAAAGCTTAAAAATGCATAGACCATGAAGCCAAAAATTTGAATTAAATACTTTAAATATACCTTATTTTTCTTAAGGAATTCATCTTCAGGCACAAGAGAATCTTCTGTTTTCTGCTTCTTAGGAGCAGGTTCATCCTCAGAAGGAGTAGCTCCTGTTTTGGTACCACCAATCATTGGCTGAGTGCGTTCAGCCATAGGCTGAGGAGGAGGAGGAGCAATTGGATGCATAGGAGGAACAAATGGAGCTCCAGGAGGTCCCATTACTGGAGGCATTGGGGGTCTTGGCATAGCTAAAATTGAAAATAATCAAAAAATAATTTTAGGAAAACATCTTATTAATTGCTGATATGCTAAATTATTGTATGTTTCCAAATATAGGTAACTCCATACAAAAGCTAAAAATTCACCCCCTAAAAACAAATAAACAAACATGCATATAATCTAAAATGAAAATTAACCTGACATTTAAACACTGTGCCAAGATGAAAATGTTACTAAGCAGGTAACATATTTTTGAATCAAATTACTATACAGTAAAAGCCAGAAAAAAAAATTACAACCAATAATGTTTTATGAAGTAGATGCCAACTATGACAGTTTTAATTTTGAGAACTCTATTTGAAGCTAACACATTTTCCCCCATAATGTATGTTTACTTTAAGATTTTTTCTTTTCACATATTTGTTATTTTGTATACAATCTGTGTTATCTGTTGTAGTCTTATAGTTGGTGACAGTTTATTTTTTTGTCTAAAAGATCAGCAAGGAGAAATTCTTATGTAGCAAATTTCAAACTACAGATGATCATGCTTGTTGAACATATTGTTTTCTGGCACAACTGTTCAGTAATTCTCTGTAATTAAAGCTTGAGAATTGGAAAATAAGGATTTGTATCACATTTTGGTAGCATATATAATTAATTTTTTTTTTCAAAAATAAAGTCTTATTTTTGATATATGGCATTTTATCATTTGCATTCTCCTATGTGAAATTGAATGTGTTCCTGCAAGATTAGTGCAGAGGTTGGCAAACTTGTAAGAGAGAAGAACCAAATTGTCAATAATGAAGTATCAGAAAGCCATTTACACACACACACACACATATATATGACATTGATGTAATACATAAAGGCAAGTAGTCTCATGAGTCACAAATGCTTATGTAAAGAGCCATAGTTTGAGTTTCCTGAGCAAAGTCTCGATTTGGCAATGGAATTATAAAGCACTAAACATAAAATATATTTATGGTGTTTAGTTCTTAATTTGTGTGTGTATATAAAAAAAAAGTTACTGTCTCTAAAGTTTAAAATTTTCCCTATCTACGTTTTAGTTTTCTTAATCCTAACTTTCCCAGCCACCCAAGATAAGTCAAGGATATGTATCATTCATACTGGCATTCCTTCTACACTTCGAAAATTATAGATTGAATTGAAATAAACTACTTATAGCCCCTTTTCTTCTTTAACACAGATGTCTATTTTTTCAAGAAAAACTGAAGATATTTACAGTTTTGTAGGCCGTTGTTTGCAGTTGCACCAATAATTTTTTAACATGCTTTAAAATAAATTATGATCTTTTACGAATACTCCAGCAGTAACAGAGAAATAAAGGATTTTTATTATTTCACTTGATCTTGAGCCTCTTCCCCTATGAAGAATTCATCTGAGTAATATTGTCAAGCAAGCCCTAGCAAATAAAAATATGAGCTATTTTTCCCATGCAACTGGCAAAAAATATTTTTACTGATTACATATTTATAGATAGATAGATATCTATAAATATGCGACGAGTATCAAATATATCAACTCTTGCTCTTGTTTCCGCATACATAATAAAAGGTTGAAAGACATTTTTCCTTCAGAAATGATTAAACATGATCTAAAACAAGCTTTGGTTCCAGTTTAAATGTGTGAGATTATATTGTAGTTATTTAGATAATATTGCAATGAAAATTTGTACATACCTAACAAATGTGGAGGTGGTGGTCCTGGAGGTGGCAAGGGAGTTATTATCAATCCTTGTGGTGGTGGCATCATTGGTCTTGGAGGCAAAATAGCAGACACAGGTGACATAGGTATTGGTGGCATGGGTGGTAAGGGTGGGTGCTGAGGCATAACAGTAGTTGTGGCAGGAGTTGAAGTAGGGGGTATTGGAGGTGGTTGAGGCTTCACAGTTGATGTAGATGTAGTAATACTTGCAGTTGTGCTAGGCATAGTTGAAGCAGCTGATGAGGAAGAAGCAGTAGTTGATGTTGCTGTTGTATTAGAGGCAGCAATTGTAATTAATTTGATGGAAGGAGCAGATGAAGCCACAGGAGCTACAGACCCAGAATCTTGGGGTTTGGATGGACCAATCCTTTCTTTTTCTTCATCAGGCCTAGATTAGTTCAAAAACAGCACTTAGGTATATATAACCTAACTAATATATTATAAATTTTTTTTTCAATTACTAATTGTAAATAGAAATTGTTTAATAGAAAAATAATACCTGTAAACCAATAAATTAGTAATCTTAGAAAAATAACATGAAATGCCTACTGAAATGAAGAAAATGTAAAATAGGTCTTATATATTTTATCTGTTCCCTTTAATATTATGTTACAATAAAAATAATGTTCACAGAAATCTGTAATAGTGTAAAAAATTAAAATTCTTCTCTCACATAAAAATAAATCTCTTTCTACCTATAAACTGCTTCATTAATAAATTTTTTTTGTAAAACATAGATCAATACAGATTTTGCCAACATTACAGTAAATAAAAAGCAAAAACATTAATTTTTCTTCATTTTGTGTTCACACAAATAATAAAAAGATGCAAACTTACAGTAATCCTTTGATCTTGTGAATTTGTTGAATTTGCTCTTCAATAGTAATATTGGCACGGGCTGCTCTAGTTGCAGCTTCCATACTAGCTGTGTGACCATCCCATGTGACCTTTTCAGGACGTTTTTTCTCTTCTTCACCAATCTAAAATTTTACAAATGAACCCATAATTATCATTTAAACATAAAATAAACAAAAAATTTGAATTTAGCAAAATGGGCTACAAGAACTCTTGGCGTTACAAGATTTGGTTTTGATTTGGGCCACTACAGTCTAATTTTTCCTATATGAGAGCCAACTCCAGGTCGTACTGATTAAAGTTAATTTTAAATGGCTAAGAACATCCATGTCAGAAGTGGGTTTCAAACCTATACTCTTTGGTGTCACAAGGAATTTCTGTACCAAATTTCATACATGTAGCTCTTGCTGTTTCCATGCAATCAGAGTTCCAACAGAAACTCATCTAAGGCTTTTAATTATTGAAAATTAATAAATTATTGAGCTAGACACTACTTAAGAATAGTAAAAAGTTATTTTTTTTATGTGTGTATAAACAAATTGAAAATAACATTTCTTAGTTTTATATTTTAAAGTAGTAGTTTTTTAGGAGCATATATTAATGATAAAAAACATTTACAACATAATACCTATGGAACTACAATCTAAATTAAATTTAAGAAATAAACCTGTATAATTTTTATACTAATTTTTAATAGTACCATCTATTCTTTGCAAACTAATTTTTTTAAAAAACAGAACTGATAGTATGAAATGTGAAATTTCATTCACTTAAAATTCCCATTAATACAGTTATTAATTTAATATTTAAGAAGTCAATAAAAAAATCATGCTGACTCAAACAATGCTTAATGAAACATACCTTTTTACCAATAGCTGTTTCTTCAACACCTGAACCGAAAATGTCAGTACGTCTTTCAGCAAACTGTTTTAAACTGCTCTCAATAGATGTTCCTAAATAATACAAATTTTAATTCAGCAATTACAAAATAAATAGAGTAACAATAATTATTTATTAGGATAAAATCAAGCAATTTTCAATACCTTGAGCATAGACCTCTTCTTGGGTCATCCTCTCCTGCACAGCTCTGTCTCTTTGCTCAACCCAGCGTGGATCCAACAAACCTAAATTAAATTTAATACAAAATCAAAATTTCACATAAATTAGGGATGTTTATGGGCAAAAGAAACCCCCAGACTTTATTTAATGGACTAATGGAGGGATACCAAAACAGCAAAATATATTTCTTGGAAGGAGGTGTTGGAATTAAATAACTTCCATAAAAATAATAAAAACAAACCTCTTAAGATATGCTAAAAAAGTATGCTTAATACATTTAAAAGGATAAATTGTACTCTGTAAATAATAGCAGATTTTCTTATACTGGCGAAATTACTTCTTTAAATTAAGACAAGCATTCAATTTCTTCAATTCACTATTAATGGATAAATTAGCATTGAACCCAAGAGGAAAATCACAATATTAAAATTTTCATTTGTTATAAGCTGGTTCGCTAGAATAGGTATTTCAACAGTACACCAATAATTTAAAATCCATTTCCAATAGCAAAGCTTTTTAAAATGCACTTCTAAATAGAACCTGAAAACTTTGTGTTGAAAACAGCAAACATATGATGACAGTATAAGTAATGATACTTGCATAAAAACATACATAAAATGCTAATATTAATCCTAAACAATATGTAAATAAAACTTTAATAAACTTGAAGCATAATTTACCTATTCTCATATGTTCTTGCATCTTATCAGCTGGAATTTTTTCACCCGTAATGGGAGATATCAAAAACTGTTCTGTAACTGGTTGAGATGGCCTAGTAACTAAAAAAGGGAAAAACAATGAGCACAATTTAATGCTTAAAAAAAACCTTTTGAAATAAATATACATTTAAAAAATTCATGATTTTATTCAATTGTTTTAAAAACTGATTTTACTCTACTTTTGTAATTACTACTATATAAAAATTCCCAAAGATCAACAATAGTTGCCTTCATTTCTAAAATTACCTTTACAATTAAAGATCTACAAAATCATTATAAGTGATTTTTTAGTGGATGGTCAGTTTTATGAATATATTAATTCGCAAGCTACAGAAATCTGGGTTGCACATGTTATTTGTTTACTCTTAAATCAAGAATACTATTTCTGATGAAAATTACATCTTGTAATATATGCCTGGACAGTATATTAATGAATCAATTACTTATTAAAAAAATTAGATTAAAAATTCTGTTTAAAAATATCCACTTTAAAAATAATTATTTATTGACCTTTGCTAGTAACAATTGTCTAAAATAGCATATTTTAAATATTTTTTTCTTTCATAGAAAATTTAATAATCCACAATGTTAACTTTTCACCAGAGCAAATATATCTAAAATTAAGTTTTATTTTATGGCATTCTGAAAACAAAATTATATAAGTATAACTACTGTAATATAAGATTTATACAACATATAAAATATTTTGCAATGTAACTTATTTCGGTCAGATTAAATCTTTTTAAGAAGATTATAAAGAATTGAACAGTTTATAGGTTAATTAAAAGTTATAATCATGAAATGTAAAATTAAAAAAATAAACACTTGACTGTAAAAAGAAGACAAAAACAATGTCCCAAAAGATACTTATTAAAATGAATTCTTAAAAAAAAAAAAAAGTTTTATAATGTTTGACTCATTATAAATATACATGTAAAAGAAAAGAAATTAATGTGAGGGTCACATTTCTCTATTTAAAAGTTTCTCTATAGGTGTATCTAATTGTTCAAATGTATCCATATGCATGTTCAAACATGCTCTTACACCATGTTTGATGACAATCAAATTTTTAAAAGGATGTACACACCATACACGCATGTTCATACTTTGTGTATACACAGCAACTCAAGCTAAGAGGAATATTTGTATTAGATTTTTTATGCTATTAATAATTTCTAAATGAATAAAATTAATGCAATATGATTATAAATTAATTTTTAGATTTAGAATTAGTCAAAATTCAATTAGTAATAACACAAATTACTGTTATTATTCCTTTGCGTGGAGGTGAGGTGGCGTGGGGACTTGGTAAAATATTATAAAAATTCATATTTACTATTTAAGGGCTTGCAGACATAAGGTCGAGAGTCACTGCTTTAAATTAACTTAAAATAGTAGAATATTATGAATAATATCTCTACGGTCTACAAATTACATACATAAACCAGACTTACCTTTAGGATTATAGTCCTTTCGAATAACAACTTGATCAGGTTGAGGTGGAAGAGGAGGTGGCAATGGTGGGGCTTCCTTTGGTGGGAGAGGAGGAGGACTACTAGCTCGTCTCTCATCACCTTCATCATCAGATGAGGATGCACTATCTGCAGGCTTTAATGAAATATTGCCATTTTTAAATATACAAATAATTAAAAACATTACTGTAAATATTCTACTAAATACTACTGAAATTAAGTCACATACTCTAGTTCCATTTGTTTTTTCTGTATCTTCCTTATCACTGCCTTCATCATCAGAGTCAACATCCATTTCAACTTCTTCAACCTACAAAGATTTCAAGAAAAGAATTTTACATTCAGAATTCTTTTAAAATGTTAGATAAAACTGAACAAATGAAAATTTCCAGAAAAATATATAATTTATCTGATTTTGGCAATCTAATGTATGAATTAAATTACAACTCAATCAATCCACAAGAAACATATTTCCAAGGTAGTGAAATGAATGAATAATGAAGTTGAGAATCTGAATACAATTATTTTTCAGAAATTAAAATACAAATCTAAATCTGATCAATCAACATCTGGCAAAAGAACTAGCAAAGAACATTTAAATTTTTATTAGCTCAGCAAATAAACAAAATATATAATTTTTGCTATTTTGTTTTTATATTCCTAATTACATTAAAAAATAAAATAATGTCAAGTAAATTTCGATTAAAAATACTGTTATATAAACTGGGTTTTTTATTTACAACAAATTACACATAAATGAATGGTAAAAAATGAGATAAGATTCTTTATGCTTATTTTTTTAGAGCATTAAAACATAATAGAAAGAATGATAGGTGATTTTAGTTGCTTTAGAAGCTCAACAAAAAATTTAATAAATCGTTTAAAAAAATTAAATTTACATTAAATTCAAAATAAAGAAATTTGGCAGCCTATATATATCTATGAAGAGAAGTGATTTGCATATTTCTACAAAAAACTGAAACATACCCCTTGTTCTTCAATTCGTTGTTGATGCAAAACTCTGCTTCCGACTTCATCTGGATTAGTAGGAGGTGGAAATAAACCTAAACCATAATAAACAACATAAATAAGTAGTTGTTTATTAAAAACATACAAATCATTATAGAATATGTAACCAATATCCTACCTTGTTCATTTGGTTGATAATCAACAGTTTCGACAACTACAAAATCATGCCAATCAATCTGGGCATATTGAACTGAAAAAGGAAAATGAAAAAATGAATAATTCAGGTAAATATTAAAGTATATTAAATGTATTCAATTAACTTACGAATTAAAGATAGATAAAACAGAAAGATGTAATACTATTATATAATAAACTTTTTGGAGACATAGGGCAGACAATTATTGATTCAGGCTCTCCTCTAATTAACTTAAATTTCTGCACAAAGCTCTCATATATTTTATAGAAGTTAAAAAATATATATATATATATATAAATATATATATATTAATATATATATCTGGACACTAAAATAATCTTTGCCCACATCATGAGTTTCTGATTACAACTGACTACAGATAAACACAATGGGGAGGAGGGGAGTAAATATGAATTAAGTAGTCTTTAAAATGTATACAACATATACAGTTCTAAATAATACACATATATAGGTAATGCCTGAAATTTAAAATGGAACTATTTGCTAACAAAGAATAGGATTTTCATAAGACTTGAAGAAACTATAAAAAGCAAAAGATTAATAGTGCACATGCGAATAATCTTGAGACTGCAATGGAACCAATTCCATGTTGTATCTATGAATAATGACCACACATTCTAAATGCAGTAAGATATAGCTTATCACAAATTTCTCTTTTGAAGCTGCTTTTAAAATTTAAACACCACCTTATCAAAGGATTAGCAATCAAACAAAAAGGCTATCTCAGCTATGACAATTAACATAGCATACTAAGTTTTATGTTTTATTAAGAGGGTGGCTATAGAAAATTTTTAACGACAGATTTCAACTATTTTTTGTGCTCTATACACATTTATTCACTTTTGACTTGTGCCTTTTTCCATATTAAAATTGAAGATGATATTATCTGATATTTTCCAGGATCTGACTGATATACTGAAGATTCCTTATTATCACCTCTTGTTCACATTTTCATTGATATTTTTTTAAAGCATAAATTATTTAAAATTTATTTATTAAATATTACTATTCCAATACTATTTAGTTCAAACTTTCATTTCTATCAATTTTAAAAGGATCTGTTTAAGTGAAATATTAATTTGATTCATGGAATGGGATTACTGTTTTCAGTAAGGGTTGATCTGGAGATCTCATATTCAAGGTTGGCTTGACTGAACATATGGGTGCCCCCTGCCAAATGAGCGATAAAGCACCAAGTATGGCAACCATACTATTTACTCCTCTCTTTGCCGTGTCATTAAATTTTTTTGTTCATTCCGAACTAGGCTCTCTTCTTTTATAATGTATGAAATGCACCTAATTCTCATTGGGTTATAAAATTGTGAAATTAAATTCATTGTTTGGGTGGTCAGCAGTGATTTCACCAAAAATTCAAACCAGTAAACCTCATATTCTATTATTTCCGTTAGGATATTGTTTCTTGCTGGTTTAATGGTACCATTCTCCAGTAATTCATTATGTCTAAATATTTTTATGATTTGGATGGATTAAATTGAATTACTATATTGTAATGGGTTCCAAATTGGTTAAGTGTGTATTTATAATCTTTTAAAGTGCTTTCTCATGTTGTGAAATCTAGAACTAGAACTATATATTAATTGTACCTACATTTCCGGGAGGTCAAAGGGGGCTCTGCCCCGCTTTGTTAATAAAATTTAAGTACTGTACATCTCAAACAAAATTTAAAATTGCAAAAAGCACTTGCATTTAATATATTTAACTATTTACCTGAGTTTATTTTACCTATTGAGTAATTAATTTATTTTGAAATTAAAATTATAATTTTATAATAAAGAAAAGGTATGTATTTTTTAAATTTTTATGTTAAGGTGATATTTTGTGCTTTCTATAACTCTTTCGCATGAATCGAAAGGTTTGGTGTTTTATTTTTATGATCAGAAGCAGAATTCAGAATGGTTTTTATAGCTAGTGTGTACAGTTTATTTTGCTTATTGATACAATACAAAATATTATGAAATTGAAAATAAACTTAATATACTATTTGTTCCAACATTCACGGGAGGTCAATGGGGGAGGAGCCCCCCTTGGTTAAAAAAATATCCAATACTATAAATTCCAAACGAGTCTTTAAATGTAAAAAGTACTAATATTTTAATATTCTTTGCAACTTTTTAATTGTTTTGTTTCTAAAAATCAGGAATTATTTTACGAATTTCAAAAATTTTAATGTTTTAAAATTAACTTCTCTTAATTACACTAAATATTCACAAAAAATATATGCATAAACAATATTTATAAAAGTTCAAGTATAACTTAACTCTTAATTTCCTCATTTTGATGGCATTAATTGCACTAATATTATATTTTTCATTTTCAATTAGAATTAGGGTAGGGCAGCCCACAAGGGCACCAGCACTGCGGCCCAAGGCCTATTGTACTGAAAACCAACCCCCCCATTCACATTCAAGGAGTTCCAGCACAAGGTTAAGAAATATTAACCATTAGATCTCAGAGAGACCAATAACTGAGATAAATTTCAGCAGCAATTTAACCGGGAAGTTAATCAAGCTCGATGAAGTGATACCCAAGGAATTCAAATCTCTTGGCACAGTAGTAGTCACATTCACACAAAACATGTGAAGAACTCTCCTCTGCCATATGGCATCCCCTACATACCAGGCTATCCATAATGCCATTAATGTTGAGGTGCCTCTTAAGGCAACAATGGCCAGTCAACAGGCCAATGGCCACCCTTAGCTCTTTTCTACTGAGTTTATGTAGCTCATTAGCCCTCATCCAGGGATATCCCTGGTTAAGCTCCATCGCTTGCCTTTGATTGCTAGAATCAAGCCAGACCCTATAAGTCTCCCCCATTTTCCATAGTTTACTATAAGTATAGCTATGTTATTTCCGTCGAAAATCTACTCTCGCTTTTAACACAGCCTTCTGGTTACTTCACGAAAAAGGGTTGGTAATTTAAAAATTGGCAAGAATTGGAGGGGGCACCCAGTTCTTCAGTAGTACCTCCTAAGTCTAAAAAATTATAATTAAGGGAATTTATATACAAAATTGAAGTTAAATTTACCCCTTTCTCGTTCCGCTTCTTCTTCTTCTCGTCTTTTTATAGCTTCTTGTTGCCTGGTCCATTCTACTCTGTAACGGACTTGATCCAAAACCTTAAAAATATATTAAATAATTATGATTTAAGTAACATAGTTAAAAGATAGCATATTTAAACTTATATACAATATCTGCAAGATAATCACAAAATTAGTATGACTATAAAAATAATAGTTTAATTTTTGAATTTTAAGAGTATTCAAAAACACTTACAGCTTTAGGGGATTCTGATTCTTTTTTTAATTTGTTCATCAAATCTTTTGGAGGAATCAATATCTGCAAGAAAAATACATTTTGAAATGTAAAAATATATATTTTCTATTAATTTAACTAATCTTCCAATGAGTTCTAACAACAAAAAATCAGTTAACACTACAAGATATCGTTGTATGCCTATTAAATTATATATACTGATCAGAATTATTTTTTGCACATTCCCTTAAATGATAAAAAGTTTTGTTACTCATGGTCACCGTGGTGTCTGACTTGAGTTAAAGTACTGTTACCTGGCAGAAAGTGGTAGAATTAATATAAGTTATGAAATTTTTATATTATACAAATATTTCTCCTAAAATTAAAACTAATCTTTACACCGTACAGGAAATAAAAATTTAAAATGATTCTATGCAAATAGATTAATTTTTCAAAAAATAGGCATTAAAATCATTGTTTCAACTGCATGCAAATCTGTTGATATCTTTTTAGTCTAGTGTTCTAGATTTCAAACATGTGGCATAGTATTAATATATGTTATATTGAAATTTTTGTTACATAAAGTGCTGATTGCAAACAAAAAAAGGAGATCCGCAACTAAATGTTACGACAGTCCTAAATAAAAATTTCAACATGCTACAGCTAATCATTTTGATTCATACAAGATACAAATGTCACATTGAAACTGGTTATAATTAATTCAAAAAAGAGCTAAAATTGATTCAGGCTCTACTAAAAAGGGTATTTCTCTGTTGAAATCTAAGAGAAGTGTCTCTAGATGGTGACTTTAGAGAGGTCTTAATAATAAATAAAAATTAAGCTTATATCTTGATTATTTATCAGAAAAGCTTAAAACTTTACAATGTAATTTCATAATGAATTAAATATGCATATTAACAAAACACAAACTATTTAAAATTGATACAAATACAATTACCCAATAATTAAAATATAAGAACCTACATACAATCATATGCTTTATGCAAAACAAATACCAAATTTGCAATGCAATTTAGGACAGTTCACAACATGGTAGCTTAATATGATAGATACGATTTGCAGGAGGAACCAAAATATGACACATTTATTCTTTCTAAACATAAATGGTATTTGACAAGAATTAAAAGGTAGTATCCCAGTTACGTGGGTCGGCCACCATGATTTTGGCTATACTTTTGTGCAAGTGATCACCAAATTGTTGCCAAGTGATGTTTACATTTTGTATTAAGTTTATACCTGATTTTAAAGCATATTTTGAACAAAAAAAGGTTGGAAATTTTGTTAAGGTCAATACAAATTTAAATTTGAGTTTTTAAAACAGTGCAGAATTTCTGCAATAAGTACAAATTAAGCAAAATACAAACACAATTTGGTTATATTTAGGCAGTTCTACTTGTAAAATACTTGGTTATATTATAAAATACTGTTGCTAATTAATGAAATTATTTTTAAACTATTGAATAATTATAAAGTATGTCACAAATTGCTTTTAGAAATTTAGCATAAAACCAGAAAGAAAAGAATGGAATAAATGTTTTGAAGAAATTATTATTTAAAATTCTAAAGAAAATGACGGGGCTAAATGATTTTTCTTATCCAAGGGAGGCAAAGGCCCACTTGACCTCACTATTAACAATCGCCAAAATAATACTTAATTAAAAAAAAAAAAAAAAAAAAAAAAAAAAAAACAGTGTAATATACTATAAAATAACATTTTAAAATATTTCTACTTTGTTTGGTATTAAAGTTAGATACAATTTGAATAAAAAGGTTTGAAAATATAAATGTGAAATTTAATTAATATTGCATTCACCAAAATTAGGTATTCCATGCAATTGGAGGATACAATTTATTTACTAATATTTGAAAGTACAAAAACATGCTTAAATACATTAAAAACTCATGTTTTCATTTGCACTGACTTAGGATCATTTTAAACCTTTTTTTGTTCAAAATATGCTTTGAAAACCATGTATAAAAAAATTATCACAAGGGCACGATCAAAATGGACTCTAAAAAATCCAAATTCAGTGGTCTTGGAGCATTGTTAGTTACAAGAACCAATAATGGTAAGATAGTCTAATCATGTGTATTTTCCAGAATACCCTAAAATAAAGGTGCAGATTGATAGCCCCACACCTTTTTCGGGGGTGGCAGAAGAGTCCAAAAAGAATAGCAAGGTTTGCCAGTAAACTGGGTTCTAGAATTTGGCGATATTGCTCATGCTTAGCATGCCCACTGAACTGGGTTCTGTTTGTCCACCGAACAGTATGACCACAGATTTTATGCTCCAGTTTTTCTTTTGAAAATGAATACTATAAAATCTGACTACTCAGCTAAAAAGGAATGATTAATTTAAATATAATGAAATTTAAATTTAATGAATGACAAAAGTAAATATGATTCTTACCTTTGTGTACTGTTCCAATAGCTTGGTGAAATAATTGAACAAACTATGCTGAGGTCTTAAGAAATCAAACTGATAATTTCTCTGTTCTCTATTCATCAAGTTTGTAAGAAATTGTCTGCCATTCCTTGCGACAAATTGTGCAGTTAATTTGACAATATCCCTAAAAGTGTTAAAAAACAATAAATGAATTGATTCACTAATTTAGGGAAAATATTATATTTTAAATAACTTTTACTTACAAGTCAAAAGCTGAAATTGATGGAGGGTCAACTATAAACTCATATTCTGCAGGTGGCTCTTTGGGTATTATTTGAATTTCAGTTAATTTCAAAACATCTGGCTTTGCTACTGTGGCTGTCTAGAATGTTATTAGGAGAGAAAGGATACAAATATATTAATTAAACAAAAATACTTTAACCTTTACTGAATTACAAGTAAGATGCTTGTTGGTATAGAAAGTAAATTAATCAAGTGGACTTTCATAGTGAAAATTAAAATATTAGAAATCAGAAAATTTAATCATGGGCATCTATAAGTATATAGCAATTGAAACCAATATCTCTATAGACATACACAAAGTTGAAGTTAAAAAAATTCAATACTAAGAATAAATTTACCTTTGACAAAGAATTAGAAAGTATAATTTTAAGATGTTACAA
Source organism: Pardosa pseudoannulata (assembly GCA_032207245.1). Lineage (NCBI taxonomy): Eukaryota > Metazoa > Arthropoda > Arachnida > Araneae > Lycosidae > Pardosa > Pardosa pseudoannulata. The sequence goes on along the minus strand of CM063498.1, from coordinate 159,387,261 downwards.
TAAAATACTTAAAATACATATGTCTTTTTATTTTATGGCCGAAAAAAAAATAAAATGAATGCTTTAATGTACTCTGAAAAATAAAGATAAAAGAACTGATTTTTCTTTTTTCCCTGACTTTTCCTTAATCTTTTTAAACCTGAATATGGTAATTTATATTTTAGCAGTGGTTTTTGGCATTTATAATATTATATCACAATACACTAATGAATTAAAAAAAGGTCATATACATTTTATTCTCTTTTAAATGCCATTCAGTGAGCTACAGAACATGTATTTAAGAAGCTACTTACTTTTGGAGGAGCAGCAGGAGCACTCGGATCCGGAGCTAAAATTATAATACATGTATTAATTAGTATAAAGCAATACATTTTAGAATTTTCATTAAAAAATAAAAGAATCATACCTCCTTTTCCTTCCTTAAATTCTTTAACTTTATGCTGATAATATGCATTGTACGGATCTCCTGGATTAAGAAAATTAAACTTTTTGTTGTTAATTTCATTCTGTCGAATTCTTGCTTCAAACTCAGGACCTAGGAACAGTAATTAAATTATTCTGGTATATGTCTGCTTTTATCAATCTTAAAACAGTCTTTAGAATTATTTAATATCTTTTTCATATTACAGAGAGTACAACAATCATTGCATAGTGCCATTAATTTTCAACATATGCTTTTTAAAACAATAGAAATCGTTATTTAAAGTATTAAATTAGGATTTTTCTACTGAACCAGAAGCTTTAAATACATAGTTTAACTTTACTGTTACTGAACTTAAAACAGAAAAATAGTATGGTAACTTATTCTACTTACCATTTCTAGCCACAAAACTGGCGGTCTTGTCAACAATATCTAAAATATATTAAAGAACTAACAAAACATTTATGATTTTAAGATTAACAGTCTTCATAAAACATATATACTTTAACATTTTAATAGTTTTAAATTATTTTATGTTAATGATAAACATTTATAGTGAATAGGCATTTGAGGTGCCAAAATGATTCTACAAAGTTAATAAACATGCAATAGTAATTTTGGTTAATATTTCATTTCATTAAATTTGTTATCACGGAAACGTTAAGCACACTAACAATTTAATCATTAACATCATATATATGCTTAATAAGCTCAATAACAAAATTTAAATTAATCATACACTGAAACTGAACAAACTAAACTAAAAAAAAAACAATAAACTAGAACAGATTTTGTTGAGCAGAAAAGGATACTTCTCAGTTCTGGTGGTGGATATATAATACCAATAGTTGGTTTGGTAGGAGCCGTTTCTGGGGCATTTTCAGGTTGATTATCGACTGTAACCTCACTCTCCACAACTGGAGTGGGAGCCATTTTACAAAAATTGATATTAAAATCAAAATGTTTTCAATCACGCCACTTCTCAACGTATGGTGTGTACGGTACACAGACGATCCATTAACAAGAATCGATACATATGTTCGATTAATCGTATTTTCCTTATAAAATTCTACTAAGGCAAATTAATTAAAGAAAAATTAAAATACTGTTTAATAAATACTAATGGTAAATAAATTAATTTTATATTAACTATCCAGAGTATTGGAATTATTTAATTGTTATAGTGATTCTAAATTTTTTTTTAAAATTTTGTAATGGCATGAACGAATAGTATAATCGAAATATTAATCGACTCAACAATGTTATCGAATTCCTGAGTTTTTGGAACTACAGAGTACAACTCTGTATTTCCGATGTTGATTAATTTATCTTGTTACTTTAATTTACGTTATTTCAACTGTAACTAAAGGCAATTGGTAATAATTATATCTCATAGTATTATTTTAGTTTAAATACTATAATTAATGTTTAACTTCTAACCTTTTCTTGTGTGTAGGGATGAATGTTGTGTTTGTAAGCAAAAGTTCATGATCTAAACAGAATTAAATGTTGAATTCTGATGATGTAAAATATTTTACGAGAAAGGTTTTAAAAATAGTTTATTTTAAAAGGCAGAAATGAAACTAAGTAAAATTTGTATTTCACACAATTTGTTTCTAAATGATTTGTTGTGTACTAATTAAGATAATACACACATCAAAAAGTAAATACTTTACTTGTTTTACACGTTTGCAGTTTTTATGGTGATCAATAACATTTTAAATATTTGCTCATTTTTATCAATACTGAATGCATTTTAACCCATTTTATTATTTCTGAGTAAATGTAAGAGCTTTTAAATGTTATTATTTTTTTTAGCTACCACTATGTCTTTGTCAAAAGAAGAGCTAAAACCACAAGTTGATAGGACTGTTCAGAAATTTCTTGGATTTAATGAGCCTGCTCTAGTTTCAGCAGCTGTGCGTTGTTTAGTGAAAGGATATGATTTGAGAAAGACTAGAGGTAATATTTATTAGAGATTATTTTAAAACAGATTTTTGTTGTTGCCTTTTTCTAGTATTTGTTAATGTTTATTATTGTATATTACTTTTGATATTGCCTTCCAGATATAAATGATTGTAAACTTTACCTGTATAATGAAGGATAACATTCGTCAAAACTTTAAATTCGTTAAGACTTAAAAGCTTTGAAGTATATGACATATTTTTACACATGACAAACTATATTTTCTTGTAGTTAATGTCTTAGGAAATAAGGGCTTTACAGTTAATTAATGGTTTCATTTGATGCTGAAACATTGAATATTTACATTTACTTAAATGGTATAATAAATGTGTATCACAAGAAAATAAATCCTATTTCAGAGAAATATCTTTTGGGTTCCCTTAAAAATATATTTTCTTTAGCTATGTAAAATAAGCATGTTTAATGCAAAATTAAAATTTCTAAGTAAGGAGGAAGAGGAAAAGCATTATTATAAATACTATAATATTAAATTGTAAAAAAAAGGAAATATATAAAATGAACAAATAAAGTTTGTGTATATTTATGTATTTTTAACTTTTTTATAAATGTTGATTTTCAGCAATATGGTAACCTGCTGACTGCTGCTTGTTAAGTTCTATTGGTTTTAACTTGTGTATTTATTCAGAAAGTAATCCCTTTGACGAAATGTGATTTTTCATTTTCATATCCCTGATTTGTAATTTCTTTCTAACTTCATTAGTGATTACTATTGCCTTCCTATTTTATTTTAGTATCTTTTCCTTTGTAGCATTTTTCTATTTTCACAAATGAATACAGATAAAAGTGGGAAGACTGAGTCTATATTATAAAGTTATTCTTTCTCTTATATGAGTTGATATACCTAACTATATTATCTCAATGTAGGAATTGTTTGATCTTTCTTAATGAGTTATTTTATAAAATGTTTGTTTTGGTATGGTAATAGACACAAACTTTTATCTTCTTAGTCTTAAAAAGATGTGAATAAAATGTACATTTTTTTGTTATTTTGTATAAAATGTTATGTATAAGGGACTGTAGTATAACTTTATATATATTCATATTCTTCTCATAGGTTTCCATACATTTGTAGTCTATTTTTTTCCTTTTCATTTCTTCAAGTTTTATGTATAACAATGTGAAATTCCGTACCTTTAATGAGTAATTATACAGATTTATAATTATCCTTTTAGATAATATAAACTATTAAGATAATAACAGATGATGGATATGAAATTTTGTAGCCATTATAATTTTTAAATTTTTTTATTTAGATAAATTGTCAGTATATTTAGATGATTCAAAAGCTGAGAAATTAGCCGAACAGCTTTTTAGAGTGTATGGCAATGAATCTGACAGTAGGAAAAGAAGCAAAAGAAAACATAGAGTAAGATTTTTATTTTTCTGATCTGAACTTTTTCTAGTATTTGTATATTATAGGGTTTTTTTTTTTTTTGTGATTTTAAGATATTTTGTCAAATGTATTTGAGTAAAATATAAACTTTTTAATTTAAACATTTTAATTTTTAAAGTATAAACTTTTTAATTTTAATTAATACAAAAATACATATTGAAGGTTTAAATTTTAAAAATCATTTTTTGTTCTCTTTTTTATAGAATGTTATATTGTTTGATAGTTATGCAAATAACTATCAAACTATACATAATTATACAGGCTTACTAGATTTGCCATAACATAAAATATTTTTACTAAAGTAAATTCAGACCATCTTCATGTGTTGATATAAAATATTTTATATTTTGAATACCAGACTTGTGTGTGTGTATGTGTATATATATATATATATATATATATATGTAATAGAAAAAATTATCCTTTAAGTTTCTTAAAATTCTCCATTTCACTTTCTGTATTTCTTAATCTTACCTTTCCCATCCATTCCAATTTAAATCAAGGCCATGGTTCTTTGAGATTGTATTATTTCTACAATTTTCAAAACTAAAGACTGCATTAATAATTACTTTGTGCAGCTTTCTTTTAGCTTTTATAAACTGGTAAAATGGTAAGAAAAGGATGGAATATTTACTTGTTTTAATGTGACTGGTCTAGTTGTTTTTCTAGAATGATAAGATGAGGTTACATGGGTGATGACTTTTTGAAAAGGGGAATTATGTATGTTAATAAATTGTATTGTTGACTGTATGTCTTCAAGAAGAATTAGTTTTTATGTTTGATTTCTACAATATTAAAACTGTTGCATATGAGATTTTCTTTGCTAAAATGGTGACGAAAAAGTAAATAGCCCTTGATTTAAAGTAATAAAGCTTAATTGCTTTAGTAAGCTTTGCTCAAGCAGTTGAAGAAAAGGCCAACAAGCGTCACTGATAAAATTATGGAAAATATATCTTAGTTTTTACATTTATTTTTTTAAATACATCAGTTTAAAAATATTTTAAATAAATTTCAATTTCTGTAAAGGTTTTTTTAAATCTTATATTTCAGCAAATTACTATAATCAAATTTATTTTTCATATGTTCACAGTTACTTAAAATTCTTTTTGCTCTTTTTGACAAATTTGAGTGTTTAGGATTTGACTTAAAATTATGAATAAAATTGAATAATTTGGAGGGTTATAAGTAAGTATTTTGTAAAAGTAAATTGGGTTCCATTTAATTAAAAAGTTAATAACTGTAAAGTAATCTTTGATGAGGTCTTTAGTATGATTTTCAATGACTTTATATAAAACAAGAATTATCTCAAAGAAACAATATAACTGATTATTTCTATTTAGAAAAATCCATTTTTTATCATTTAGTAAATTGTTTTTAAATACAGGCTAATTGTTTTTGTATCTAACATTTGTTCATTGTTTTACCATTTTGTTTTATTTATACACCCTATAACTTTACTAGTATATCCGCTTTTTATTAAACAGTTAACTACTAAATGTAATATATGGATATTAATGTTTGGGTAAGATAGTTACTTTTACTATGCACATCATATAAGTGGGATCTTATTTTACAGTTCATTATTGTGCAAGTTCATCTTGATTAGATTAGTATATTTTTTGTGATTCAACAAATTTTTGTTTATTAGGATGAAGATGCTAGTGAGAGTAAAAAAGTTAAACCAGAACCACAGACAAGTCATCCTGTGGCTGCACAGCCTAGTCCAGGCTCATTAACAAATATTCAGGTTTGTACTATTATATTTCTATCATAATCTCTGTAGTATGGTGGGAGGAGAAAAGTGATGTATGTAGGGAATTTATTTCTGATATCTTAAATTTTTCAGTAATGTTACACATTTGTAGCTAATATTTCAACCAAGTCAGATATAATGATTTCTCTGCATGAATGCATTCAATATGGAGGGAGATACTGTAACACTTGAGTTAAAATATAATTTTTCATTCTCAGTATAAAGCTTTGAATGTGGTAACATGCAAATTTAAAAATCAAATTACATTTCTTGTTAATGTCTATGTATATGAGAGAGTAAAAGCTTATGAAAAGTTGTATTAATTCAAGAAAAAGAAAAAAAAGAGAAGTGTATAGAATTGAATTATTATTGCATCCAGTAGTGGGCAATAAATAAAAGTTTTCAGAGAGTATAATAAAATAATGCTTACTATTGGTATAAAATGCTTATGATGATACTTCTACTGGTCTTCCATTCAAAAAGAATACTATGCCTGACCTGCTGCAATGAAACTGCACTGCTAAATCTATATCAGGTTGGACCTATAACAATATATCTATATAAGTCTTAACCCTCTTGGGTAGTAACATTATATATATATATATATATATATATAAACAGCATACAAGGTAAGAATGACTTAATTAAATAGTTCTGTATGTCATCATTCATTAAATGGTTATTTTTCCAGTGTGCTGTTAATGCAGGTAATTTATTTTTAGCGATGACTTATTACTTTTTCTTTAGAAATATGACTTAAATAAGCTATTGACTTTTACCTATTTTTAAAAAGGAAAATCATTTAATGAAAAATTATTAATTTTATTTTTATGTAGATTCAAGACATGATGGCTAATGTTCAAAAAATGATTGAAGAAAGGAAGAAGGTATTTATCAGATTATTTTACATCTATGTTTTAGTTATAATCAATTTATAGAATCCTAAATTTTGGAATATTAGCTAATTTTCAGTTTTCTTTTTCCTTGTAGCAAATGTTGCTAACTGGAACCCTTAATCAAACACAACTATCCTCAAATACTTTTAACAATGCATCCGGTACAAATGCATCATCTGCATCTGTTGATCCATCATCATCTTTATCAGAAAACAAAGCCCGAATAGCTCAGCTAACTGCAATGATACAAGCACGTGTAAGCTCAAAGCCTACATTGCTCACTAATTGGTAAGAAGCATTATTTTTAAAATTCTTTATGCTTGAATACAACTCAGATTAGGGATAATAGCACATGGGAAATATATTTTAAGTGCCACCTTTTATTTTGGATCCTGGAATTAAATACAGTTTAACATAATGAAACGTTGAAGTACATTTAATAACTAATTACTGATGAATTTATCAGTGTATCAAAATGTTAAATGATTGTTAGAAATTATGTATATTTTTAAAACATTTATTTTAATTTTTTTTTGTAGGACTATCCTATTTTTTTTACTACAAATATAGACCTGAGTATTTTTTTTTTGTTAGTATTGTTTGCTCTACAGTATAAGTTTAATATAAAATGGTTATTTTACATAATCATAATGTATAAAGTAAGGTTGTAATTAATAATTGTTTAAGATCTGTTGCATTATGTTACATGTCATTGATATTTTTTATAACTATATAAAAACAGTGAAAAGTATACATATTACAAGGTTTTTGTATTTAATGCTTTTATTTATTTATATACTATGCTATATCTGATTAAAAAAAAAAAAAATTCCTTTCAGGAAACCTGATGATTCAAAGCAGCACAAGTAAGTTTTACTGCCTGTTATTATTTATTTAAGACATTGTTTATGAGTGATATATTGACTACATGATAATATTTTTTAGGCCTGCACCACTAATTCTTGATTCTGAGGGTCGAACCCTTGATATGACTGGAAAAGAAGTTCATTTAACTCATCACATGCCTACATTAAAAGTAAGTTTAATTTTAAAAGTATATACCATAGTCCATCAGAAAGTCATTAAGAAAAAAAAAAAAAAAAGAATCTTTCAAGGTCTCTTGTTGATTTCAATTGTATTTTAAATTAAATTTGAAGATGTACTATCTGAAATCTCTAGGATTTTATTACAAATAATTTTTTAAAACTATTACTTTGAACAATTCCATTGAGAATGAATAAATATGCTGTTTAATGAATTAATTTTTTTCTAGGCAAATATCAGAGCCCAAAAAAGGGCACAGTTTAAAATGAGTCAAGAAAAAGTTATGGAAGAGCTCTATGAACAAAAATTTTATGATCCACGTGTTAGGTATGTATAATTTACATATTTGTATGTAAATTTTAAGATGTTATTTCAATAATATTCACAAAAATTTTTCATCTACTAATACTGAGTTTCCCCTTTCCAGTTATTTTTATTGGAAGTTACATGTGATTTTTTTCTCTCTGTTCCTTGTATTTATTGTTTAACAGTGAGAATAGCTATTCTCCCCATACAAAAATGAGTTTCCCTCATTCAATAAATAATGCCTTACTCATTCCCATCTTCCTCCTTTTCCAATATGCTATTTTATTAAACTACAACTAAAATGGTTAGGTATAAAGCCAAGTTTAAGCTAGCTTTCCAAGCCTTCTTTTAGATTAAAAGAAGCTTCTGATTTTAAAATCCACCTTCTTTAGGTTTTTATTCTTTTAATAAATCTATGTATATTGATACACATTATGTATGCAGTTACATTTGAAATGTTTAATGTTTAAGTAAATTACATTTTCTGCTTTTACAATAGTGCTAAAAATTTTCAAAGACCAAGAAAAGGCTTCAAATTTCATGAAAGAGGTAAATTTGAACAACTTGCTCAGAGACTCAGAACAAAGGTAAATAATTTTATATTTTCCCTTGCTTATTTTACAATTCATTTTTTATTAATTTTTATGCTAAAGTTTTAGTAAGTTCCTAAATTTTTTTAAATTGTAATTTTAAAATTGTAACCTATGAACTGGAAAATATAAATTCAGAATCTTCAGCAATATCTTTGAAAGTATGTATTTAATTGTATTTCTGGTGTTTATTGTTTTACTTGTGTGGGAAGAAAAAGTTTAATAGGGAAATATGTAAATTCATTGCATTTTAATTCTACCTTCTTTACAATTTGTATTTTGGCATATTGTAATTACTGCAAACCTGTATATTCAATATAACCAAGCTGGGGGTACTTTAATGATTATAATTTAACCTTTAGTTAATTTGGTTGAAAATTATATAATTACTCAAGGGGTTATAGTGCATATTCTTTACCTTTATAAGATCTTTATTCAGTAATAGTCAGTTATATTTGCTAAAATGTGATTTATATGATTTACAAATCTAGGCCCAGTTGGAAAAACTCCAAGAAGAAATTGCCCAAGCTGCAAAAAAGACTGGAATTTCTTCAGCAACTAAATTAGCATTGATTGTGCCTCGAAAAGAATATGTAAGTATATGGGTTTTTATTTCTTCAATTTCATCATTTTTGGATTTATATCTTGATTTGTGTGTTGCTATATTAGATAATCTGCGTTAATTCTGAATCTATCTAAAAACTAAATTTATTGAGTACATGATTGTGAATGTTTATCACCAATAGTTTGAGATTTATATTTCTGATTAATTCCAAATTATGTTGTGAAATGAAGGTAAAATTTATGAAAGGGCTGTTTTAAAAATTATTAAATCGGGAAAATATTTAAAAAGATGAATTACGTTTGTTAAAATTGCTATAGTTACTAGTATATATAATTACAAATCATCTATTTCCTAATATGTAACTCCCATATTTAGCCTTATTTAAAAAATGTGAGTATAAAATGGTGAGAAAAATTTATCTGCAGTGTTAAAATCTGAATACAAGTAGCTTTTTAGTCATTTGTACAGAAGTTCTGTTTGCTGTTAGTGTGTGTAAAAGAAATTTTAATGAGATATAGACCAGCATGTCAAAAGTTTTCAAGATTGATTGGTTTTTCTAACATATTATATCTGCATTTTATATACAATGTTATATTAATCTATAGAATTAAAACAAAAAAGCATTTTTCTCCTTCTAAAGGTTATTGTAAAAAGTTTTTTTTTCTCTTAAGCTTCACGAGATCCAAATTTTCATTTAGGTAAAATATCACCTAAATAAGCTCTTTGTGTGAGGTACTAAAGGAAAAAGAAATTGCTTTAAATAAAATGGGTCTATTTGTAAATGCTTTCTACAGAAAGTGGGTCTTTAATGAATTTGAAGTATGCATGAGTACTTGTCAATTCCTTCCCCTTTTTAGTGATAATTTTCATCAGACAGTTGTTTTCACCAGTCAAGTGACATCTTTTGAAGAAATTATTATTTCTTTTTGTTATTTGGGACATTTATTAGAAATAATTTCGTAATTTGAATAGAATAAATTTTTAATTATTAAATTAATATTAATGGTTTTATAATTGTGTAAGTTGGATTAGTGGCAAATTGTAGTTTGTATTCTGTGCATACAGTTGGCATCTTTTTCTTGTGATTGGCGGGGGTTTTTTTTGTAATTGTTAATGTATGTAAAAGCTATGTAACAATTCATACTTTTCATAAGTGCTGAATGATTATGTATATGCATTTTATAGCTTAAATCTTCAGTTGGGTTTATAATATTTACCGTAGAAATTATATAGTGTTATAAAAATTTCAAAGTTCTAAAACCTAGAAAATTATAGTACAACTTTCATATTACACTCTGGAATCTATAAATGTGTAAGTATTGACAAATTTAGTTCATTGAAAATTCTGTGTGGTTCTATCATACTGGAAGGGCAAACTATTAGCAGCAGCCGGGAGAGGAGGTCTAGCTTAAAACTAACTTGCATAAATTCTGTTATGAATTCCTCGTTGCATATGCTGTTTAATACTTTTGCCTTTTGCAGAGTGGTTCACTGATCATCTGTCGCTGAAAAAAAAGATACATAAAGGTATCACAAGCTTATATTAGGTATGAGAGTTTTGGAACGATTAACAAAAAACAATTTATTCGATTTTCCTTAATTTATAAGTATATGCGAAATGTAGGCTGAGCATTTCATCAATACCCCACTCAAATATGGTCTTGTGGTATTATAAAAATACATGTATATTTATTTCTAGCAAAATTTATTGGTCAGTCATTCAAAATATTTAAAATATGTATTGAAGAATTAAAATGCTTTTGTTCAATTCTATTTATACTCTGAATATCTTTACAGTTTTGTATGTTTTTTAAAGGCATTTAGTTTTATTTTTCATGTACAATTAAGAAATTTTAAAAGTAAAATTGAACAATAATTTATGAGACTAGATTTCTATTCTGGTCTGTCAGTTTGCTATTTTTGATGCCTTTTTTTAAAAGCATCAAAAGTCACTTTTCCATATATTTTACTTCCTTTTTTTTTTAAGGTAGTTGTGGTATTAGTAGTTTTTTACCTGAGTGATTTGCCAGCAAATTTTCTGATTAAAAGTTTGAGAATTAGTAAGCCTTATTAACATAAATCATGATTTCTGAAAGCTAACTCCTTTCATTAACAGCTTGTTGCATATGTCTGCAACAAACTTTTAATGAACTGTTAATGTTCTAGTACTGGTGATTTAACTTTTGCGTTTATGAGTTATAGACATACCCTCCAATTACTACAAATTTTTCATAGTCATTCTGATAAATATGAAGTAATTACAAAATTTTGCATTAATAGTATTATATATGCATTTAACAATTTTCACAGCACATTTCCTTTCCCTCATATTTAAGGCAACCATACTTCTAAACAGTACCTTGGGGACAAATCAATTGTGTGTCTCCAAATTCAAGTAAAACTGGGTGACACTAGAAAATACTTTTGGGAACTTATTCAGGGCAAAAGACTCTAAATTTGTATACCCATACTTTGAAACTTTACTGACTTAATATACTTTAAAATAAACTTTAACAACTTTTTATTTCTATACTGGGTAACTATGAACATTTATTGAAAATCTCAGTACACTCAGTTCTTTTTAATTATCTAAAGAAACCTCTTTATCCTATTTGTCATTCCCTATTTAAACTTGAATTTATTATAATAAAAATTTGCAGATTTATTATACTTTTTACCAATTGTGTATGAACAAAAGCTACTTAAATATAATTAATTATGAATAAAAAAAGTGTTTCCATCTAAAATATTCTTTTGGTAATATATACAAACAATATAATCTCCTGATCTCCTAGTTCCCTCAAATTACTCATTGTTGTCTAAAAATTCTTGCCAAAATTAATACTGTAAACAAAATAAAATTGTAGCTCTGCTATAAAAACAAAAAAAAAGGACAAATCGTTAAATGAGATCTTTTTGTGTCTTTAAGTGGTCCATATTTTTGTGTATAAAATAATAAAAATTCTGAATTTGTGACTGTCCCCAAATTTTGAGGACGTATGGTCACCTTTCTCATAGCAGAATTCCATTTTCCTGGCTTCCATTGAATGCCTTTAAACACCAAACACACAATTCTCACATATGGATCAAAATATAAACTACAATATCATTTGAATTGTGATGCCATGCAGGTTGGGACATTACTGAGGGCTGTGAATTGATTAATAACCATTTTTGGAGGGTATGGTACTAAACTCTTATAAAAAATTTATAATTTTTTATTAATTTCTATAGTGTCTAATTTTTTAGTATTTAATGAAGTTTTTACTTTAAGCACTGATTTTATAAATAAATTTCAATATGTTTAGTAGGTATAGTAATTACTTTAGAGTGGGAAAGAAGAATTTGCCAACTGAAATTTGTTGTGTTTAGATATAATTTATCCTTGTTTTAAAGTTATCCCTTTAACAGGTTTTTAATGTGCAGTATGCAGTATTGATTTTTTTGCTTCCCTTGAATTCTAAGTCAGTAAATAAAATTTTAATGATTATTTTAGCTATTATGATCGGGTAAATGTTATTCACCCTATCAGTATTAGCTCTCAATGATGGAAAATGAGAATTTCTTTCAATTTTAATCATTTAATTCTCACTTAACTTTTAGTGCATTGTTTTAATTGAAAATTTGTTCAAAATTTGAATATTTTTATTCATGTAAAAATGAACTTTTTTACTAAACAAGTAATTGCCTAGTTCTGTTAAATGTGAAATTGTGTCATGTTTGAGCATGTCTTAAGAAATTTGCTTTTAATACTCTAAATTTATGTATGCATAGTTCATGTTAAAGCATAAAAAGTTGTGGCATCTTTAATGTTTACTTATACCAAAGTTCATTTACAAAATATTTAAAATAACTCTAAATTTTACAAAAAAGCATATGTTTTTTCTGAAATCTATTCTTTTAAGAATGAAGGTAAATGAATAAAAGATTTTATTTTCTAAAATTTGTGGTGATGAAATACCAAATGGTAATTTTTTTTGCTTGTAATATTAAGTTACTTGAAATGTTATTATCTTATCACATTGTTTTTTTTTTATCTCTTACTAAATAGGCTCAGTCTATGTTTTAAATGAATTCATTTTTTATTCATATAATTATATTGATCTACATGTTGTGCATTACTTTTATAGTTATAAGAATTTTTTTTCTCCACCATAGTTTTACAAAGCAATGTTTTTGTCAGTGTATTTTAGTTGCATGTACTTCTTTTGCGTTTCTCTTCTATAAATGGATTAAAAGTGTTCAGATAATTTATTTTAATTCATGTCCATAAAATTATTTTTGAAATTTCTCACATGATTTTTAATGTTAAAATTGATGGATTATTCTGAGATTTATATAAAATTGATTCAAATATTGGATATCAAATTCGTTTAAATAAAAATAAAATAAAAAATTTGGTATATAGAGCCATTATTAATAGTGAAATAGAAATTGTCTATTTGTTATTTAGAGAAAAAAAATTGAGCTTGAATTAAAACTATCATTTAAGATATTTAAGCTCAATTTTAATTGTAAACTTTTTTCTGGGGATTTAATAGGAAAAAAAAATGTATAATCTGTTAATGTAAAGTTTTCTTATTTATGTTAAAATGCCAAAAGGTTTTGTAAAAAAAATAGTTTTATGATACAAATTAGAATGTGTAATATAAATAAAACTACGTTAAAACAATTTATGATCCAATTTATGATTGACATTTGTTATGTATATTTTTTTAAAAACTCATAAATTAAAAACATCTTTTCACTTTTGCAAATATTTTATAAATGATTAATATGCTCATTTTTGGCTAATAAATAATAATGTTATACTATATTAATTCTCAATGTAGTTGGAAACTAATTAAAACTGAAGAAAAGGTTACCTAATTGAGTCATGCCAAGTGTTATGATTTCAAGATTCTTTTTATTTGGCATATCATTGAAATTATTATTCCTTCCTCATTAAAAACTATAAATTAACAGAATTTAAATTTACATTTATGTGGAAAAATAAAACTTCAAAAGATAAGCTTTCAGGTTTTCTAAAATGAGTCATTGTAATTTTCTAGGCTTTGAAAGTTAAATATGTATGTATCAATAAAATTACTAATAACTTTAAAGAACAATTTGCAGGTTTGTCTGTTGTGCATAAAAAATATTGAAATGAATACTAATTTAATGCATATATATGCAACATACTTTAATGGCTTTAAGATAATTACATTTTATTATGTAATGCAATCTGCAGCTAAACACTAGGTCCTAATCTAATTAAAACTCAAGCAGCAAAACTTTTACCACAATACCCTCAATGAGCAATATTGTTACGCTCACGAGGCTCATAACAAAGTTCAACAGAATTAATAGCTTCCAACAGAGAAAGGAAAACAGATTTGACGACGAGATGAAAAAGACAACTTGCTTTTCATTAAAAAAATATATATATATATAAGACCATCAAACTGAAAAAAAAAGTTCACATAGTTTACGTTGGAAGACAACCTGATGGGTATGTTGTAACCTAACAACTTCCACTGGCCCACATATGCCAGGTTATCTACCTTTTTGGTTGGAAAAAATGTGAATATTAATTATTACCAAAACAAAGGTTCTAAGGAAGAAGAACTAAACAGTGATGTCACAGTTTAACTGGGAAAATAAATTGAAAGAAATTGAAATGAGTCCTGATTACTCTCTACAAAACACGATTAGTAATCACACAAGATTACCAAATTAAGCTCAGTAAAAAGGGAGGAGAACAGGTAATTACCTCATATTTAACAAATATAAAATTAGATTTCTTGCTATAGTTAGAATATATATTTGCCTGGCAAATATTTTTCACAAATGGACTGAAAAGTTTATCTTAAATTTTATTTATATAGGAGTGGTAGTGTTATTAGTAATATCTATGTAGAAAAGCTTCATAATAGGAAATTCATATTATGAGCATGTTTTTTAAATAAGGTAAATTTTTTTGTAGACACTAGTAGTTTGCACGCTTACCTCAACGAGTGTGTGTATTATATACCAGCATGCCTTGGGAAAAACTGTGCTCAGTTTCAGCTCTTTAGCTAACCTGTATGGTTCTGTTCTGTGCTTTCAAAATGTTTAAGACTCAACTCACCCGCCGCGTATGAGATTTGATCAGTTATACAGTTTTTGTCACCAAGGAACCTGTCTGCTGCAGAAATTCGACAGATTTGTGAAGTGTACGGTGATACTGTTATGAGTGAGTACAAGAATTCAAAGATGGCCGTGACAGTGTCCATCGATTTGGTGGCTTCATGAGAACAGGTTCTTCACATTAACAGGTCTCTCAAATTAATTTCCTGTCATGTCGAGATCAGTGCTTTACAAAATTGTTTTTGAAGACCTAAAGTTTAGGAAACTGTGTTTCCATTGGGTCCCAAAACTCCTAACAGAGAACTATAAAAACTAAAGATTTGAGTGCAATGAAGTTCTTGATTTGTTATCACAAAGAAGGTGACAGCTTCTTGAGTCAGATCATAACTGGAGACAAAACATGACTTTTGCATATCACGCCTGAATCAAAGTAACAGAGCATGGGATGGAGACACACACATGCCTATAAAAGTGAAGGCCTAACAGACTCTGTCCCAATGCAAATTTATGGGGTTGGTGTTTTGGGATAGGTATGGTTGGTTGACTTCATGCAACGAGGAACCACTATCAATGCAGAAGCATACTGCCAAATCCTGAGAAAGCTATGCAGAGCAATTCAAGATAAAAGACTGGGCATGCTGACAAAAGGAATTGTCCTTCATCTTGACAATGCAAGACCTCACACTGCAGGTCAGACCTGTGATTTGTTGGACAGTTTTGGCTGGGAAGTTTTAGACCACCGACCCTACAGTCCTGATCTTTTGTAGAGCAATTACTATTTGTTCCACCACCTCAAACAATACCTCAGTGGCAACCGTTACAATAATAATAGCGACAATGTGAAAATGTCAGTGAACTCTTGGTTAGCGGATCAGGAGGCAAGTTTTTATGAAGAGGGTATTTTAAAATTGGTTGAGAAGTATGACAAGTGTTTGAACAAACTTGGCAACTATGTTGTAAAATAGAGTAAAGTATGTTCTTTCTAAAACTAAATTTACATTTTTGAAATAACCTTTCATTGTATGCTTATGTTCAAACGGACCTTACTTAAGAAACACGCCTCGTACATTCTGATTATAATAATAATTTCATGAATCATATAATAATAATTCATGATTTTTTAAAAAGATGTATCAATATTCACTCAGTTAACATGTTATTGAACAAAAGCATTAGATATTTCACCTCATGATTTAATTTAAAATTTTATTTTCATTCCTTTTACAAATGTGTTTTAGCTTAAAAAGCCAGTAGTTTTAAGTGGTAATTTAGTTATAATTTTCTTTTTTCCTTAAATTATCCATTTTTCATTCTATGTTTCGCTTAAAGACACAATAATCTTATTAAACAATTTTATGCTTGGGTGCTTTTCTCCCATTAACCAAAGACCTATTTTGGTTGTAATTTATTGTTTAGAATGTATGTTCCAATTTGATTTCTTTGATTACAGAAAGAAGGTGAAGTTCCTGATATAGAATGGTGGGATTCTTATATTTTACAGAGTGATAAGTGAGTTATTTTATATATTTTTAATAAAGGCTCCTTCCTGTCTACTTCAGTTATTTGAAAGGAAATTATCAGGATATTAAAATTTTAAGAAATATAGTACTCAATGTATTATCTTATGTAAAGTTTTAAAACTAATTTACTTGTTATAACATTAATAAAAGTTGTGTATTATTACTGTTGCATAAAAGTAGTTGTGTACTAATTTATAAATGAACAATCTGATATAGTGTTTCTTCACCTTAACTTTAAATATAGTTAAGATGCATGTTTGATAATTATAAAGAAACAAAGAGACTAATATAATATAGACTAAGTTTGTAGGAGTGTAGTTTGTGTTACAATAATATATTTTCTGTAAGGTCTAAATTGTTTACTTGAAAGTGAATGTATATATATATATAAAAATAAATATATATGTATAATAAAAAAATTTGCCCCATAATTTCTTCAAAATTCTCCAAATTCACATTCTTTGTTTCTTAATCTTAACTTTCCCAGGAACCCAAATTAAATTAACGGCCTGAATCTTTGAGATTGCATTTCTTCTATACTTCTCAAAACCAAGGACTGAATTACTAACTGCTTCATTTGATTCTTTCTTAACCGTTTTATAAACCAGATGTCAGTTCTTCTAAGAAAAGTGACAGACCCATGGAATCATTATGCTGTTTGTGCATTTTTGCTGTCACAATTGTTTGACAAGTCACAAAAAAAAAAAATTGAATTTTCTTTCATGAGAAATTACCACATAATTTCCCCCTCTTCAAAATAGCTTTTTCACAAATTATCAGATTCATGGTTGTCTTTTGTCTGTGTCAGACATGTCTGTCGTTATCTGAATGTAAGATGAAAATACAGGATTTCTGTTTAGTCTTGCTTTCCACAACATATGACTGCAATAAAGTTACATTTTCAGCTAGCCTTAGCAATATATGGGCTGTATATTTTCTTGTGTTGTCGGTGACAAGTAATTTTTACTGCCTACATATGTTTATTTGTATGTATGTACGCCTATTTTATCATGACTAAATATGTAATGGATTATTATGACTTGAATCTCTTTGTTTTTTTATACATATGATTGTTTAGTCTTAATTATTGTATAATTTGAAAATTAATTGTAAGGGATGTCTACCAATAGTGATTATTAAGTACAATGTCTAGTTATTTTCTTTGACTTTTCTTTTTTTAGTTATGATAAGTATAATGAAGATTCTAAACTTGAAGGTGTCACTAGCCTTGTAGAACATCCTATTCAAATGAAATCACCCTGTAAGTATTTTAAAGAACAAGTTATTCATTTATATTTTTGAATTTTTAATCTGCTTCTCAATCTTATTTATACATTTTGTATACCCTATATTTCTGATTATAAGTTGGTGTGTAACTGTGCAATTTTTCTCATAAAAGGTATTCAAATCATATATGAGTTTTAAATTTTGAATACCTTTTATATATAATTTTTTATAATTTTATAATACAGAACATTATTTTGGCTTATATATAAGCCAAAATAATGTTCTGTAATATTTGAATATCTTGTTAAGCAGTTAAAATAGGGTAAATGTTTTCCAATCAAATTGCTTTAAAATAAAATGCTATCCCAACACTTGCCTTTTTTTTTTTTTTTCCCCTGTGGTTTCCAATTTAAGTACTGTGGAGATAGTTGATTGGTCAGACCTCGAGACAGATACAAGTACATTTCTTAGCACATGTCAACAGTTGAAAGGAAAAACAAATTTTAATTTTTGAGTTACTGTTGTTACAAGCTGTTTTTTCTTTATTAATTTCATAATATGCTGACTTTTCTAGATTACTGCCATAGTGCTAGACATTAGCAGCCAATGTTTTTTTACTTAGACGGGAATAACAATAGTGTAGGAAAGAATGTCGTCATTCTGTCAAACTTTAGTTTTGGCAAAAAGTAATTTTTACGATAATTTATTCACATTTTTTATTTTCAATGATTGTTTAACTGTTAAAAGGACTGCATGTAAGCCATCAGAGTATTTGCCTGTTTCTCCCTTTTTTTTATTAAGTGTGCTGCAAAGTACAAGGAGTATACATATTTTAAAAGATGTTTTGTGTATTAAACATTTTTTATCTAAAGTTCTATGTTTGCTTCACTGACCTTAGAAAGTAGCACTGCATATTTAACCAACAAATAATTTCAGTTCTGTTAACCTTATCTGAAAGTAGCAGTATTTCATAAATTAAAGCAATGTAAACAAAAAAAAAATTTAAAAACTACTATTTTTGGTGATTTATTGATTGCTTCCAGCTGATGTATAAGTGTTTTTTTAGAAGATTAGCCCATTAACTACAGATGGGGGTATTGCTATTTTTGACAAAACTGTAATGCAGGTAAAAGTCACTGTAAATTTATTTTTCAAATTTTTTGTTTTTTTTCATTTTAAAATCTTATTTATTTTTTACCATTATTTTATGCTTTAATATAAAAAACATTTTATTTAATTTTGCTAATCTAGCAACTTTTGGTTGCCATTGGCAATAAATGCTGCCAAAAAGGATATATACCTGTTTCATGGAACTGTAAAAAAGCCAATTGCTTGACTTTAGGTTTATTAAAATCCCCAAAAATTCTCAGCTTATACACAGAAATATGATATATTCAAGGAAATTTGATTTAGTATTAATTTCAAGATATCTTTGTAAAGAAATTAGAAAATTGAAAATTTGTATACAGTTTTGTATCAAGTGCTCTTACCTTGTCCAATACTCTAAAATGTCAAATTTTACTGACAGTAAGCATTTTATTTACTTTAAGTGAAAATATATAAAGCTATTAAAGCCTGTGTGTGAGAGAAAAGATTTCTGGCTTTGCTTGTTTCCTTAACCCTTAATCTGACTTTTGATAGCTGAAATTGTTTTGTAGAAAATGGTAAGCAGCATATAGGAATAAATATTGGAAATTATTTTTAAAGCAGTTGAATTTCAAGTTTGATTGCCATGGAATTATGTTTTATCCAAAGAATTAAATACACACACACATTTATATATGTAGTGTTAATCTTTAGTGCTAATTTGGCACTATGATGACACTGCAAAGTAATAGAGAAAAAGAGTAAATTTCTTTGTCTTCACTTCTGTTGGTATTCTGCACACATGTATGTACACAAAGTAGTTTAATTATGTCTGAACTTTATGCACTTCAGAAGATAGGCTTTGTTTCTTAATTCATTGATGCTCAAGTTATTTTTGCCAAATATATATATTGATGAAAAGCTTAGATAGAAGTTACTATAGACTACACAGAGTGATATAAATATGAAATTTAAATTATAATAATACTGTGTATGATCATTAGTGATCAGCTGTCATTTGCAATGCAAGATTTATTTGCTATCACTTTTGAATACAGTACTGTATAGTGCAGCTTTATAATAGATAAAGCTATTTATGACTTTTTTTAAAATGAAAAAAATATACCTGCTGAAAAAGTAAATTAATATGTAAAGCTTGAAAAATCATAAAATGTCTATCCAAATTGCAAGATTATAAATAAAGGAGGTACTTGAAAATTTGGTAGACTTTTTATAGGTTTGCTATACCTACATTTACTGAAAAGGAAAGCTTGTTCCGACTAAACATAAAAAATTTTAAAAAATATTTTTAACTGTTTTCAAATAGGTTCACTAAGCATTAATGACTTTAGGAGTCTCAAAACTTTTAACTGTTCAAAAAATAGGAAATATTGTAACAAATTATTTTCTATCTCTAAAAATGCATGCTAGGCATTAATGGGTTAAAATGTTTTATATGTCTGAAATTACAAATTAAATTTGTATTTTCTAATTAGAAGAAAATTTATTTGCTGTGACTTTTCATTTTGCATAGGTGATTCTTCTCAACCTATATTTATTCCACTTTATTTAACAAAGAAAGAAAGGAAAAAATTGAGAAGACAAAACAGACGGGAAGCCTGGAAAGAAAAGCAGGAAAAGATTAGGTTAGGTTTAGAACCACCTCCAGAACCTAAAGGTATTCATATTTTTGTATATCTGTTTCATATTTTCTCTGGCATAAAAAATTTTTTTTCTTTTCTCTTAGACTTTGAAATTTAAAAAAATTGCTGTAAAATTCTTTTTTGTATACAAAACTGATTCTGAAGGTTTTTTGATTTCATGTAGCAATCTTTATTATTAGAGTCTAATCAAGTTTTTGCAGTGTAAAAGTGTTTTTTTTTAATTAAAAATTTTTTTTTAAATTAATGTTATTTTGTATTTGTAAAGCATATGATTTAGGTGGCCAAAGTTTTTTGAAAATAACAAAATCTTCAAAGAAAGAATATGCTGGCATTATGTGGCCAATAGCACACATCTAACCACAATGCTTACAAGGTTCGTACGGTGCTTAAAAGTGCTTAAAAACTGCTTAATTTCGAAACGCGTTTTTAAGGCCTTAAAAAGTGCTTAAAGAGTGCTTAATTTTCCCCTAAAGTGCTTAATTTTCCCCTTACCGACAGTTTTTATTTGAATATTTCGAAATCGTCTATGAAAATCATAAAAGATCGCTCGGGATTAATCATTCAGTGTGAATGAAATCAGACACTGCAGCGCTCCTTTTTTTCCTCATTTTCCTTTTTTCTAGAAATCTGTCCTTTATTCCTTATTTTACGGCATTCCTCCTTTTTTTCGGCTATTCCCGCCTTTTATTCCATTTTTCTGTGGGCCATTCACTCCTTTAATTCGTTTTTTCCTTCTCAACATTTACGGAGTTATGTAATGTTGGAACGGATTACACACATCGTCTTTCTCATGTTTTGATAACATCTTTGTTTTTCTAACATTTTCTTTCTGTGGGATATTCACCTCCCCCCCTCGAAAAAAACTTAGGCTATTTATTGGCGGTACAGGTGTTTGAAAGTTAGCAAATAACAAATAACGATCAAAGTGTCAAAACCAAAGGGGGACCCGAATTTTTCGATTGTAGTGTCGAGAAATCTGTTTAACCCGTTTCTGAACTCCAAGAGGGGGAAAAAACCGTTACTCCAAGCTTGTGTGCTTAAAAATGGACTGACATATCGAATATTGAATTCAGGGATGATTCTGATCCGAATGTTTTTGTGGGTTTGTTCTAAAAAAACAGATTTTTTCGGAAAAAAAAGGGGAAGAAGCCATTTATTTATTTCACATATGTATAAATTTTGACGATAATCTGAAAGTTTTCTTTTTCTCATCCTTTTTCTCTTTGCCGCGTCCACAATTTTTTTTTTCTGACGAAGAGTAGGAAAGTGTTATCAGTCGATACTCGCAACGCGTGCTTCAAGGTCAAAAAGCCGTGTGATGCGGTATAAATGAAACATATAGGACTTCTGTGGTTCTAGTTATAAAAGTACAACTATGCCGTAATTCTATGTTTTTGGTAAAAAACAACCGTTTTCTGGATTTCGATTCCAGAAAATGCGCATTTTTTAATGGACCATTATAGTTAATAGTGCGATCATAATATGGGGCTCTCATACGGTAGAATTATGGTTTAACAACCTGCATACTTTCTTTATAGATATCTCCCGAACTCACGTGCATGTAGACCGATCGTAATACTGTTTTATATATCTGTATTTTTTTAATATCGCGGTAACAGTATTGAGATTCCAATCCCTCCTATAGTTATTTCAAACGGTACTTTATCTTATTGACTGAATTTTCTGCTATGGGCAGTGTCTGTGAAAAAATGACACTGTTGCAAAAAACTTACGAAATTTTGGATATGCAAGGAAGTTTATTGTTGAAAAATCCGCACCTTTTCTTTTTGTTGTAAAGTTTTGCGTGTGCATTGAAGTTGATGAAAAATCATAACTTTTAACGGCAATCCCGATAAAAATCAGCCCTATAGCTGAATCGGTAGGACGCGGCCACGGGTTCGAATCCCGCTCTTTGTTCGTAGCCGTTCAGAATCGTAGTAATTAAGTAGTAAATTCCGATGTCTTTAGCCGTCGGGTAACATAAAATAAAACTCTAGCGCTCTCAGACCAAACTAAATGGTTACAAATCTGTTAGTCTAAAGTACAATTCGAACCCCCTGGCTCAGATACCGAAAAAAATCCCAATTCGATCATCGTCCCGAAATATTACTATTTAAAATTTTTTTTTTTAATTTTCCACTTAAAAAAATAGCCTTATACAGTGCATATATTATTTAAATCATGAGTTTTTACACATTGATTTAAATTAAATCTAATGATAATTATTGTATCTTTCCAAACGAATAAGGTATAGATTTTATTGCTATTTAAGAAATTCTGAAGTCACAAAATTAAAAATTTGTTTATAGAAATGTCTTCTAAAAATTTGATATCTAAAATGCACATTTATATTATTATTTTTTTTAATTAGGATATTTGAGAAACTTTTGATTTGAATCTGTTTTCAACATTTTTTGATTAGGAGACTCGAGTGATTGTTTATATTAGTAAAAATTATTTAGCTTCTGGTATATTTGATACTTAGGTACTTGTTTTTGCATTGTGTAAATCAAATAAATATTTTAAAATTGTTTTTTAATTTCCGTTTTTCCTTCTCCATTTTCCTCCTTTTTTCCTTCTAATATTTAACATCTGGGTCTGCTACTTTTATTGAAAATTTTTTGAAATTGTCCATTTAAAAAAATTAGACTTATACTGTAGTTTTTAAACATTAATTATAAATCAATCTAAGAAAAATTAATAGAATTTTACAAACTAGTTAAAAACAAATTTTAATGTTACAAAATTTTTAAGTTTTGTTTAGAAGTGCATTTTAAAGCTTTGCTATTTGAAAAGACTTTTAAATTATTGGTGTACTGTTGAAATCCCTATTTTAACAAACCAGCTTATAACAAATAAAAATTTTGATCTCATGATTTTCCTTTTGTTTGCATGCTAATTTATCCATAAATAGTGAAGGTCCATTTTATACATTTATAGTGAATCTTAGGAATGAGGTAGAAGGATCCTTTTTTTCAGTCATTTACTAAGTTTTTTTTTCTTCAATTTTTATAAAACTTTTTTGCAGTTATGAAAAGATTTAAATATATGTGTCTAGATTTAAAAACAAAGTGCATGAAATTAATAACATCTTGTTCACCTACTCAAGGAAAGAAAATGTTTTTCGTTGTGTAAGACAAAGAAATTCCTTACACTATCTTGATACTGGCATTACGTCTATAGAAGATTATAAATTAATTCAGTATTAAAATAGTAAGCAATAACTAGTTTTGCATTTGTCTACATTTTTGGTCATTCGAATAGGCAATCCATCAGTTGTTTGGTTTTAGTCAATTAAGATCTTATATGTAATCTTATGTAAATCTTATACAAGTTATAATTTTCTGAGATCTAACATTAAAGAGTAGAAAAGGTTTTTAAAGGTTCTTTAAGAACCTTTCTTCTAAGGTTTCTTCTAAAGTTAAGTCCAACAAACAATATGGTTCCTAAAAGTTTAATGTAGTAAAATTCAACTGTATTGGTGAATTTATTTTTTTAATTAGGCAAATTGAAGAAGCATCTGATTTGAATCTGTTTTAAATTATTTTTTACTAGGAAACTTAAGTACTTGTTTATATTGATAAAAAATTATTTAGATACTTTATATTTCATATTTAGGCACTTGTTTTTTGTATTAAAGTAAATCAGGACATTAATTTTAAATAATTGTTCAACTACCTCTTTTTTTGCATTTTTCTGCTTTTTTCCCCAAAACATTTTGACTTCTGTGTCTGTGAAATACAATGATTTCTCACTTATACACACTCTCTTTTGTTCATGTTTTTGTTGAACCTAATGTAATAACCGTTATTTTATCTGATATGTTTCTGATAAGAGGTGCTTAAAAAGTTTGAATGGTGCTTAATTTTTTCCATTAAAACATTGTACGAACCATGGCTTAAAATCTGCCAATCTGCTTATGGTAGCAATTTCACACTGAATGTTAACTACTATAAGATGCTTTATCAATAGTCAAGATAAAAAAGTTCAATTGATTAGTATTTAATACAAGTACTAGACACTATGGCATTATTTACAATGATGTCAATTTACTTTTCATACACCAAAGCAAGTCTATAGTAAATATCATTACATTAAAACCAACAGCTTAATCAATTTGCATAATCACTCAGTTATGAGGAATAAAATATATTAATTTTTTGTTCCTCATTTATTTTAAATATATTAACATTTCTTAGATGAATAATAGCCATATTATTTCTTCCTGTTTTTAAATTATAATTTATCAAAAAATAATTTTAGCAGTTAGTAATTTTTAATTTGACATATCCAAACAGTACATATGTTTATCAAGTTAACCTGTTCAAATTAAATTATTATAAAAAATTAATTTTTGGTTAGAGATATTAATAGTTGTATACAGATATTAATAGTTGTAAGGGTGGATAACAATTAACACTTCATTTTTGCATAAATATTTTTAAAAAATGAGAACTAGGACTACTTTTTAAAAAGTAATAAATTTTTTACTTGAGGGATTAGTTTGAGATATAATTAAATTCTTTTACAATTTGTGTTGAAATTAAAAATTTTCAGATGAAAATATTCTATGTAGAATATAGTTTTGGTTCAATTTCAATTATTGTGGATTTCATGTCTTAGCATTTTTAAATTTTGGATGTGTATTTATGCGATTGACATCTAGGGAATTAATCAGTAACAACCTGAAAATAATAAAGGATGTTTTATTTATTATTTTTTTTTTTGTGTGTATATATATATCATAAAGTCATCAGGCAAGGGACTAGATTAAACAATAAATTATGGTTTTACTTAATTAAGCTTATTTTTAAATTCTGTTCTTAATTTTAGTCCGTATGTCAAATCTCATGAGAGTACTAGGCAACCAAGCTGTCCAAGATCCTACAAAAGTAGAAGCTCATGTTCGAGAGCAAATGGCTAAGCGCCAAAAGTAAGTTATCAATAAAATTTCCTTTCTTGAATTATACACATTTTTCATTTATTAACTATTTGAGATGCTTAATCTATATATTTCTTACACAATAAATTTTGCTTATTGTCTGTAATGGCATTTTACTTTTTGTATTGCCAGAGTATGCTTTACATTGTTTCTTGTTACATTGCACAAAATTGGCTTTAAGCAGTAGGTTCTGTGTTTCATTAGCCCTTGTGAGTTAAGCAGTAGACCGTAGCACTCCAAACCAAACTATTTCATTATAACCACAATAGTATTCACTATTTTTTGTAATTCTAAATTTTACTTAAATCAGGATTATAACTAAACATTTATTCAGCACTGAACCAGGGAAGATTACCAACTTAAACTTTTATTTCAAGGGAGCTAAAACTTTTTTTTTAATGGATACAGCTGTATATAGACATAATCCCAACAATCCAAAATCTTGACACACACAACCTTTAAATACAATGTATATCCCAGTCATTTCAAAGAATCATTATATGGCCCCATAATAAATCTGTATGCAATAGTTTCTTAAAAATGATATTTGATTAAGCCAAATTTAGCTTTTACATTTTTATTTGTCAAAATTGCAAACCAGACTCAACTTAAATGAATATATATGCAGGTATCCATATATGTGAACACAAACTCACACATATGAATAACAAACATATTAAGCAATAGATCTCAGCCCCAATTTTCTGAAAATTGATTGTAGTATTTGAAACCAAACCCTGTAGAAAACTTTATTATGAAATAGAACTTGAAAGGCCTTATATATTATATTTAAAGCTATGTCTTGAATGTGTATTATTATTTGCCTACTTTAATATTACTAAACTACCAGATTGTAGGGATTGTAGTTAAACTGTGCTTTATGACAAAATCTAATTGTTGTATTATATAAAATCTATCACATATCTAATGAGTTTAGATTTTTAAATTATTAATTTTCAAAGTGTTTGTAATAATTAATAAGACAGTGAAATACATAATACTTTAAAGTATATGTAATGAGTTTTTTTTCATTTGTTTTACAAGAATCTGAAATGGTTGTCAATTACTATTTTGCATGTACTTTAATTAGAGCTCATGAAGAAGCCAATGCTGCTCGTAAACTTACAGTAGAACAGAAGAGGGAAAAAAAGATTAAGAAACTAAAAGAAGATACTACAACAGGAGTGCATGTTGCTTTATATAGGTAAATATATTTTACTGTTGTGCTAACTGTTAAAAAGAAAAATGCTACACCTCAGTTAACTTTTTATTTTTATTGGGACCATGAATCTATTTTATGTGTTCTAACCAACATTGTTGAACATAACTCTTTTGCAAGCTTGGGTTCTGAATTCCAACATGAGCTGAATGCCTTTGCAAACTGGTTACAAGTTTTGTTTCTATATTTGCATGTTTTGCCTGACAATGGCCTAATCAGTTGAATGCTTTCTTTGGTACTAAAGTGTTTTGGTTTGTATCTTGCTGCTGGCATGCTTGTTCATAACCATTTGGAATCTTAGTCTTGGTCTCATCAGCCCCTGTTTAGCAAAAAAGTAGACTATTATTCACCCCAATCAAAAGCGTATATCTATATGTATTTGGTTCTTAGAATAGATAAACCATTTCCCCAATCTATTATAAGAGCTTATACCTAAGTAGCAAGGGAATATGATACTCATCAACAGTAGTTTTGGAATTCAGATAATTCTTTACATTTCAAATACATTTGGTATGCAGCTAGTGAAGAAATTATTTATTCATGAATTCTCAATTTAAATCTTACCTTGAAGTGTACACACTCATGCACTTATATATTCCAGTAAGAAAAGTATAAATGACATAAATGAATTCATCTGTCCCAAGTTTTATTACTACTATGCCTTGTGAGTTTATTGCATGTTTATTGGATCTATATCATGGATAAATATTTTTTCTCCAGCATTATCTTCTTTATACACACACATGCATATTATCAGTCATTCTTATATATATATATATATATATATATATATATATATATATATATATATATATATATATATATATATACATTATAAAAATATTATGTAAACTTGTTTCTAATCATATGAAATGCTATAGTGTTTTCTCAAGGAAAAAAATTAAAAAGTTTTAATTTTGTCCAATTACAGAGTTTTCAATCTTAGCAACCCAGCCAAAAAGTTTAAAGTGGAAATGAATGCCAAGCAACTTTTCATGACTGGTTGTGTTTTATTGTACAGAAATATAAATATTGTTGTTGTTGAAGGAGGTATGTAAATATTGAATTTATTTCAAATCCAATATTACCCACTAATTTATTTATGGGTCATAGCCTTTATATTTTTTTTTCAGAGTAGTTTTGTATGCCAATATAATTTTCTATATATTATGATTTCAAATAGAAATGCCTGTTAAATTTCATAATATACACCGCTAGAGAATTGCTAAGGGTGGATTTCAAACGGCTGTAGGGCATAAAAAAATAAGTGTGGCTTGATGCCAAGTGAAATGAAATAATACCAGAATTCAAGGACATTACAATAAAGATAATTTATTGTTCTCTGAAATCCAGAAGCCTTTGAAAATTTTTCATGGAACAAAATAATATGGCCCTTTTGTCCTGAATACATAAAAGTGAAAAAATTCAATTACTGTCTGCAGGTTTTCTGGAGTAAGATGTTAATGCACAATAGGGCTACAGTGGAGAGGTTTGTAAGATTTCAAAAGATTTGTTTGTAATTAAAGCATCTCAATTTTTTAAATAGTATTTAGGTCTGAAGAATTTGGAGTATGCAAACATGTGACAGAAAAGCATCATTAATATATTGTTGACCTATCATAGTTCAAAATGAAAGTTCCTAGAGCAATGTAAGACCACTGATCATGAATCAGCCTGTTCAGTCTTTAGTTCAGTTATTATCTGGCCACTACATGGCATTCTCTATGCTGTGTGTACAAAAATTCTGATGGGTTTTGAGTGTGTTCTTGTGGAATAATTCATGCATTATTTTGTAAGTCTTTTAAAGCATTTTTTTTTCATTGGATTAATTCATAAATTGTGGTGCTAAATCATCTCAATGTTTACTTCAAACAAGGACAAAACGGTAAGTCGTTCTTTTTTATTTAATTCCCATGGTTGAGCTACACTTTCATTTTGGGTTGTAATTGTAACCAGTACTTGGTCTGTATATTTTTATGAATTAAAGCACTGCAAATAGTACTGATAGTGCTACAAATTGATATTTCAGTATAAAATTTTTCATTTCTTTTAAAATATTTAAAAATTTAAGACTGCTCAGTTTAGTTAAATGTCAAGACATAAGTTTTATCTATAAAATTGTCTAAAATCTTGTGTGTATTTATATATTTTTACCGAAATTTAAAACTGTGTGGAATAGTATAATATATATAGTCCTTTATATTAGCACATATATTTCACATCAATTTAAGAAGTATTGCTAAGCTTTGATGTATTTTACAGGTCCAAATCAACAAAAGAAATTCAAACGTTTAATGTTACATAGAATTAAATGGAATGAAGAACAGGCTACAAAGGATGGAAGTAATATTTTTTCTTTGTTTTCTGTGTTTAGTATTTTAAAATGCTACATTTTATAATGTGTAATTTTTTTCTTTTATCTTGATGTGGTATTAATAAGCTAAAATTGAAACATTTGTTTTATTAATTAGTGCTTTTGATGCATGGCCACAGCCAGACCAGCAAGTATCTTAATACAGATTATAAACTTAAAATGTAGCAAATATTTATTAACCTTATTATGGTTTTGTATTTCTTTTTATTTAACCATGATACATTGTACAAGGGGAAACTAAAATTTATGAATGTTGTCCACTTATTAATTAATGCATATTTTTAGCCCCTTAATATTTCTCATCTTTAAACAGAACTTTTGACTGTCAAGGTCCAAGACTGTATAGAGTCATTCCACATCAAATCAATGAAATAAATTCTTTTGTGAGATACATGCCAAAATAACATTTTCAGATTTGGTTATATGTATAAAGTGATTTAAGAGGGGGGAAATGGTGTGTAGGACCTTGTAAAAAAATTATAATTTACAAAAAAATTTCTCTTGGCTTCTATAAGAGCTAGAGTCTGTATCATTTGAAAGCTCTTGTAAAGGGCTTTTATATGATATGTCATTTGGTAAAGGTCTGTGATATTAACAGTTCAAGGTCACTAAAATAATTATTTAACCTTGAATGTATACAAAAATACATTTTCTGAAAATCTGAGGAGAAAATATATTGTTTGCTTCCAAAGATACTTACAGCATGGTTACACAGTTTACATACTTCTTTTTACAACTTTAGGTTAGCTTTATACATTTCTTGCCTTAAGAGAGGTTGTAAACTCATCCTGTTGGATTTACTGCAGTGTCTATTTTTGAAATAGCATTACTGATGGCTGTGGTAAGAACATCTTCAATGTCTGGATAGAGGAAGGGAGGTGAAGGTCCTTGGGGATGCAAAAACCTCATCTTCACTTTGATTTTTGTCATCATATTCTGAAGCACATTTATGTATTTACAAACACTCATCATTGTATTTACAGATCAAGAACTCAACCATTTCTGTGAATACAAGTCACCCCTATTGTTGTGCTACTCTTTAAGTTGCAAGGAAATGAAACTGTTTTCTCTTGCCCTTAATTATTGTACAGTGATAGAAAAGAAAGAGCTTTTGAGTACCAGATATAGTTTTCATTGTACTGTAGAAGAAGCTTCATATTCAGATTTACACTGTTTATTTATGTTGGACTGGAAATATATTGAGTCGTGTGTGCTTCTCTAGTCATAGAACTGTTGTGGAGTCACATTCTGGTCTGTGTAAGTCATTTGAAGACAGGCTGTAGGTACAGCTCTTAATTTAATAGCTTTGTCCACACCAACACATGCTTTTTTGCCATGAAAAGCCTTAATAAATATTTGTTTCACTTCATTGAAATAGCCAAATATATAATTTTGGGAATTTGATGTGATGATAGTCAAAGTTGTGATGCTTGTTGATTTTTTATGGAATGACTGTATAGTGTATGAGTTAACATTTTAATCATACTAATAACTATGCCTTCTTTCCTAAACATATATTGTTTACATCAACAGGAGCTATATTGAGAAAGTCCATATCTGCATGTATACACACATACATACACCTTCTACAGTTAGGAAGTAATTTGTGAAGTTACATTTATTATAATAGGAAAAAAGTGTTTAAGATTTACTTTATATTTTATTAGTTAATTTATATTTTAGAAAGTACAGTAACTTAAAATTATATATTATTTTATATTAAAGGAAAATTTTAAAAAATTGGTAAAAGAATGCAAATTAAAATGTTATATATTTTATGGTAATTTTGGAACTATCATCTCATAAAATTAGTAAGTGAGCTGAAAAACTTAATAAACCTTTGTAGTATGAAACAATTTTGATGTCTGGTATATGGAACATAGCTCAGATTTGTTTGAATATAATTAGGTTAATAAAAATACATGTAGTAATAAAATAGTCTTTAAGAACGGCTTATTTTAGTCATTAAACTACTTTGAAAATAAAAGAATTGATGCTTCATATTGGAATCCTAATTAAATTATGCTTGTTATTTAGCAAATTGCATTGATGTTTACTTCTGTTATTTTTTTTTCTCATTAAGATACTTTCTTTTTTAGCTGAACAAGGTGAAAAGGTTGAAAATCGATGTATTCTAGTTTGGGAGGTAAAGCTTTTCTGTAGCAATATTTATATTTTATCTTTTAGTTGTCAATATTATATTTCTAAAAAGTCTTTAGTATGTTATATACTTAATGAAAACATTTGAACCAGTCTAATTACTCTTGAAATTATTTCATAAAACCAAAATATTTTTGAATTTAGTGTTAAGTGTTTTTATATGTACACACTTTTTTGAAAAATTGACTAATTAATGTTTCTGAGGTTTCAAAGTAATTGTGAAGTTTCTGATAACGACACTAGACACACTGTACCCAATGATAAATCAAGTATTTCTCAATTTAGTCTTCTATTTACTCACTACTGTGTAAAGAAGATAATCAATACTATATTCAGGATCTACTTAAAGTTAAATAAGGATTCATTACCATATAATTTGTAGATCTCTCTTTTAACTATTCCCGTAACCTAGAACTTCTATGATTAGTTGGTGTAGCAAATTTCCACACTAGAACTAGTCTTGAAAATTTTCTACAGCAGATCTGAACTGGTTTTCTCTAGAGTTATATGCAATAGGATTCTACACAAACATTTTAATTTCATGGGAAATTTGCTAATTTTATGCAAAAAAAAAAACTAATTTAATCATACTAACTGTAGCAGGGGAATTAAATTTGTTTTGGTTACAATGTAGTTATAGTAAACAAATTATAATTACTATTTTTATGAAGACTTTTTAAAGGATTTTTTACATATACAATCCAATTCAAACAATATTTTGCATACCTCATTAAAAAATTATAGGAGAAAAAAGAAAGAATGGAATCTAAAGATAAAAAACTATAGTAGGTTCTATGAGTTTAAAAGAATGTTTAGGGATTTGTTATAAAAGAAAAAAATTAGGAAGCTATAATTTATTGTTTCATTTGCTTGGGATAGATTTGGTACACACTCAATTTGCACATTTTATAGTGTTTTTGATATGGCTGGAAAGTATTTGAATTCTTGAATTAACTATTTATCTGTTTATCAAAGTGGAACTTTTTTGAATAAATAGATTTCTTGGCAAAATGTCCCTACCCTACCCCTGCTATCATAATTTATTATTGTAGACTGATCTTCTGAGACAAAATGCTAATTATTACCAAGAATGTAGGTGGCATTTTTAGGACAATTTTACACTTTTAAATCCTTAAGCATATGTTTAGAACAAACCTATAAGACAATTATTTAAAAATAGTGTTTTTTTTTTTTAAATTTTTTGTATATATCAGCATATTGCAATTAATCTAAATTAACAAAATTTTATGTTGAGGCTGTTCAAATTCAGTTAGTTACAAAAGTTAGTCTTCTGACTTATCTTTGATTAAAACAGCAACAAAACTGAAGTTAAAAGGTCACCATTTATAGTAGAAATAGCTACTTTCCTATAGAAGTCTAGATAGACTATGAAAAATTCAGTCAAACATTATATTTCTGTTACCCTTCCTTTTAAATTAAGTGATATTTGAAACATTTTACTACAATGAATGATTAATTTACGTGCAGCATTATTAAAGAAATAAAGATTTAAATGCTTCCTGAAACATTAAACAAAAGTGATATATTTTGAAGTAAGTTTTTCAAATTAAAGAATTGTTTTTGATAATTTCATTTCAGGGCACAGTGACCCAGAGGAATTTTGGAGATATAACATTTAAACTATGTCCTACAGAGACATTTGCTAGAGAATTTTTTAAGAAGAGAGGAGTTGAACATTATTGGGATCTAGTATATGGAACTTCAATACTGGAAGCAGCTGAAGATACTTAGGTTTAAGATCCCAGCTTAGAAATCAGTTTGATTTATTTTATTCACTTTGTCATTGCATTTCATAACCTGCATTGTAAAATATTTAATAAATTCTTTAGTGTTTTGTACATATTAGTATTGTGGGATCTTAGTCATAATTTGCAGTTGAAATACTGGCAAAAATTTAAAAGTGTTAAAATATTTATTGTAAAGAAGTTGATAATTAAACATTTTTAAATAATATTTCAGGGATTGGAGAAATATTCAAAGAGGGATTATTTTTGCATATGACAAATTAAAGGATCACCTGTCTGATTTTAATATCAATGTGAAAATCTACCATGCCTTTTATAGGAAGTTTTTACTTAGGATACAGAATTCAGGCATTATTCATAATTAAAAGAGCTGACATACTTACACAAATTGATGATTTGTTATTGTTTTATGTTAGCATGCGTCTACAATTAGTGGTTTATCATTTCTATCCATAAACATTCCTATATTTTTTAAAAAAATTAATGCTTAAACATTGCATAACAGTATTTATTGTTCATAGTGAATTATTGTCTATACCAAAATTAAAGCCTTTTTTATTATAAATTATATGCTTTTATTTATATACTGTACAAACATATTAGGTATTCTCTTGCTGTCATATACTGGATGACTTTTAGTGTATGAGATAAACTGTCTTCGTATCCTCATTAAATCGCCAATAGGTAGAGAACGATGAAGCAAAATCTGAAATATGACACAAGATTAAAATTTAATTACAAACTTTAAAAAAATATAGATATTTATAAACTTTTAAAAATAATGTAGCAAAATATGATTTAACTACATGCTTGATTAAATAAGAATTTTACCTTTTGCTCGGCCTGAGGAATACTTATTGAATCTCCTATTACACAAGTCTTTTGAGCTTCCATAATACTTTTTATCACATTTTGTGTTATGCAATCAAGATCATAAAGAAAATTAGTTGATGCTAAAGGAGGCTGCAAAATAATGTCTTATTTAAAAAAAAGTATTACACAGTTATATAATTATTTGATGTTTTAAAATAAAGTAATTTGTCTTATACTTTCTTATATTATCACCAGTGAATTTTAAGTGAGTCAGATAATATACAGGTGTTGTTGGTTTGTAAGTCATAACAATATCAGCAGAGATATTTGTAGCTGTTCAGAATTGTGATTAAGTAGCAGATCCTAACCTATGTAGCCATTGTAAAGAGAAAAAAAAATGATTGTTTGCATACAACATATTCTGCTGCTGAATGCTTTAATAGTAAGTTTTAGAACTTTAACCATTTTAATTTATTTTATTGTTTATATTCGTAGAAATTTAAAAACAGGGGGGGCAGACATGTTTACAATCAATTTTATTTTTTTTTTTGAAACTGCAAGGTCACCCCTCATTACAAAAATGTTGGCATATTTTACAACTCTCAGAAGTGTTTGTGGGGCCCAAAAAACTGTATGGACTTTGTATACATCAAGAAGAATGTAAAAACGAGTATTAGTGAATAACATCTCAGATGGAGGTGAGATTAAATCCCTTAAAAATAAAATATAAAAGTCTTAAATATTATGAAAATATACTAAATACATTTAAAATGATTATCTTAAATTACCAGAATTACTCCTTTAAATAAAGACAAGCAGGCAATTTCTTTTATTAAGTAACATGATAAATATGCTCTCTTGACATTACCTGTACTTTTGCCATGCTCAATTATTTTTTTAAAAACAATTTTAACCTACTATATAGTACTGCAGTCTGCATGTCTATCATCCCTAAGCATTGTTATCCTTCAAAATTGTAAATGACTCGTACCTTCCTGCAGTGTGCTGTCAAATTACTCACCAAGTTTCAAACGATTATTTTATTTGGAATATGGTAGAGGGAATCACAGCAGTTTAAAAATACTTGAAAGCCATAAAGATTATACTTTGCTTTCAAATTAAAGAGAAGGAGAAATAAATCATGATTGTTAGTGCAAATTCCCAGGAATTGTAGAGAATTCCAGAATTTTATATCAACAAAACAACGTCACACTATTATTTGCTAGTCAGAATAAGATAAAAGTGTATTTAAATTTTAGTGAAATTAAAAATACAATGTACCACTATTAAAATATTTTTAAAAAATTTTAAGGTAAAAGTATTTACAGTTCTTGGTTCAGTGTAACTAAAATTTCAAAGAAAACCATATTTTAGATTCAATTAAAATTTTTTAAAAATTAGCTTTAGATTTTATTAACACATTTGCTGCAGCGCATGATCAACATACTGAAAAATGCACATATGACAGTGGGTTTGGCAGCAAATGAGTTAAACACCTTTAGAGAATGTTATAATTATCTTTAATTTAAATTTATCATTTAAAGGTAAGGTCATTTTTTATTGTGATCTAAAATTTTTTAATAATATTAAAGTCAAATTATTTAGACATTTTTTTCATAACAATTCCAAGTTTAAGAACAACACTTTATCATTTTTTGTTGCATCATTCATATATAAGTAATTTAGACTATTTAGATGAAAAATTGCAACTGTAGTATACCAACTGTATATCAAAAATAATTAAGTCTCTTACTGCTCAACTTGAAGGTGTAGGGAAATCATTAGGTGCATCCAATGAAAAGATTTGCCATCATTTATCTAAAAGTATACTTTTTGATATCACAAATCCAAGCTCTAAATGGACACAGTCTGAAAATCATATTTGAGAAATGTCACACAACTGCAATATGTTGGGGGAATTTTGAAAAAATAATATCAAAAAGCATTTTTTTCTTGGATTTTGTGGCCACATACTCCAGCAAGTAAAATTTGGTGGCTGAGAAATGGAATAAGTTTTTCCTCTTTTAAATAACATTTACAAATAAAATATTAGTATTGTCTTCATTCAGCACTATAGTCAGTTTTTGCAGCAGGGTTAAGGAGATACAAATCCATTATTTAAAGGCAGCCTCAAATAGCTGAACTCATTCATGCAGATCTTATAGGATTCACACCTACAAATTTTAACATCCAAAGGCAAATTGATTATTTAAAAATGTTTCTCTATGACATCAGATTATTTTGAATTTAAATAGCTCTATCAATTTCTGTCACAGAGAAGTTAAGTAAAATTCAATTTTTAAGATTTATGGGAAACTGAATAGAACTAAATTTATTTAGTTCTATTATCTCAGTATTATTATCTCAGTATTTATACTGCCCTTAAAAATGAATAATAAATAAGGTAATGAAAATTAAATTTAGTATGCAATATCCTAAAATGTTGTATAAGTGCAGAAGGGATTAAAATTTAAATTTAGGACAAAAAAATGTAAATAAATAAGGCTTTATTTACATTTCACTTTATTTATTTGAAAGAAAAGGATAAAATGCAAATAACAATTAAGATGAAAGAAAAAACATTTATAAAAAAAGTAGCGATAGTGCTGTTTATAATACTAGTACTTTTTAAGTAGTGAAACAAATGCTACTTTCTAAGTCCAGTTTGAACTAAAAACTAAATTTCAATAATGTTTAGGGGATATGCTCCATTCTCTAGTAGAGACTTGGAGAACAAGAAAAAAAAAAAAAAAAAAAAAGTTAATAACAAATTTTGAAAAATGTCCTGACAATTTCTAACAGTTGTGATCTGCTCTATTAAAAATGATTATCCCATTCCGTAATCTTTCAAAAGAAAACATAATTAGTAAATAAATTTCAACTTTGTATACTTTACAATAACCTTAAAAATTGTTTAATTTTATGAGATTTATTTGATTAGTCTTTTAGAAAATTATATACTAAAAACAATTCTTACACATTGTGTGGATAAATTAGGTGGAGGTGCTTTTCGCAAGAAAAGAGCATTTTCTATGTCAGCACAT
This sequence comes from Pardosa pseudoannulata, assembly GCA_032207245.1. Taxonomy (NCBI): domain Eukaryota; kingdom Metazoa; phylum Arthropoda; class Arachnida; order Araneae; family Lycosidae; genus Pardosa; species Pardosa pseudoannulata. The sequence continues at coordinate 159,350,384 of CM063498.1, read as the reverse complement.
GGCAGTATTTCATCTTTATGAACAGTAAAGAGAGGTGAATCCCATCTATTTCTAGAATCAGGACTTTCAAAACGTAAAACAAGTGCATCAAATCTGTAAAAAACAAAATTCTTAATCATTTAATCAATATGTTGATTGTAAAACTAAAAATTTAGTTCTGAACAATATAATTTTTTCAATATTTGACATTAAATGCATAATAAGACATATATAATGCAATGCATAATGCATTATAAGACTATAGTCCCCCATTTTAATAAAATTCATTCAGTAAGAAATATGATGTGTGTATACATAGATATATATCTATATATATATATAGATATAAAATGTTAACATTGTTCCATTCTATATGATTATATTTAGTAAAAAAAAATAAAACACAAAAAGTTCCCCTTCTCTGTGACAAAAATTGACTGAGATATTTACAAAAATATGAAGATTTTGCTTTAAGAAATCTGTTAATGGATCAATTACTGTAATTTGAGGTTGAAATCAGGTTCAATGTCACTTATATGGAAAAAGGGAGGATGCTGATAAGAAATTCTTTTATCAGAAAATACAGTGTATATTCACATTACTGTGTATATGCTCCCCAGTAATAAATAGGAAATCTTTCCTTCCTTTTACTATAAAAAAAAGAGGTTATCTCAGATTAATATAATTTATCCATTAATTGATCCCCGAATGAAGGAGAAAAAAAAATCTTGAAATTTTGAATTTACATATCTTTGTCAATTTCTGTCACAGAGAAGTGAAACTTTTACATCACAGTTCTTAAGATGAGCTTCATTTTTAATAAATATAAAAATAGAGGGAACATATAAAATTTACACTTTATAAATTTTTCAACATTGATTTTTAAAATTTAAAAATTACAAAATTTACTGCATTAAAGTGGAATTTTACCTTATGTTAAATAGGAAAAAGTAATTATTATCAAAAGTTTTTCCCTTCAGTAATTTGTAATTTTATTTTACATAATTTGAAGTTTCTTTAAAACACTGAAATATGTTTTAAAAGTAACAGTTTACTCTTATCAGTACAGTTACAAGATTGTAGTTGAAAATTTTACAACTGGCAGAAAGATATATAGTAAATAAAATTACAAACTATGGAGGACAAAAAGAATTTAGTTTTAGTAGTGTTTTCTTAAAACTAAGGCAAACAAATTGGTAGAGGAATTTTTTTAGTGAAAATTTATGTACTCTTTGTTGAATTAGCTGTGACATTTAAAATTTAAAAGGATAAATTCATAAATATAATTGAACTCAAAAAATAGTAATACATAAAAGAAAATTAATTTTAAAAATTACATTTCTCTATTGTATTGCAGATGTGAATCCCGTTTTTCATTATAATCCCAACAGTCAGACTGAAGCAGATCACAATGTATCTAAAATAAAAAATAAAATAAAGTCATTAACATTTATAAATCACAATTTAAACATTAATACATTTTGATGTATCTTAGAAAAGAAATAACTGTTTTGAGCTCAGTGAATAAGAATTACAAATAATATTTACCACACAGCAAGTAGTTTTGCAACTTTTACTAAGGCAATATAACTCATATCGATAACCTAAAATTAAAAAATAAAATTCCTGTATACTACAAAATAACAGTAAAAGTTAATAGAGTTATAACTATTTTTCATATTGTTTTGTAGTTTATAATTAAAGTAACTCATAAATACATATAAAATAGTAATTAATATAAAAATATTTTGATGACTTTAAACCACCATCATAATCAAAAACTTTTTAAACATTGGCGGCTGAAATTCTAGAAATTCTACCTCAAAAGCATGAATGAAGAGATAAATAGAATAGAAATAGAAAAGAATAACTCATTTGGGGTAACACTGAACTAAATGGAATATACAATAACGAAGAACCATTTTGAAACCAATAATAAGGAAATATTAATAAGCCAAACAAACAATTACACCAAATGGCCTGATTATAATTTCTTAACTTCCCAAAATACTCAGGATTAGATTGTATAAAATATATATATATATATATATATATATATATATATATATATATATATATATATATATATATATATATATATATATATATATATATATAAACATCCATTTGCATTATGCTGTCATGCATATTTTAGGATACTACACTGCAAAAATCCTCAAAACTATATTTTTCAGCACGGATGTATAATTCAATAATTATCTTGTACTTTTCGTAATGATTACAGATAATTCATAGGAGTTAGAGGGTATGCATATATGAATAATTTCAAACAAAATATTTTGGTGCAAAGACAAGATAAAAATACCAAATAAAGCATGCCACTAACATTTATATACAATCACAGGAGAGTGATTTGATGGTTCAACATGCTATTCAATATTAATCAATTGACATATATAGTGAAATTTAAAGTCATGTATTTAATGAGAAAAGTAATCTGCTCTAAAACCTTATACGACATGTAAAATTTTGTACATTTTTGATAAAATATCATGAAATTAAAAAATAAAAATTACTCTTTTATTCTACTGTTTCACATATAAGATATAACCTTAAAAATTATTTTTAAGCAATACACATGAATAAATTAAAGTCATCTTTATTTAAATAATCCTTTAAAAAGTTATTACAGCTCCTTAATTATCATAATATCACATTAAAAACTGTCCCTTACTAATTAAGATAAAATTAGACAGTAGTAATACGCTTATTTCTTGAAACCAGTAAATTCTATACAGGTAAAACTTATTTAAAATTGATTAGTAATAGATGACTGTCAATGCAGAAAACAAATTATAATATAGAAGATAAGCCCTCCTAAATACATATTAGTACAGGGATAGTTCTATATTAAATACAGTATCATAGTATTATATATAAAATCAATTTAACTTTTTATATTTTTAGTTATGATTCATTTAAAAAACATTTTAAAACCAAGATACAGTGGAATCTCAATTCATCCTTTTTCAAGGGGATAGAAATGGAAAATGATGAAAGTGGGAAATGATTTTAACAAATAATAATAAACAAATTATTTATAACATTAATTGGTAAGTATTCAACATTTCAAAAATTTTTTTGCGATTGATATCTGCTTTGTGATTACCTAATTGGAAAAAATGAGTTTTCTATTGACTCTTCCTCTAAAAGTATAGTATAACTGAAACTATGCATACATTTAAATTATTTTATTTTTATTAGAGATTTGTGTGCTTTAGATAATCTCGGTACTGATTAAGGATCATATCTGTCTTGCCCTTCCCCTTTCTTATGATCTTGCTTCTGGTCTATGTATAAATCCTCTACAGTCATACCCTTCTGGTGGTCTTGGACAAGAGTCAGCAGGTTTTTGAGTTAGAAAAGTCAACTTGTCAAACAAGCAAGAAAACAAAGATATCACAGAGCTATTTATAAGTATAAACATTATTGGTACAATAGAGACAAGTCTGAAGAGCTGTAAAAACCTATGCAAGGTTCAGACTCTTTCCTCAGAAAAAAAAAATAAGCACTTTTTAAGCACCTTAATTTTTATTGTACTATGATCGACCTACAGCTAAAGCTTAAAAATTGAAGCTTTTCATGAGCTTTATGACTTGTAAAATGATATTGAATAAAATACATAGATCAACTTAATAATTTTATTAAACACAATTGTTAATATCTCATACTTTATGTTAAAACATCTTTCTTCGCAAACATAAATTTTAGAACAGCAGTAGTCCTTATTGATCAAATGTCCCCCCCTCCCTAAAAAAAATCTGAAATATTTGTAAAGATAAGAAAGTACTATATGTGGTGGAAGATAAACAAATTTCATATCATAGTAACAGTATTTTTAGAGCAACATAGATGTAAAATAAGATAAAAAAAAGTACTTTTGTATTATAAACAGGTAAATATATTCACACACACAGGGAGAGAGAGAGAGAAAAGAAGATGCAGTATCTACACTATAAAAGTTTCAATTAATTATGACATACTCAAAACAAGATTTAAGAAATTATCAATGCTATTTTAAAAATGTAACTGAAGACCTATTTCCATTCATAATAGATGATGAGAACCAAAATATATAGGAAGGGGGAAAAATAAGAGAATATATCTAATTTTGAAGTTCATTTTTCTTTTCTTCTATACATTTATTTAATTGGTCTAAATCTTCTTTCTTATCTTCAGCTTTGTTGAATCGATTGACGATTAATTACCAAGGGAAATAAAAATCCAGCAACCAATATTTGGGGAAAAGTAAGTACTTTTTGAGCACTCGGAAAAAATTATAAATTTTAAGGCTACGAAAAGAAAATTAAGCACTTTTTAAGGACTTATTAGGGACCTTAAAAATAGATCTACAAAATAAGCACTTTTTAAGGATTTTAAGCACCTGGCCGAACTATGCTATGCTAAGTCTTGGTCTATCAACCCCTGGTCTAGGAAAACCTTGACAAGCCAAAAATTTTTGTTCCATCTACACAACCTTGAAACATTCATTTTAGTAGAAATAAAACACACACCATTTCTCTGGTTTTTCCACATTTTACAAAAACATTACTTCTGGGAAGACAAAGTGATAAGACCAAAAATTTTCAACAAAAAAAGTGGGATGTACAAAATTTGGAAACAATGACTGCATTAAAAATAACGCTGGTTCTGTGAGGGAAAATTGAGAATCAAAGGATCAATGTGAGAAAATAGTATAGGTTTGGTTTGGTTTGGTGCGCTACGGTCTACTGTTTTGCACACGAGGGCTAAGAAAATAGTATAGGAATGCTAGATTCAGGTTCTACTGCAATACTATATTATACATTAGGCATTTTTTTCAATTTATGTTGTTATTAATTTGATCTTTCTAATTTACTAGCATATTTAGCATATTCAGGAATAGTACTAATGAATAGTAATATTAAATTAAAAATAGAGATAAAGGACATTTATAATAAATAAAGGAACAAGCTAAAGGTTACCTTTTATATAATTTCCAGAATCTAAAATCACAACTATTTCTTTTGACAGTTGCCTAATTAAATAAATAAATAAATACATATATTACGTATGATAATAACTACAAAAATTAAAAAAAAAAATTAAACTATGTAATAATAAAACATTCAAACCTTTCTACAGCTGATTTTAATGAGCTACGAAAGTCTTTTTCTTTTTGAGCACCTATTAGAAAGTGGATTGAATTATATGCATATTACATTTTAATATCTAATAATTACTTATCATAAAAATCATCATTAAAGGTAAAAATTATAAAAATACTTTTAGAGTTATATAAGAAGTTTAATTCAAAAGTTAGTTTAACTCTTGTTGTTTGGAGAAGAGTTTTAATCAAGAAAATATAATTGTAATATTATTGTAAATATTTGAATATTGTTATTTCAAATAATTAAGGAATTTTCATGTAATATTGACAAAAACTGTAGATCAAGGATTATTAAGTAAAATTCATTGAACAACAACAACAAATATATATATATATATATATATATATATATATATATATATATATATAATAATAATAATAAAATAAAGAATAAATGATAGTTTATAAACAGCCATACTGAGATAAATTAACTAATTATTCAAAACTATTTGGTTTATCAGAGTAAGACTCAGCTATTGATTCACTTCCAGCAGTCCTCAAACTCTCACACAAAACTCAAAAAGTCATTTATAATCTTTAGTTTGTTAAAACTTCACTCTATTTTACCAGCTTCAAAATCTGAATTCACCACAGAACTTGTAAAAAGAATGGCATTAGACCATGGCACCCAAGATAGGAATTTGTGCTACTCTCATGAGAATTACTTTACTTTAGTGTTTTCTTTGACACTAAAAAATTAATAGCTAGTAGTAAATAGGTGGCCACAGGGTCAGGAAGTCCACTATGAGTCACTTAATTAACATAAGAACCATAGTAGAATATGGAAAGAATTTCAAGTTAATGACTTTACTCCTGGAAAACGAAAATTATTGCATCATCTGTATCAAAGATATTTCATCAAGAAATGTAATTAAAATTAGGGAAAATAATTTAGCTACTTAGATAATTTTTAATAAACCACATATTCACATTACTACATACAACATTATATTACGCAGAATGTAAAACATATAAACACAAATAATTTAGAAAAAAAGGAAAATACAAATGCGTCCAGACAAAACATGATTTTTCAAGATTAACCGTTTATCTAAAATTAAAATTACTTCTTACTGGAAAAAACATCATTCCTTTGAAATGGTGACACAATATTATCGTCTTTAATGAGAACTGAATTTTTTGATGATGATAATAAATAACGATGTAGTTCATCTGCTCTGCTTGTTTTACCACTGCAAGGAATTCCACACATTATCACTAAAGGCATGATTATGTACGATTAAAAATGTTTTCGCAGTAAAATTAAAATTATTTCACTTTTAATAAATGATAAAGAACATATATTAAAATCGGGTTGTTTCACAAAATTTTAATTTCGCATTTTCAAAAAGTTAAGACTCAATAATCTACGAACACCCGAAACGCATGCCTAAGAAAAAATATAAATAATACCATATTGCTGCCAACGTAAAATGAGTTTTATTACTGTTTATGTCTAACAGTGAGACTAATTTCATATTTTAGGAGTATATAAGTATAAAGTAAAGCATATATATATTTTAAGATATAATACATTTGATTCAACACCAATTAAAATTATACTAAAAATCAATTTTTTTTCAAGAAAAACCGCAAAAGTGAACGGTTACTTACTATTTAACTGAGAAAGGCAGATGGAAAGCAGACGAAATGAAATTTCTAAATAAGACTTATAACTTATTATGTAAGTTACAAATTAAAAATCCATCCTGTACTTTAAAACGGCACTGTATCGAATTTAAAAATGTTTCGTCGGTGGTTTCCTTCTCATGTTTTTCTTCTCTTCGTTGTATGACTGTAAACAGCAGTAATTCAACATCGAATGTTTTGCAAAACGGTGGTAAATGTTTTCGAGAAACAGAGAATGAATATGCTCATAAGGTAATGGAAAATTTGCCTAATTATTCAAGTTCATTGTTAATGCATCCTCTTCTACTAAGAAAATATTGTGGGGGAACCGGATTATCAGAGAATTCAAGTGCAGTTCAAACGTTTATTAAAATTACTACAGATAATCTTTCTCAAGGTTTGTGTTTAGAAAGCGAAAAGTTTAAAGATGTAATTCTAAATGTATGTTCTTCATTGTCACAAGCATCAGATGAAGAAGTTAAGATGATTTTACACTATCTCTGTTTATGGCCTCTAACTTCCAGCACTGCGACTCCTAACTTCCGAATTCTTTGGAATACGTTAGATAAAGAATGTGTAAACCGTATAAAACGTTGGAATGTAAGTCAGCAGTTGTTGATTGCAGATTATTGGTTCCATTTAAGACTTAGCAGGATATGTAGGTATAATCAAGAAGTAATTTATAATTTAATTTCTTCAGTAGATTCACTGTCAAATCACCATTTAGTGCAACTTATGTTTTTTGTTAACCTTCAAAGGAAAGTACCCTCCTCTTTTATGTCAGATTTAGAAAAAAAGTTGGAATCAGTGGTTCATTGTCTAACAGTAGAAGAACTGGGTATAATTTGCTTAGGATTTTTCAAAACTCAAAATAAGATAATAAATACAAAATTAATACAGACTGTAATTAAAAAATTTATGTATAATGTTGAAAACATTGATACAGTTACTGTTGCTGCAGTTTTAAAGTTTTTACGTAAAAGTCTGGATCGTTCTTTTATAGATTTATATATTCTATTATTGCACAAGTGTATAAATTGTGTAGACAAATGGGATGTTCCTACAAGTATACATTTAGCTCTTTTGTCATCAGAATGCAATGTTTATCATCCATTGTTATTGAATACTGTTTCTGAAAAGGTGACAGATAGAATAATTGATGCTCGAATCAAAGATTGTACTAAACTATTAGCCAGCTTATCAATGTTTAATCATACACAAAAAAAATTCTATGATTTATTTATTTTTGAGCTCCAGAAGAAAGAAAGGCAGAATGAAATTAATCAATACCCTGTTCATGTTGTTCATGCTGCAATGTATCTTGCTTATACAGGATATTATAATTATGAGCTGTTATCTAGGATATTTGATAATAAATTCTTTGATGAAACAAGTTTAAAATATCCTGAAACCTGTTCTGTTTTTGCTGAGTTAGATTGTTGTGTTGAAATTGAGTGTGAAGATTATCAAGGTCCAAAATTAGATCTGTCTGTGAGAAAAGTACTTCAGACATATAGAGGAAATTTACCCTCTCAATCTCAGAAGATAAACATGCAAACCAGACTTATAAAGGATGTTTATGAATGTCTTCTTGAAATTTTTGGAGATGAAAAAAATATTCTTATAAGGCATGTTTTGCCACATATGTATTCACCAGATATTATAGTTAGGTTATCAGAATCGGGAAATGAGTCTCTTGCTGATTTATATAATAATTACTCGCCAGATCAAATTTTAAAACCACCCTCAAATGAAACATGGGCTTCTTTAGTTATTGCTGGTACATATTCATTTGCACATAGATCTACACAAATGACTGGTATTACTGCAATGAAATTGAGGCAGCTTAAGAAAATTGGCTATGAAGTTATATTTTTACCATATTTTAATATATCACAAAATAAATCTCGGAGGAAAACATTCCTAGAAGAGAGATTGGAAGATTTACAAAAAAACATAAAGAAGTCTGTTGTGTTAAGTGACTGAAATGATTGTATTTTAGTAGTTAATATAAAAATGGTGGCACTAAATGTAGAAAAATATTACTCAAAATATAAATGTCATGATAATATTGAAAATAAATTTTCATATTTATATACATAAGATATTTTGTTCTTATTAAATTGTTTAATAAGTAATTTTCTATTCATATTACTAATTGTAAGTAGTTAGAGCATTATAATTTATGTATTAATTCTGGAAATGGCTAGAGGTGGATTTATAATTGAAATACAAATAAATTCCAAATTCCATATAAAGATATTTTAAACTAATCAGTCTTACAGTGCTCAAATAATGAACAGAAAAAGTAAGGTTTAGAATAAAATAAAGCTGAAATTATAACTAAAACTATATTTTAAATATTTTAAGTAATTTTAACCAATATTTAATGTAGTAATAATATTTTCTAGTTATATGTGAATATGTATATGGCTGGCATAAACAAGAATCTTTGTTGTCACCAGTGTTTTATTTATATCTTATTTACTTATCACTTATAAAAAGCATTTCATATTTTACATATTTTTTTCTCAAAATATAAATTGATTTAAAATAGGTAATGGTCTGAATGGTTCTTGAATTAGTTAATAGCTTTTCTTTTCTTAATAGAATAAAAATAATACATATGTAATTTAAGTTTGAGACTATTAATTTAGTTCATATAATCAATTTTCAAAATGTATATGAAAAAATATCTTATTTTCATCTTTGGGAAAAAAGTGGGAGAAGGGGATATTTAGTTCTATAATAGTCTTTCAAGATCAAAAGTTTCTGAACAAAACCGCTCGTTCATGTTGATTTATCCAAGAATATGATCAAAAATGAGCAGTTATTTAAAAAAAAAAAAAATTGACTTTTATGTGGATTATATATTTTGTTTGTAGATTGTTTTTAATGAAAACTAACAACTGTTGATATACTTCTTCGTGAAGTGAAACAATCAAAACATAAATAAAATCAATAAACAAAAAGCAACCAAGTTTATTACAAGATTGAATTTTTATATACCCACACCCAGGTTTAAGCTAGTTTTTTTTCTAAAAGAAAGAGGGAAGAAAGTTTTAGTAAAATTTTAAAACGAGAATTTACAGTTAAATGAATGACAATACAGAAAAAATTCCTAGACACATTTTAATGACAAAGTTAATTTATGTCACATTCTAAGATTTTCTTTTGCATTTTGTGAAAAATGGGACTGTAGCTTAAACACTGACACATACCCCCCCCCCCATGCTTGAAATTTACTGCACAGAAATTTCATTGAACATTCTGGTGACTGTTAACAAGCATAATGTATGGTGATATCCATATGACAGCTTGGATCTCAGTTGGAACATATGTGCTATTAGGATGTGTGTGTGTGTATATATATATATATATATATATATATATATATATATATATAAAAGTGATGTCATTGAGTATTCACTGAAGTGGGTACGAGTGATTTGCTTTGCAGTACAGGTTGGGTTCCTTTTCATAATCATGAATTTTCTCCCCTTCCCTCGTTATCAAAACAGTAGACCTTAGTACTCCCCCTCCCCTAAAAAAAACTTATTTTTACAACATTAATTCATCTGAAGATATTTAACTAAATAATAAAATACATTTAAGTTAATATAAAATGGAAAATAAAAGTAATAAATTTTACTTTTAAAGAAAATAGGAGAGAAATAGCACATTTATTGGGATTTCTTAGGTTTTAAAAATTGAAATTTTTTTAGCATGCTCTGCATTTTTTATGTGCACATCAGAAGCAACTCTAAATATGTATATGTATATATGTATAGGTGAATAACAAATACCTACTTGTGTTTATAATGAGTTTTGATCATTTCATAATGCATTTTTAATGTGGATACAAACATGAGGATTGGGCTGACTGCACTTCTTGGGCATAACCAGAAAGACAATTTTTGTTCTCTAGAGGTTGTTTTCAATAAGGTTATAATTACGGTTATAATTACTACTCATAATAACACTTAAGAGAAATTGTGTTGCTAAGCTTTAACAAAACAATTATATTTTTTTCCAGAATATTTTCCTTAAAAGATTTTCAAATATGTCCTGTGAGAAGAAACATTTTGTTTTTGTATATGGAACTCTAAAAAGGGGAGAACCAAACCATGATCTGATTGAAAAGAGAACTGAAGGATATGCAACGTTTGTGGGAAATGCAAAGACTGTGAAGCTATGGCCTCTTGTTATTGCCTCCAGATATAACATACCTTATCTTCTTTATTGCGAAGGCAAAGGAGAGGTAAATAAATATTGTTTAGTTTTGACAGGTTGCTCAATCATAATTTAAAAAATTTGCTAATTTTTTTAATATTGTATTTTCTAAAATCCTGTAAATTAGTCCGATAACATGGAAATATTTGTTTTTCTCCTGTAGAATATCAGTTCTTTAATCTTCTTTGGTTTTAACACTTATCACCCCGCTTGAAACTATGACATTAATCAAGTGAAGTTTTTAAGAATATTAGGCAATAACTGGAAGCACCATTTAAGATTACTTTACTTTTACTTCCTTATTAAAAGTAAAAGTATTATAATTGCAAAAAAATTAAATGTTAGTATTTCTATGGAAATACTCATTTTGACCATGCCTTAATCAATTTTGACAAGTTTTGGAGTTACAGCTCCAAAACAAGAAAATTTTAAATATTCATTTTGACCATTCCTGAGTTTTGTTGTTTAGTTTCTTTGTGACATCTGTGCATATACATATCTCATAATTCAAAAACAATTAACAATTAAGAAACATAAAACAATTAAAAAGGTTAAAATGTTGTATTTAGGATTGTTTTGATATCTAGTTGTGTCTAGTTATAATATCTAGTTGATTGCAATCTGCAGGGTCGTAACTAGGTCCTTTAGTGCCTGTGGCAAAAAACTGATCTGCATCCCTGCCATCAAATATTGTGAGAAAATACATAAATATGTTATGTGTATATATATATATATATATATATATATATAATATATTCAGAATGAACTGTCAAAATGTTCCTAACATATTAAAAAACTTTTTTTCTATTTTTCCTTGTTAATACATAAAAATATTTTTGAACCCTCTGGGGGTATTATTTTGCTGATAAATTGAATAGTCTATTTGAGGGAATTATTTTTATTTAGACGTTAAATTTTCATAAAAAGTTGGCAAATTTCTAAATATTAATTTGGTTTTAATAACTTTAATAAATTCAAAATTTGAAACGAATACCCTGAATTATATTAAGGCATTTTATGAATGTTTGGTAAACATTGGTAAGAATTTATACAGGTTTAGTCTCTAGAAGCATTTAAAAAAAAAAAAAAAAAGAAAATTCATGAAAAGCAATTTTTATACATATTAGATTTTATAATAAAAACAAGGTTTTTTTACAACTTTTCCTTATTTCTTTTTGGAGCGAATCGTCCTCTTTCGGACCCCATTTTCCTCATGGTTCAGCACCCCTAAGACTGATGCACGTGTGGCAAATGCCACCTTTGCCACACCCTAGTTATGGTCCTGGTAATCTGCACAGTGTAATTAAAATTTTTAATATAATGGAAATTAATGCAACTGGTCTACAGCAATACCAAAAGTTATCAGCATATATGTATGCAGGTGTAACAATATTTTTAAGTAATTCCAACAATGCTTTTTATGTGGTTGAAACAACACTTTTAACAGTCTATTAGGCATGCCTTGAAATTTGCTGCATCTCACATATCCATCTTTGTTTTATATCATTTCTGTTGATTTGTATTACTTCAGATATTTAATTTTTGGTTCTCTTTAGGTCCAGGTTGGTTATTCCCCAAAATTTTCTCTCTTTTAAAAAGTTTTTTTTTTAAATTTACTTTTTACAAATGTTGTTACATACTATAAAATACTGTTTTATAAAACATATAATGAAGCAATTAATGCAATTAAAAATATAAAAAGATGCCATTTTGGACAAAATAGTATAACATAACAAATACAGGACATAGAAAGGACACAATAAATCAATTATACTCTAAGAACAGCTTTCAGCTGTACAATTTTGGCACATTATTTTTGTGTGTTCGAAATAAAAGTTTTTTATTGCATTTTATGCAGGAATATTGTGCTAATCTACATTTCTTTTTTTGCTGGCCATTCAGCACAAATTTTGCATTCATTTGAGGTATTGGAAACACTTTTATATTTCCTACTTTAAAAATATATATATAAATAAAAATCTATTTGCAGAGGATAATTTTAATTTTTACTTTTGTTTATTACTGCCTAGTGTGGAGTGAAGGAAGTAATGTAATAGCGAGAAATTTGAGTTTATGGTGAAATATTTATATAACAAAAATTTCTATATAGCTGATAATAACGCTAGGGGTTGCAGGCAGATGGTAATATTTTAGCGATAGTAGTACTTTAACCATGTACTCAGGTACACGGTTAACTCGAAATATGAAACTAATTTTGAATCTTAATGGATCAGCTAGATGGTTTGGAAGGCTACGCTGTAACACAGTAGCTCCCACTGTGGCAGGGCATTGTAGCTATTCAGAATCGACTTAGCAGTAGGTCCCGGTCTCATTAGCCTTCGTCTTGTTAAAAGTAGACCTTAGCTCTCCAAGCAAAACAGACACGAGGGCTAGCGAGATCGGGGAGCCGAACGATGGTTAGGGCGCTGATCTTCGGTACGAGTTGTATGTTCGAATCCCACTGCAGTATGGATATTCGTAGCCGTTCGGAATCGGCTTTAAGCAGTAGGTCCTGGTACATTAGCTCTCGTGATGAAAAAAGTAGACCGTAGTGCACTAAGCAAAACAATCAAACAAGCGTAGAATAAATACACTTGGCGAAGGAGAAATACAGCCAAGTTATTTCGCGAAGATATTTAGCGCGTGCTTTATAGTATCAAACAAAATGGAATCTAAAAAGCCCAGATCCCCATCTTTCGTAAAACGTTCCTTGAATCCGTGAATCAAAATTATTCGCAATTAGAAATATTGCAAATTTTTGAAGTTAAAAATAAATTTAGAATGTCTTACCTGTGAAATATCTAGTTGATTTTGAATTCATTAGTACTTAAGTATTAAGATGATTCTTTTTTTTTATGGAAAACAAAGAGCTTGGAAAAACATTTATTTGTAAAAACAAGGAAAAAATGCGTTACTCCAAATAAAAGCCAAACAAGTTGAACAATAAATAGAAAGAGAAAAAAATACAAAAATCACGCCAATTATTCAAAAGATGCCAAATTACACAATGACTAACGATGAAATACTTCAAATAAGAATAAGAGATAGTACACAAGCAGAAACACGTGTTTACTTTTAGAAAAAATGACTCTGCGTATAAGTGTGAATAATGAGACTTAGAATTACACTATTGCGGAACGATCAAATCTTGATTCTAAAGGTCCCTGCACACTGTGGTCCACTGAAAACCATTACTACTGTGTGGAGGGGGTATGGCTTATCGAGATCGATGATGGCAGACAATAAAATGGCTCTGGCAGAGGATAAACGGAAGGGTTTTTTTTTTTTCCCAAAACATCAAAGACAGAAAAATGCGCTACTAACGTGCACATTAGACTCTATGGACGCATCCATGCGCTCGGTTCATTTAGTGGCCTAGTGTGTGGATGCAACCCGTGAACCATCGACCAAGGTCTCCATCAGGGTCAGTACTGCAGTGGTGAACAATTGGCCATAGTGTGGAAAAGGCAATAACGATAACCTTTCAAATTATTTATGATGTTATAAACATCTAATTCTGGCAATTGTTTGTCCAGAAAAAACACAAATTTAGACTAAAAGTTTTAGAATTTTGGGTAGTTTTTAAGTAATATTTCCGTTAATTTTGATCCTAGAAAAATGAGACATGCAGAAATGAGTTCATCAGATTTTTCCGGTTTGGTTATTTATCTCGACTCCTAGCTCTTGCCGTTTTTGAGGCGTTGAAGTTACAGATAAACAGACGCAGGCAGATTTTAAAATATGTAGGATGTTTTGTAAACCTTAAATATAATACTACCTTTCCACAATTTGTTTAGATATGATGTTGGCTTTAAAATATCTTCACTAAGCAATGTACTAGCAATACTGGGGGAGGGGAGACCCCCCCCCCAAAAAAGGGTGCAGGACGCAAACTAGCAACTTTAGAAAGAAAATAAAAAAATGTTTTAAAAAATTAATTCCCTGAGAATCGAATAGATTACTATAAACTCTGTTTCTAAAAAGAAGTGGTTGCTATGTTCAAAAGTTTGGTAACCACTGTTCTAAATAATAAGATTTGGTTGAAAGCGCTGCGATATACTTTTTGCAACACAAGTGTTGATGAAACCACGACCTACTTCTTAAAGCCGATTCAGAGCAGCTCTAAATACCCATGCCAGTAGTTGTATTTGAACCTGTATACTCCGGTACCTAAAAGCAACGCATCACCAGTTCAGCCGTTGTCCGGCCCAAATGATATGGTGACTTTCAGAAAGGCATATCTTTTGCTTTAATCGAAACATCTTTAAGAACAGAAAACAAACAATTAACCAACAAAATTAATTGTTCTAGCTTGAAAAGGAATCAAAATTCTAGCATAATCTATACGAGAAGTGAGGTGGGGAGTCTAATGCGTGCAATGTCTAGCGCTCTTTATATAATCAAAATAATTTCCACAGCAATATCAAATGGCTGATAAAATTAAAAAAATAAGTTCAGTGATAAAATTTAATTTATGCATTAAATGATGTGATTAGGTTTCGATGTCTTCTTCGAATAAATTCTCGCTGATTAAGGGGTTCATTTTAGTTTTATTTTACTGCTCATTTTATGTAAGCTATGTAATAATTTTATTTTCTGTATTATTTCCCTAGTTCATAACTATTTCTTAAAGTGGTGAAATAATTTTTTATAGCATGTCTGTGGGGAGATTTATGAATTAGATGATGTCATGTTCGCTAAGTTCGACGAGCTTGAAAACCATCCAGATTATTACACGAGGCTTGTTGAAGAAGTGCAGATAGTTACGGAAAACGGAAAAACAATTCTAAAACCATGGATTTATTTTCTGAAGAATTTTCGCTCGGAGTTACTTAGTTTACCATTCCTGTCAGATTATTCATCAAAGGGTCCTCATGGATTAGAATATGTCAGCAGGTATAAAAGACCAGCTGGAGAAAGTTATTACTCTGATGTGATGAATTGATGTTGCTTTTAAAAATGTGTATACTGATAATAAAATGGAAATGATTTCGTTAACCTCCCTACTTTTTTACATTATTGGTCCCAAATAAATGTTAAGTTTCAAGAATAATAGAGTAAGTTTTAAGGTGTCTCTGGAATAATGCCTTATTATTTTTGGTGTGTCACATATTTTCTCGAGGCTATTGAGTAGAAAAGAAATTAACATTTTCGGCATAAAAAATCGGTAGGACTTTTTTTAACTGGTATTTTTGCCACTTATACGTTTTTATTAAAAAATATAGCTACAAACTTTTAGGATTTTTTCTCATAGTTTACGAACTTTCAGTTGGTTGTATGATTGTAAGGATCATTGGCACCGATTTTAGGGCACCTTGGGCCAACGGTCCATTATCCTCGGTATATACATAGTTGTGTAAGAAACCTTAAACTAATATGGTCGACACTAAGATATATATATATATATATATAAGAAAAAGGAGAGATGTGGCTAAGAGCAGATAGGGAAACTATACAATAAACAAATTTATAAAAGTTGTGTGTGGAGTATATGTTTAATAGGTTTTATTTATTATTATTTTTTAAAAATATAAATACAGTGGACTACTTAATGTGATCACGGTTAATGTTATCGAAATCACTTGGTCCCGATTTTCTCTATTTATTTGTATGTTAAAATTATCCCTTTATGTGATCGTTACATCGATTAATGGGATCAGTTTTCGAACCTCATTTTAACTGGCAAAGGAATATTCACAATATATTCAGAAGGAACCCATTCTTTTCTTTTCCTTCACTGTTGTTTGAATTTCTGAAAATTCTCCCCTTCAACTTAGGGAAATGGAGAATGACCAAAGTAGTGGGGTAATACACGTTCCTGGAATTTTTCAGAAATACGCACACCATGCTGGTGGTGAATGGTTGTCAGATATATTCAGCATATTCACATTTTATGCCTTGCTCGCTTACATGCAGCTTGTCGATAGGGAAGCCAGAAAGCGAAATGATTTAACATTAAAACAAAAGATCGAAATTTTAAATCGTTATGACAGGTTAATTATGATTACGAACTATTTATCAATGAGCTTCTTAGAAAAAATTGTAGACAGTCAACAGTGGATCAATTTTTTTAATTATGTATACAATTCTTATGTTTTAAAGGATAATATACGATACATAAATATGAGGTGTGTTATTTCATTTTGTTTTGAAATTTAGTGTGAATTAAAAGGGGGAGGTAAATTTATCTAATTTTGCATATCGTTTATTGTTATCAAAATCACGGTGTTCCAAACTTATCACATTAAGCGGATTCCACTGTATGGGTGTGTGTGTGTGTGTGCGTGTGTATATATATATATTTTTATATTTAAAATATATATACATATATATATAATTTTAAATTTTTTACATATATATATAAATTATATATAATTATAATTTAACAAAATATATACATTAAAAACTATGTAATTTTATACACATATATTTTACACATATTATATCATATTATTTTATATACAAAATATATATACATATATATATTATACAATATATTTATACATATATATATATACATATATATATATATATACATATATATATATACATATATATACATATATATATATACATATTATATATATATATATATATATATATATATATATACATACATATATATATACATATATATATATATACATATTATATTTATATAATATATATATACATATACATATATATACATATATATATATATACATATATATATATATTTATATATATACATATATATATTATATATATATATATATAAACATTTACATATATATATATATATATATATATATTATATATATATATACATATATATATATATATATATATATATATATATATATATATACTACATATATATATATATATATACATATATACATATATATATATAATATATATACATATATACATATATATATATATATATATACATATATATATATATATATACATACATATATATATATATATACATAATATACATATATATTATAAATACATATACATATATACATATACATATATATATATATATATATATATATATATATAATATATACATACATATACATACATACATACATACATACATACATATACATATATATACATATATATATATATATATATATATATATACATATATATATATATATATATATATATATATATATATATATAAACAAGATATTGCCATACTTTTAACAAGGATGGGGGTAGTAGCATTTTATATCCTCGGCCGTATGAATATACATGTCGATGATTAATAAAACAATATTCGAAATGTACAAAGGACATATTTGAAATTTAAATCTGAATACAAGTGTTGTTATATATCAAATAAAATAATAATATAAAATTCGAAATAATGTACAAGTGACATACTATTCCATTATTATAAAATTTTGAATACAGTATGCTAGTTAATTTTTTATATAAATATAAAAAAAAATGTATTTAACACATGTACGGCAATTACTGAATTAATTATTGAGCACAATTTGATATATTAATAATAAAATTAAATAAAATTTTCATACTTCCGCATCGTTTTTTTTTTTAAATGTTTTAATAATTAAAATACACAAATTATATTAAAAACGAGAGACATTTATTATACTCAACATTGTTATGCGCAATCGACACCTTTGACATAATTCTTCATCACTCAAAATACGTTTAAAGATCGTATTTTTCATTGAAAGATTCTTCATTATTTGATCGTTTATTTACTTTTAAATTTTTTAATTACTAAATATTTTTACAACAAAAACTCAAAAGCGAAACAAAAGCTTGTTGAGTTACGACCCACTCGCCAGATTTCAGCCACGCTGAAAAACAACAGCGAAAAAAAAAAAAAAAAAACACGAGAGTGGGCTAGCAAACGTTCGGCCATAAAAACACGAGTTTACTCGTGGCTGGTCAGCAACGTTCGGCCATAAAAACACGAGTTAACTCGTGACCAGTCAACATTGTGTTAATAGGCTTGAAACCCTTTAAAAGGGGATTGACTGAATTTTGTAGCTCATATACTATACTAGCTGCTTCGTGCTCATCTTTTGGTCTGAGTATTTTAAACGGATAATGGATATTACAAAGTGTTTTTATAATTTATTAACTTCGAATTTCAAAAATTTGTACACATATAGGTAAACTAATCCCTAAACTTTTTTTAAAAATTAATTAATATTTTTGTATAAATTATATTATAGAATATTTGTTAATTTTTAAAATCCTCCTTACGATTGCATTTTTCATAGTTTCCTAGAAAATTATTACCAAATATTCCTAATATATATTAAAATAAATCTTGGTACACGTTTTATATTTCGACTTATTATCGTTAAAACGATTTCGACTAATTAGTGTTTTATTTATAATTATTTTTAATTGTTTTGTTATTTTTATTGTATTTAGACTATTAACACTCAATTTATGTTCTGATAGCCCGATTTTTTTTGTGAAAATCCTACGTAAAAACATTTCTTATATATTAACTATTCAATTTATGTACGATACAATTATGTACGAAAATATTTTAAATGTTAGTTTTATTTCTTTTTAAGTATAATTATTTTGTTATAATTATAATGTTTTATTTATAATTATTTTGTTATTTTTATTGTGTATACCAGTTTTCGTGAATTTAAGTTAATAATTTTTAGAAACTTCCACAGTTTTCCTAAGTTTAAAAAAAGTATATAGTTATTTAAATTTAATTTAATTTCGAGAATGCATAAAATGAATAATATAAAGAAATTTTAAAACTAAAATAATTCTGTTTCATAAAATGTTTTTAATTCTGTTCAAACGTGACAGATGATGCAAATAATTTAATTCTGTTTAACTTCCATTTCGATATGACAAATGTAATGGCATCAACACGTATAGAAACGTTTTCAGTTTAAATATATAAAAAATTTTAAGATTTTATAATCCTGAGGTATTTTAATATATAATTTTCATTCTTGAATGAATGAAGTAAAATTTTCACGTTTTCAACTCTTTTTTATATTCTTTTGAGTATCTTATATTATTTTTTCAATTGGTATAGCATATTATTGGTAAAATGAAAGATTGTCATATTATTTCTCATTTATTTGTTTGTTTTTAAATTAACCGTTTCATGTTAGCTGTGTAAATTTTGTCTTTTATTTCTATGTTTCAGTGAAGAGACCAGCAATCTAGAAGATATCTATTCTTGACATAATGTAATGAACAAAAATTAAATCCGTATTTGTTTCGTTACATGATGTACTGATTCCAAAAGATTCAAACTTATATGTTGAAAATTGTATATGTATATTTCTTACTATAAAATGTTTAAATAAAAATATATTTTTATAGTTTAGTCACCGTAGTTTGTTTACTGAGTCAAGAATGAAGGAGAGTTCTTTGTTATGTCAATAATCGAAATTCCAACATGGCCGGAATTTCGACAAGCCTGAATCTTGACAGGCCAAAATCCTCACACAAGGAAAATCTCAACACGTTCGAAATCCGACGTCCAGAATCCAGACGAAGTCAAAATCTTGACAAAGCCAAAATTCCAACAAACCCAAATCCTAACATCTAGATTCTCGACGCGCGCAAAATCGCGAAACGTTCGAAATTTTTTCATCCAGATTTTCTACAAGGCTAAAATCCTGATATCCAGAATCCCTTAACACTAGATTTACAGACCTAGCCAATTTGACTCATTAAAAATTTGATCACTATATATATATATAAAACTTTAATATCACTTTTCAAAAACATACGTTGGTTTTTAGTTAAGTAATAAAATATATATAAACTTTCATTCCTCATCCCCGCAGACCCCTTCATTTCGCATTATCAAATGTGGTATACCTATTTTCACGGTTGTGAGCCAATTTGACTCATAGAATGGTTTAACAGTTAATCGCATAACATTAAATTTATTGGTCCTATCAGGCCTGGGCAACAGTCAAGATTGTATTTTCCAACTGGCTGAAGAGCTAAGAAGTAAATATAGAGAAGAAGTCGAGAACACTTCCATTCCAATGACAGAAAATCATGCTACTGACGCACGGAAGAATTGTCAAGTTCAACAATCATGCAAAAGAAACAGATGTAGAAACACCATTGTGCTAAACGTAATAGAAATGTTTGCGGAAATTGTTTCAAAAACAGATTTTATATGTAAAGAATGTTTCCCATGAATTTTTTGATAAAGAACATTTCATTTAAATTAATTTGGAACCATTTTCTTTGCAAAAAACTTCAATTTTCTTGTATGAGTCAAATTGACTCACTTCAGTAAAAATAGGTAAATGATCAACATCCGTAAATCTAGTGTTAAAAGCCAAAATAACAACACGGCCGAAATCTTGACAAATATTCAAATCCAGATGAATTTAGGTTAATTAAATAATTATTTTAAACCAATATTGTACATTGGTAGTTAATTTTATTGACTGAATCATAAAATTTTTCAGAATTAAAATAACTTAGACCAATTGAAATATTTAACGATTTTAATCATAGGTTTCCAACTGGGGCGGTAACATCTAGTAGGCGCTGCAAATTTCCATGGTCGGGTTCAGAGGAAATTGGGAGCGTTAAGGCAATCAAAGGGGAAGTCATATTGTATCTACCTTTAAGAAATTAATAAAACACTTCTGAAATGCTTACTGTTTTTAGTAAACATTTTATCTAGCTATTTAAAATAGTTATCGCGTAAATAAACATAAAAAATTTGAATTAACATTAGGTATGCGTTTACCTAATTTGGTTCAGTAATGTCACTTACAACATTTGGAAATTTTTCATGCTGATTTTACAGAACGACTCTAGAATATTTTAAATTATTTTAGATATTTTAAATTATTTTAGATATGAATATCTTGTGTTGAATTTTCAATAATTTCTCCAATGCAGATACAGTGGAATCATTAAATTTAGAAGAGAAGCTCTTAACTCAAAACTAACGAAGAATTAAAAGCAAAACTCTCAAATGGATACCAATAATTTGCCAGTAAATTCACATAGCAGAGCAATTTGTTGCAACGTCACAAACTAATATAATGCCCTTTCCATTCATTTTCATGTTTACAACAGCCAATAGACAAACAATAAACTGCCCTTCCGTTTGAAACTAAAGCCAGAATTGTTAAAAGTTGAGAATTTGCCCTGCTGAGAGAAATCGCCTTATACCAGCTCTCTCTCATCGTATTTAGCTGAATGTGAGTTTAGTGTAGTAGTTAATTTACTGTCTAAGAAAAGTAACGCTGTATATCACTGATCAGAGATTTGAACCCGACATTAAAAAGTTATTTAAGCTCCGCCAGCCTCAATCATGTTATTCATTTTCTTATTGATTTCATACTTATTTTTAATTTTTAAATAAATAATTTTGTACTACATTTGATGGCCGTTTTAATATCTACTGTGTGATTGTTAATAAACAGACAAACTAAAATAATAGACATAGATAATATACAAAATTATTTTAATATTTAGTATAGTTAACTATTATTAATGTTTTACTAAATAATTTTTTAATTATAATAGGAGGGGTGGTACAGAAAAGATCGGGAATATCTGATTTAAATAAAGATTCAAGAAATTAATTGTATTTTAAAAGAAATATATACACATTCCGTAAGCATTTAAATGTACTTGCTACTGCATTACTTTTGGATGTTAATCTGTTTTCTTTGCCTCAGAAGAACACAGCTGTTTATTTTTTTTGTTTTGTACTCATTATAAAAAATAAAATTTTAATTGACTATGAAAGGGAGCGGGTCATTTTCAAAAAGAAAACTAAAATTTAAACACATATTCGTATAAAAATATGATATTTTTTAAATTCCTTTTCCTATATAATACATTTATTTTATCGACAGGAAGTCACATTTAGTAACTAAATTTTGTAACCAAGTTTGGTGACATTTGCCCCTATTCCATACACTCACTCCATTGCACAACTATCATAATGCAGATGAGCGCAAAAATGACAGTCATTAATTTATCTTTTATTATATGTATATATGTATGTATTTGTATGTTTATATATATATATATATATATATATATATATATATATATATATATAAACATATATATATATATATATATAAACATATATATATATATATATATATATATATATATATATATATATATATATATATATATATATATATGCCAGGTCTAAAAAAGGGGTAGTTAGAAATTACGTGAGTAAAAACGATTTTAAAAAGGGAACTCTTTTATAATAATAAAATAAATGAAAAAGACCCACGCTCACATAAGCTTTTAGGATCATCCGGTCAGGCGGAAGCATTTTTGAAGAATTTGATGAAATTGCAAACAGATAAGATCAGTGAGCGCGTGGACATGGAGCGGTCAACACCTATTCCACGCTTAGCTCCGCCACGAACAATGAAAATGGCGCAAGTTGCTCTCACATAGAACTATGAGTTAATAAAATTATTATTATCAAGAAGACTGTTTTCCATTCGCCTTAACTCTGGATCACGACATATCATATATATATATATATATATATATATATATATATAATATATATATATATATATATATATATATATACAAACATACATAAATAATGGGAAGAGGGTGGATCATCTAGTTTCTCCATCTTTGACCTTCTCTTAAATGTCTTTGAGAGTGTTTCTTGGGTTTTCAAATGTCACCTTCTACATTAATCTACTCTCCGAAATTGCATATTTAAAATGTCCCAACAATTACCGAATGACAGCTATCAAAATAGATCTCGTCGACCTTGAATCTCGTGTGTTTCCCCTGAAACTTGGCACCCAAAATTTCTGTCGTGACAACGCGCCGACAAACTTGAAAGAAAACCGCTCTCTTAATATCCGGAAACACCATTTACTACAGGAAAGAAAAAAATAAGAAAGAGGGGGAACTATAGGTCTTCAAAAAATTGAAATACTTCTTCTAGTCAATCTGGTCGGGTCGCATTAGGTGTATAGTAATTGGACACCTTGTTTCGTGCGCGCCAAATCGAATTGTGTATATCGACAAGGCTAATTTTCTCCCTCCGCCAACACGTTGCGTGGCAACAACAAGCGGGCGACCCGTCAGTGCGCTAGTTTTCACTCGAACTCCCGACACATGCGGGAAAGCGGAGCTCCAGTGACTGACTTCAGCAAGGTAAGTTCGCTTTGTGGATTACTGTTTCCCGACGCAAATGAGGCTGCGGGCTGTTTTGTTCGGATATTGCCCGCAGCAGAACCTTGCGGCTGTCCTAAAAATAAGTTATTTCATTTATTTATTTGTAGACGTTATATTATTACATTGGTGATAAATGCGTCTCTCATGCTTTTTTGTAAATTCATCTTAAGAAATATACACACACTCAGTAAGCATTTAAATGTACTTGCTATTGCATTATTTTGGAAGTCAATCTGTTTTCTCTGCCTAATTAGAACACAGCTGTTTATTTTCCTTTTTGTACTCATTATAGAAAAGAAGATTTTAATTGGCTATGGAAGGGAGAGGATCATTTTTCAGAAAGTGAACTAAAACTTAAACAGATATTCGTATAAAAATATGTACTTTTTAAATTCCTTTTCCTATATATTACATTTATTTCATCGACATGAAGCCAAATTTGGTAACTAAATTTTGTTACCAAGTTTGGTGAAATCTGCACCTATTCCAGGTGACGTGACACTCGCTGTATTGCACAACTTTCTCAATGCAGGTGAGCATAAAAATGACAGTCATTAATATATCTTTTATTATATATATATATATATATATATATATATATATATATACATATATATATATATATATATATATATATATATGATATATATATATATATATATATATATATATATGTATGTATGTGTGTGTGTGTGTCTGTCAGAGGTTTCTACCTTTTATGAACCATCGCTTCCTTTACAAGTGAAAAAAATATTGGAAAGTACCTTTCTTCCATAGTAGTTAATTATGCCAAACATTAAAATATTGCTGAATATTATTTATATCTATTGAGAACCACAAAATAGAAATTAGTTAAAAACATCCATCAATAGAAATGTGCTAGTTAAAAACTTAAATATAAGCATAAAGTAAATCAGAAGTATAAGATTTCATAAGATGATTGAGTTTCAACAATTTGTTAATGTCAAATTTCAATTTCGTTAAAATTATTCGTAAGTATCCACGTCAGTGATTTCTCAGACAGTCATCTAGCTTCTGCACTGAGCTCAAGTTCAGCCAAATACGATGAAGAAAATGCAATTAAAATTTCTGTACTCTAGCGCAGGGTAGTCCAAATTTTAGCCATTATTGGAATTAATGAAATTTATAATTGGAAAAAAATATCGCATGTATTATGATGGTAACAACGATATTATTTCATTGATTTATATTGATTATTTTTATAGGTATCATGCACATTTTTAATAGATTTTATATTTATTGGCTATCTCCCCTTGTCTGTTTTAACGCCCTACTATTTGCTCCTGAACCATCTACCTTCCCCCTTAAAGTGCCCCCCCCCCAATGGAGGACGGTGCAGCCCCCGTTGGAAACCTATGTTGTAGCTGGATAATCTATTGTTTTAATAACACATTTGCGCTTGCCTATTAAGCAATCACCCATAGAACCCATGGTTTTTGTTGTCCTTATTACTGGAGCACCATATGAGCTGTGAACTTTATTCCTTTTAAGGAGACAACAAATTTTGCTAAAAAAAAGCTTTTACACGAGATTTGAACCTACAGCAGATGCTCTAACCACTATGCCGACGGGATAGCAATAATTGATTTGTGAATTAATACTTATTGAAAAAGCAGCTGGGGAACTAAAATTATTAGAAGCGAATGAAGCGTTGTAAATCTATCACAGATCTACTTCATCAATAATTAAATTTTGGGAACTCGTCACAATTAAATATCCAAATTTAAAGAAATCTATTTACCGTCTAGTTCCATAACTTATTGATGTGAATCTTTGTACTCCAGTATGAATCTCGAGAAATCAGAATATCGTTCCCAGTCTAGTTCCATAACTTATTGGTGTGAATCTTTGTACTCCAGTATGAATCTCGGGAAATCAGAATATCGCTCCCAGTGAAGCTATTTATCGTCTAGTTCTATAACTTATTGATGTGAATCTTTGTACTCCAGTGTGAATCTCAAGAAATCAGAATATCGTTCCCAGTCTAGTTCCATAACTTATTGGTGTGAATCTTTGTACTCCAGTATGAATCTCGGGAAATCAGAATATCGTACCCAGTGAAGCTATTTACCGTCTAGTTCCATAACTTATTGATGTGAATCTTTTTACTCAGTATGAATCTCGAGAAATCAGAATATCGTACCCAGTGAAGCTATTTACCGTCTAGTTCCATAACTTATTGATGGGAATCTTTGTACTCCAGTATGAATCTCAGGAAATCAGAATATCGTTCCCAGTCTAGTTCCATAACTTATTGATGGGAATCTTTGTACTCCAGTATGAATCTCAGGAAATCAGAATATCGTTCCCAGTTGACTTACTAGCATTTCAGACTACTTTAACGAATTTTGCGCTAAATTTCAAATATTTGATTAAAAGTCTTAGTTAAATATTTTACACTTTATCAATACATTTTTATTATATTTTAACTCTACTGATAAAGTTTTTACACAATTACATTGTAAAATCTTTGCTTTTAATTATTGTATATCTTTCTGTTAATTTTCTATAGCACTTAAGATATGTAAACCATCTTAATTACGTTAAAAACGAATTTATGTGTTTAAAACCATGTAAATGTGGTATGGCTCTTTATTAAGGGCCATAAAATCAAAATATGGGTCTATTTGACCTCATGCCGGACCATTAGCACTATAATATTTCAAAGATGTGCTCTTTTTATTTCAGTTACGAAACAAAGCAGAAACTAAAAGAAAAATATTTCAAAACTCATTCACATGCACCTCATATGAGGTGCTTAATTGAATTAATAAAAAATAATTCAAAATAATTTTTTCAATAATATAATCTTTATCCTCAGAAACTAAAAGAAAAATATTTCAAAACTCACTCACTTGCACCTCATATGACGTGCATAATTGAATTAATAAAAATAATTCAAAATAATTTTTTTCAATAATATAATCTTTATCCTCAGAAACTAAAAGAAAAATATTTCAAAACTCACTCACATGCACCTCATATGAGGTGCTTAATTGAATTAATAAAAAATAATTCAAAATAATTTTTTCAATAATATAATCTTTATCCTCAGAAACTAAAAGAAAAATATTTCAAAACTCACTCACTTGCACCTCATATGACGTGCATAATTGAATGAATAAAAATAATTCAAAATAATTTTTTCAATATTATAATTTCTATCCTCAGAAACTAAAAGAAAATAATATTTTCAAAACTCACTTACTTGCACCTCATATGACGTGCATAATTGAATTAATAAAAATAATTCAAAATAATTTTTTCAATAATATAATCTTTATCCTCAGAAACTAAAAGAAAAATATTTCAAAACTCACTCACATGCACCTCATATGAGGTGCTTAATTGAATTAATAAAAAATAATTCAAAATAATTTTTTCAATAATATAATCTTTATCCTCAGAAACTAAAAGAAAAATATTTCAAAACTCACTCACTTGCACCTCATATGACGTGCATAATTGAATGAATAAAAATAATTCAAAATAATTTTTTCAATATTATAATTTCTATCCTCAGTAACTAAAAGAAAAATAATTTTTTCAAAACTCACTCACTTGCACCTCATATGACGTGCATAACTGAATTAATAAAAATAATTTAAAATAATTTTTTCAATATAATCTTTATCCTCAGAAACTAAAAGAAAAATATTTCAAAACTCACTCACTTGCACCTCATATGACGTGCATAATTGAATGAATAAAAATAATTCAAAATAATTTTTTCAATATTATAATTTCTATCCTCAGAAACTAAAAGAAAATAATATTTCAAAACTCACTCACTTGCACCTCATATAACGTGCATGATTGAATTAATAAAAATAATTCAAAATAATTTTTTCTATAATATAATCTCTATCCTCAGAAACTAAAAGAAAAATAATATTTCAAAACTCACTCACTTGCACCTCATATGACGTGCTTAATTGAATTAATAAAAAATAATCCAAAATAATTTTTTCAATATAATCTCTATCCTCAGAAACTAAAAGAAAAACAATATTTTAAACTCACTCACTTGCACCTCATATGACGTGCATAATTGAATGAATAAAAATAATTCAAAATAATTTTTTCAATAATACTCTCTATTCTTAGAAAATAAAGGAAAATAATATTTCAAACTCACTCACTTGCACCTCATATGACGTGCATAATTGAATTAATAAAAATAATTCAAAATAATTTTTTCTATAATATAATCTCTATCCTCAGAAACTAAAAGAAAAATAATATTTCAAAACTCACTCACTTGCACCTCATATGACGTGCATTATTGAATTAATAAAAATAATTCAAAATAATTTTTTCAATAATATAATCTCTATTCTTAGAAACTAAAAGAAAATAATATTTCAAAACTCACTCACTTGCACCTCATATAACGTGCATGATTGAATTAATAAAAATAATTCAAAATAATTTTTTCTATAATATAATCTCTATCCTCAGAAACTAAAAGAAAAATAATATTTCAAAACTCACTCACTTGCACCTCATATGACGTGCATTATTGAATTAAAAATAATTCAAAATAATTTTTTCAATATAATCACTATCCTGAGAAACTAAAAGAAAAATAATATTTCAAAACTCACTCACTTGCACCTCATATGACGTGCATTATTGAATTAAAAATAATTCAAAATAATTTTTTCAATAATATAATCTCTATCCTCAGAAACTAAAAGAAAAAGTAATATTTCAAAACTCACTCACTTGCATCTCATATGACGTGCATAATTGAATTAAAAAAATAATTCAAAATAATTTTTTCAATAATATAATCTCTATCCTCAGAAACTAAAAGAAAAATAATATTTCAAAACTCACTCACTTGCACCTCATATGAGGTGCTTAATTGAATTAATAAAAATAATTCAAAATAATTTTTTCAATAATATAATCTCTAGGGATATTTTATATATTTAAGCCTCAAATGTAGCTTCATATTTCATATAATTCTCGGTAACAGTTGGTAATACAAGATTTAAAAAGTACATGTTATATATTTGTTGGAGAAGTAGATACAAATATAAAACATTTTATTTATCTTTACTAATAATAATTTTTAAAACGTTATTCGAAGGTAAACAATTTTTTTCTCCTTTTTTACGACTTTTCTAAAATTATACCAAATGTGAGTTTAAAGTTTAATAGCTCAGCGAATTCTTGAAATAATCGTACGAAATTTGTTTTAAAAAAATTCTTTTCAAATGGGATTAAAAAAAAATTTGTGTGTATGATTTTCGTCTAGTAATCATTCTTCGAGGTATTATACTATTTCTTACATTTTCTTGGTTAAAAGTTATCGTAGTTTGTTATCGATTTATGACATTTGAAAATCTTACTTTAAAATTTCAATCACAAAAAAAAAGTTAAAACTACATGCATTTGCACAGTATTTACTATTTAATTTAGCGGAATTCATGTAACCCTATATCTTCGGAGAGAAATTTGGACATGTGTCACGTGATCTCACTTCTTTCCTCCAAGGAATATCGCATTATTCGAGGTAGTCCTAGGAATGCCGGTCTACGCAGAGAATAAAATTATTTAAATATACCATTTTGTTTAATTTTTCGAAAGGTATAATCTCTTCATTCAGTACTTAAAAAATCTAAAAATCATTGATTAACCAAAAAATAACCAAAATACAGCTTTTACGATTTTATATAAAATATTTTAGACTCCCCTTCAACTTTTACCACTTATGTATATCTATCTATCTATCTATCTATCTATCTATCTATATATATATATATATATATATATATATATATATATATATATATATATATATATATATATATGTATATATACATGTACATATTTGTATACATATGCATATATAAACATATATGATTTATCTGTATATATATATATACATATATATATATACATGTACACATGTATATATATATGTATATATATATATGTGCGTGTGTATATACATGTATATATATGTATACATATACATACATACATATATAAATGTAAGTATATATATATATATATATAAATGTTAAAATGTATGTTATAATATACCAAGATGGGCTTATTGTATAGATCAAATCTTTCAGGAACAATCCTTTTGTTTAACGATGTCTGGCTACTGCTGATGATACACAACATCATTAAACCTATTTTTAACTTCTTTGTTGTAATTTATTTTTTATGAGAGATGAATGGTGTTGCTAAATTGAAAAAATAATTTTTTTAACCAGGGTTCTTTTTTAGTCTTTAGTATAAAAATGCAAAACTAATAAAGAATCTTATGAAAGATTTCAGAAAAAAATTTACATCAGCAAAGTTATTTTTTTTTCCAAATATAATTCAAAACCCTGTGTTAAAAGCTTACGTAATTTAAAATTGATAAATTATTATTTATAGTCCAATTAAAAATTTTTAAGGGTGTGATTATAGTCTGAATTTTTTATTAATAATCAAACCGTAAAATTATAAAGGTAATATTTTAGTTATTTGCATAATAACATATATCAGTTTACATTGGTACAGAAAGTTTCACGTATTACCAGAAATAGTTTGGAAGATGTTATCGATGTACACTAAAACGGATAAAATCTTAAAATAATAATTAAAATAGATCACTTAAAACTTTAAATTATCTAAATAATTTAATTCTGTATAACTTCCATTCCAACAGATATATAGCAAGAGTAATAATATCAAAATATGTAGAAATATTTAAGATTTAATTTATAATTTTTTTTAATTGAAAAGAAGATTCAATAAATTCCCTGTAACGAAATTCTTACCGTGCTTATCGAAATCTCCAGTTGTGAATTTAATTTTCCTTAATTGCCAACGTTAAACCGTCCTTTACTAAAGAAACATATTTTAAAACTTAATAACACATTAATATCAAAGTATTAACGAGATGTATTTGGCCAATATTGCCTCTCAAGCTCCGATCTACTGCTGGCTGTTCAGTTACCCCTTGTTTCTTCTTCGTTAGTCAAATTTAAAAAGTGTCACCAAAACTTAGATATAAAAAACAACACAAATGATACATAATCTCTAATTAGATAATCATTCACTCACATGCACACGATTTAGCCAATGTTTACCCAATATTGCCTCTCAAACTCCGATCCAATGCTGTCTGTTCAGTTACCCCTTGTTTCTTCTTCGTTAGTCAAATTTAAAAAGTGTCACAAACTTAGATATAAAAACAATACAAATGATACATAATCTCTAATTATGTAATAATTTACTCACATGCACACGATCAGATTAAGTAACTGATCTGAACTTCTTACAACCCTTAAAAGAATTGTTAGAAATATTTGGTTTGGGAAATAAAGATTATTGTTGCTTTTATTTTTATTTTAATGTTTTCTTTGAAAGTTCATGATGAATAATAAATTTTATCTAACTCCTAAAAGGTATTTATGAATAAAAATGGTCTACTGTATGTAAAAAGAACGCACGTGGAGTATTTTCAATGGAAATACATTTATGGCAATTAATAACTTTTAAAATATCATTGTACTTTGAAATCTTAACCTCTCTTACCTAAATATATTTCTACCTAATACCGTATTAAATTTTCAAACTGATTTGCAATAAACAAAATAAATTTGTTCTAAAAATTCGCTGTCGATTTAAGATAATTACATTTATATTACTCATTTAATTTGACCCTTTGTACAATCTAGGGACATATATGTCTCGCTTATACTGTCACGATACGTGCATTTGTGAAAGCGTAATTTCCCGAGAGAGTAAGCTTTTACAGTTTACGTTGGTTAGATGGGGCGGTTTGGTAGAGAAAACAATATACGGGTGTGGAGTTTACTTTCAGTAAATGCTATCCCTCATATATTAAAAAAATTATGTACGAAAGAAACTTTGAAATGGCTATAGAACTAGAATTCTGAAGGATGTGCTACTCCTTCAGTAGGAGTCAATAGAGATCGAGCAGCGATATAGAGCGATTGATAAGGGGAATTTAATATAACTGTTTACATAGGCCTACGAAATATTTTTTTTGTTTTGGTGCATAAGATTTAAAACTGGATTTAGCTATGTTGGGGAGCTGATTCTAAATATGAAATCAGTTTTTCTCTATCACCTTTACTTTTTTAGATAAGCGTTTTTTATTGGGCAGTACTACAGTAAATGTGAATCACATAGCTCGGGGAAAATCCACCAGATAGGCTAAACATCCCTAATTTAAGTGACTTTCAACCCTTCGACTACAGTTGAAATCATTTTTGAGTTGAGTAAACATTTTTAAGTAATAAATTAAACACTTTTTGAGTTTAATTTAGTTTAAGATTTTTCGTCGTGCAGAGTAGATAGAAATTAACCTCGTGTAATATTTGAGTTTAGGAAAGAGATGTTATAAATTTAACCCAAAACTTACTATGTTGTAGATTTTTGTACTTGTATCGATAAATAGAAATAAAATGAGTTCAAGTAGAAGTTGTGGAAATCATCCAGTGAGGAACAAGGTGAAATATTTCGCCAGGATATTAAAATTATGGAGGTCCACTATCAAGGAAGATAGGATACGCACATGATGGCTGATTACTGCTGGAGTTTAAAAAGGGACTGTACCAAAACACATTCAAGATTGTCACGAAATAGAAGCTTCCGAAGTATTCAGAGACTAAACTTCGTCTCACCTTAATAAAATACAAATGGGGAAGGCATATGAGCCTATTTACACTAGTTTCTAGGTAAATTATTAAATATTTAATTGTATTC
>CM063498.1:159297419-159312419 GCA_032207245.1 Pardosa pseudoannulata | reverse complement strand
GTTTTTTAAGTGCAATTCTCTATGATAATATAAAAAATAAAACTAAAAATGTAAAAAGATGAACTAGTTTCTACGATTAAAGAAAAAAGTTCTCCGAACGTAGACGGATATCTTAACGTCTTGTTAAAATATTCGTAGGCCAAACTATGACCGAATGGTTAGGGCGCTGATCTTCGGTACCGGAGTTTGTAGGTTCGAATCCCAATGTGGCATGGATATTCGTAGCCGTTCGAAATCGGTTTTAAGCACTAGGTTTCGGTCTCATTAGCCGTCGTGTGGGAAAAGAGTAGCCCGTACGCTCCAAACAAAGCCAAGCCAAAATGTTTGTAGCGAGACAGTTATAAACAACAGAATAAAGATTGCACAGGATCTGGGGGTTTTCCTTGGAGAATGCACGGGTTATTAAAAAGAAAGAAAGGGTCACACGTAGCAGTTATTGATTCAGACTTTAGTTTTGAGAAGTGTGGAAGGAATGCAATCTCATTGACTCACGTCCTTGAATTAATTTAGGAGGCTAGGAGAATATGAAAAATTAAAAGTTAAGAATATAAAAAATAGAACTAAACTGGTTGAAGTTTGGAGAAATTAAGAAGCAATAAAATCTCTGTATGTATGTATGTATGTATATATATATATATATATATATATATATATATATATATATATATATATATATATATATATGTCATGTCTGTTCATGTACATTCCTCAATGGCTGGATTAATCTTCGAGAAATTTTGCCTGTTGATTAAGGTAAAACCTGGGAAGGTTTTAGTCAGGTCAAAGGAATGTCAAGATCATGATGGAGATAAGAAGCTTTTTTGCCTTCCATCGGGTTTGGCGACCATTTATAGTATATCTTTCTTTTTTAATGACGTACTTAACGGTAATTAAAATGTTGTAAGTAATGTAAATCATACGATAGTGTTTAAAATTAGATTTAAGACTATATTAGTTTTGGTGCTTTTTTACCAGGTTTAGTTTATTAATATTTATCTATTTTCAGATGGTATGTTTCTTTCATTTAAAAAAAAAATTTCGATAGAGCAATTTGTCGCTAAGCCACGAACTACTGTAATGCCCTTCCTATTCATTTTCATGTATTCAACAGCCAATAGACAAACAATAAACTTTCGTTCCGTTTGAAACTAAAGAAAGAATTGTCATAAATTGAGATTTGCCTTGCTGCTTGAAATTACAACTGTTTTTCATCAGATTTCAAGTTTTTTGATTAATGCGAATGAAATCTTACAAACTATATGTTACCACTCAATGAAAGGTCTTGTACTTATCAAACTATACATTATTTTAATTTAAACATCAAATAATTTAATTATTGTGATTGTATTCTTAAATTTTGAATTTTCAATATTAAAGTTTTAAACATAATTTTTAACACCATTTACATATAAATGGTTTATGTATAGATTTTAAATTATGCCTATTGTAAAACTATAGTGTTGTCAATTATGTTTCTGAAAAATTTGTATTGCGATAGTATTTTGTGATATTTAGCTCGCAGAATATTCTCTAATTTTTATGTTGTTGGTAAAAAAAATCATTATAAAACTATTTTCTTCAAAGAGCATTATATCTTTCTAATCCTTTAAAATTTACGAATAAAAATTCTTTAGGGTTTAATGGAGTTAAGTTACAAATGTTATCTATGAACCTTATTAGTGTGAGGTATGTGAAAAATGTTAAACATTCCTTCGAGGAATAAGAATTTTTTTTTTTTTTTGGGGGGGGGGTTAATTGGGAAACCACACCTTTGTAAAAAAGGAGAATAATACTCTATTAATACAAATTATAATGGGAAAAAATGAATGATTATCATTAAAGCGATGTAATAAATAAATAGTTGCAGAGTTTATAAATACCGTTTTGGGTAGGTATTATTATTTGGGGTAATAAGACAGAAAAATCGAATCCCCGATCCTTCCATGCAAAGCAAGTTTAAACATGTATATTTCAAAGCAAAAAATAAATTAGGTATGGTCCTATTATCTATTGATAACTTTTCTAGATATCTTATTTTCGAAACTCTATTAATCGTTCTGTATTACGTGCTCTGTATTTTTATTGTATTCCTGTATTACTTCTTATTCCCCATATTCTGTTTTCTTTTATTGTTCTGTAATTTCTCCTTAGTATATTTCTTTCAAAAATTAACAGTTCATTTTCGTCTGCTTTTATTGTCCAGCACTCGTTTCAATATAAAAACTATTGGTCCATTTGCTTTTTTAATTTTTTTACTTCGAATTTTATTCAATTCCTATTCAAATGATACTCTGCGATTCTATAAATGTATATGTGTATATGTATGTGTATATTATATGTGTATGTATATGAGTATACTTTTAATTCTAATAATTACCACTGCTTTGTCATTCTCGTTCCCTTAGGGGTGCTTCTGCTAATAGTAGGAAGGGTTTTCACCCTCATCTTGGTCTGCGAAGTGATAAGTCTTTCGGAGTTGGTCGTGATGGAACTGTTCCCTTC
Source organism: Pardosa pseudoannulata (assembly GCA_032207245.1). Classification (NCBI taxonomy): domain Eukaryota; kingdom Metazoa; phylum Arthropoda; class Arachnida; order Araneae; family Lycosidae; genus Pardosa; species Pardosa pseudoannulata. The sequence continues at coordinate 159,309,917 of CM063498.1, read as the reverse complement.
TTAGCTAAGTAGCTAATTGGATGGTGCGCGATACTCCTTATGGTATTGAAACGGGATTATTTAGAACTTATATGCTATTGTTATTAATCTAGTTGATCTAGAAAATAACAAGAAACAAGATATTGTCCTTTAATTAAATGAGAGAAAATTCAAAATACGATCATTCCCTCTAAAGGGTAGAAAATAAAGTTCCAATTTAACCGAGGATTACTGGGATTGGTGAATTGTGATGCCCGAAAGCACATGGTCATATTCTTTGCTGAAATCATTGGACTGGAGCGAGTATATTGACCGGCCTTCACGTTTGAAGTGATTCGGCCAAGATAAATTCGTTGACCGCTCCTTGGAAATTCGTTCCTCAACCGTAGAACATACTTGACGAAGGACAGATGAAGCCAAGTTATTTGGCAAAATACATCTATTAAGTGGATGTGCTTCAGAATAGTTTCTTGTTTACAACGTGATATGGTATCCTTAGAAGTAAATTGAATTTATATATATATATATATATATATGTATATATATATATATATATATATATATATATATATATATATATATATATAATATATTATATATACATATACATATTCACAGTCACAGGGGCTTAATTTTGGCGCTTCAACTGAGGGGGCAAAAGTCGAAATCAAAAAATTAAAATATGAATAAAACGTCAAAAAGTTGGAGGGGCAAAAGGGCAAATTTGCCCCTTCTCTAAAAATTCTGCGGGAAGGATTTGACCCTCGTTGCTCCTCCCAAATTATGCCTGTATATATATATATATATATATATATATATATATATATATATATATATATATATATATATATATATATATAAATGCATACATATAAATAATATATGTATGAGTGCATTTCAAATAAAATTGCCTTCTAGTTGCTTTTTATAAACATGCAAAATAATAAATTGTTGAGAAAATTTCAAAATGCATCTTACTAAGAGAAAAATATAAAATATACTCTTATTTCACTTGTTTTTGTACTTTCTAGGTGTAAAATACATAATCGTAAAACGGTGTTTCCAACATTAGATTCTTCCTCCTCTACAATACAATTTGGGTAATGCACTATTGTTTTATTGTAAATACTCTGCTGGAAATACATTTTAAGATACATTTTGTTTGATAGTGTAAAGCGCATGCCTGAATGGATATCTTTTTCGCTAAATTTGTTCCTCCTTCGCTAAAATGTTTTCTACACTTGAGTGTTTGGAATTTCGCGTCCCGTTGACTCCCATCTCTCACCACGATGACGCAACTTTCACTAATTATGAAGATGCAGTATTTTTTAAAATGTTATTTGGAGTATTCGAAGGTACGAAGTAACTGTTCAATTGCAGATCAATGCTAAACATAATATACGAATTTCACGATTTCCGCGGCATATTTTCCCACTCTTCGCGTAACAAGCATCACGCAAATGCAAAATTGTGACTTTTCTAACATGAATAGTTAGGCTATATATTATAAGTCTTTCGCTTTGAGCCTTCCAGGTGTGTAATTGACGTCCTTCAAAATGAAAGTTATATTAATTTTAAAACTTAAAATAGTGTTTAGATTATATTACATACCAGCAATAAAGTGAATTTGGAAAATAAAATAATTCGCAGAACGCATGGAAGAAATAATGCATTTTAATTTTTTTCCCATAAAATTTAACAGCTAAAAGAGGTATATTTCACAATATTTGACAAAATTATCTTTTTCTGTTAAAACCGTTTAAAAATATTTGATTTTTTCCCCTTGGTATAGTCTGGTTGTGGGTTTAATGCTTTTATTATTATCATTTTATTTTGTAAATAATTTATTAGTATGTTAAGTTACAGTTAAGATTATTAACTCTAAATCTACTTAGAAGATCCTACAGTATCTGCTCCAGTCAAGTATACTAGCAGGATACTCAACAAAGCATTTGTTCAAGTATGGAAAACAATTTCAAACATATTTGTTCGATAGATTTTTCAAAAAACTTAGCTAATTTAATGTAATTTAATTGCATAGTTTTTAATAGTAGAGAAAATTATAGATTTGAGAAGAAAAAGCCCGTAAAATTAAATACTCCATGACACATATAAGACTAAACAGTGTTGAAAATCTTACATCGCGATATGTAACTAGTTTTGTATCGTCATTTAACGATATATCTATATGACAAGGCCATAGGCAAGGGGGAGATTTAGGGGGCTGATCCCCTCCCGAAATTCTAGAAGACCATTTTGTCAAAAGAAAATGTTCCACGTGTGTGTAGGTGCCATATGCAGAGCTGTATAACAACATGTTAAAAAAATGTTTTGGTTATAAAAAGTTTTGTCTATCCGCTATCCGAAAATTTAACGTTTTCTCTATATTCTGCTATATTTTGCTTTTTCTCGCTAGAAAGTTAACAATGTTATCAAATCTTTTTAATTATTTTAGTTAAAAATGGATCATTGTGATACCTCATCCATTCCTTAATAGCTTAATTTTGTTTTACTAAATTATCATTCACAAATAATAATAATTTTCCTCTTTAGTCCCCCCTCCCCAGGAAAAAAAATTTCTGGCTACGGCCCTACTATATGAGGAATAACATTTTGATAATTTTTCAAGCCTGTTTAAAACTTTATTGCATTACATCCTTTTACAATGTGCCTAAAATACAAGCGTTTATTGCTTTGTTAAAGTATTTTAATTCGTAGGAATTAATATTCTATAAAATAATTTTGAATTATTTACCGTGACTTGAAGACATTTAAATTCTATTCTATAAGCAGTTAAAGTTATAGTATGTATAAAAATACCTGAATATAATTTTTATTTTGTGACAAAAATACAAGTTTGTATTTTTCGGCATATGTTTAGTAATTAGGTCCAATTAAAAATTTTTTCTATGCCTTACTGGTTAAATTTTCGCACAATATCTGTATGTGCCAGCAATAAAAAAAAAAGATTTAACAATGTTGATAAATCGGCGATTACTTATATCACGTTCTGTTATTCTCTCTCAGAATGTTAAGAAATCGAAAAGGCGATGTTCATATATCGGGGAACGCTATATAGAGCATGCTATCACCTCCCTCACTAATTCCAAAAAATGATTTAATTATGTAGATAAATCGGTGATTACTTGCGCACGCATTCTGTTACACACTCTCTCTCTCTCAGAATGTTAAGAAATCGAAAAGACAAAGTTCATATATCGAGGAACGCTACATCGTGCATATGACCATATTGCTCATGAAATCAGAAAGACGATTTAACGATGTAGATAAATTGGCCATCATGTTACATCCCGTATGCTCTGATACAAGACCAGAGATCGGAAAGACGATGTGCGTATATTGGGACGTACCCTTCGGGACCATTACATCAAACATATATTCTGAATATCGGAGAGACGATTTCATATTGGAGATCGGCGGAGAAGCTTAAATCGTTTTAACTATAACAACGTTCGTTTTACTTCGTGACGTATCGCCGAACTGAAAATTTTGAAAATGTGTCCCGATGTTGCATGTTATATTGACATTTTGCGATATACCAAAGAAACGTTCAGTAATGGTAACATATAATATACTGTATAAATCGGTCTATAACTTACGTTTTAAAAGGTTTGGTTTGGTTTGGAGTGCTACGGTCTACTTTTTGCAACACAAGGGCTAATGAGACCGGGACCTACAGCTTAACGGCTACGAACATCCATGCCACTGTGGGGTTCGAACTCACGAACTCCGGTACCAAAGGCTAGCCCCCTAACCAATCGGTCATAATTTGGCCACGTTTTAAAAGGAATTTTCAATGTTATATTTTAAATACGTTGAGAATTAACTGGGGTGTGGTGAAGAGGCCGACATAGCGTCAAGGCCGGCCGTGAGTCTAGTGGTATTTTAAATAAAACTAACTCTTTCTGCTGAATTTTGTTTAGTATAATATTAATAAATATGTGACTGGTATATGCTATGTAACATGGTATTTGGGCTATGATGCAAAAAGAACCACACTAGGTTGAAGATCTATCAAAATGGCGTCTTAGGAGAAAATGGTGCTCAAAACTCTTTCTGGAGATCCCAAGCTCCAAGCTTCTTCCTCTGAGCTCTCTCTCCGAAGGGGTCTGCAGATCATCTAAAAAAAAAGTTCGTTAGGGAGCGTTGCTGGGCCGAAGCGGGCTACTCCGCGGTTAGCAACCCCTCTTGACCAATAGGGTCGAAGGAGGGTCACTCCGCTTTCACCTCTAGGTTGGTTTCGCTCTGGCTGGTTCAACTGTAACTCTGTTACATGGGGAAAAATTCGTTATACATTAAATAATTTTTTTTTTAAATTTTTTAAATTTCTGTGACCTTAGAGACATTTTTTAAGAAAATAGGTACCTGTTTTTGCTTTTGTAAGAACACCTATTAATTCAAAAGTTTGAAAAATATTTCATTATCATTTTATAGATACATATCACGCAGCTTTGAACTTACTTTCTGTTTATCTGTCCTTATCTTCTTGAAGCATTTTACTTTTCAGACGTAATGATAGCAAAGTTCAGGTTTCGTGTACCATTTCAGTTTCTGTTATAATTGGATGCTAGACACGCAGTTTTTACTGTAATCTTATTCCACATTTCTAAACTTAGTGTTTAGTTTCGGATATCTTGGCTCTAGATACATATGATATGTTATAGGAAAAATATTTCAGCTTGATGAACTTTTTATATTAAAGTAATTGGATTATGTTCTTGGCCGACGATTTGAAGTCTAAAAGGTACACTTTTTTTTTAAAAATTTTCCATTGAAACCCATTAAAAATAATGAGTGTTCTAATAATGAACTCTTATACGGTATTCTAATGAACGAAGTTTTAAAATAATACTTCGATTAGAAATTTATATTATAAAATTAATGATCACGTTGGAATATAAATAAGAGCAGATTCTATCTATTAATATAACCAAGTTTCTGCATTTGTACTTTCATGATACTTTCTTTTATATATAATTTATATTAATATACATATTTAGAGAAGAAAATGCACTTACGTTTTATTAAGCCTTTCTTGAAAACATTTCCAAGCAATGTAATTTTTTTATAAACTTAATCTATTTTTTTATTTTACTATACACTGTAAAGGAGGGATGTATTTTATTTTCACAAAATGTTAGCGTCTATGTATATATATAGTATGTCTATGTATATTTATACACAGGATGAATGTAAAAATGTTTATTGTATACACGAACGTCCACAAACACAAATACAACTAAACATAAACAATATACACACACATATATATATGTATGCATATATATATATATATATATATATATATATATATATATATATATATATATAGTATGTCTATGCATATTTTATACACAGGATGAATGTAAAAATGTTTATTGTATACACGAACGTCCACAAACACAAATACAACCAAAGATACACAATATACACACATACATATATATGTGTATATATATATTTATATATATGTATATGCAATATATATTTATATATATGTGTTTTCAATATATATATATATGTATGTATATATGTATATACATATATTCCATATCGGAATATTTGTTAACGTGCTTTGTGAATATCATAATGTAATTAAACATGAGCTACCATGTAAGCACACTGAATTTGATCAATTTGCGACAATGGAACCGCATAATATTATTAAAATTTCTTGCTAGGGATTTTTACGCAAAATTAAAAATCTCAAGATAAGAACACGAAATAATTTAGATATCAAGCAACGACATTGAAAAAGTTTAAACTTGAAACCAAATGAACTTAATAGTCAGCATGTGTTGAAATGTATAGCTGCAGAAATCCAAGTTGAAGTTCTGGAATATCTCTGTAAAGTTGTAAATGATAGCGGTAGACATTTCAAGTCGTAGAACAGTTTTTACCCTACCGTTACCAATATTTTAGTTAAAGTGATAAAAACATCACTCTGGTGACAGAAGGATGTACTGTAGTGTTTTCAATTAATCATACACAAAAAATGTTCGTCTTTTACACAAGCCGCTTGAAAGTGCTTGCTGATTTTACCATAATGCTCTACGCACCAAACAACGAATCATTGTTTGATGCAATTGTATTCTTTCTGGAGATTCCTTCTGTAGTACTTAAAAAGCTATCTGGTTACAACAGTGCCTTCATTAGATATTTAAGTACTGTGGATCCAATCATGTATGTATGCAATACGAGGAATGACTTACGACGATGCAAGTTCCCATAGTTCCTGGGTTTGAATCCCACTTCTGCCAGGGATGTTTATAGCTGTTCGAAATCAGCTTAAAGCAGTAGTTTCTGGTGTCATTAGCTCTCGGGTAGCTAAACAGTAGGCCATATCACTCCAAACTTATCTACCAATCATCAAAGACATTCTTAAATTCAGCTGCTAAAATTTTGCATTTTACGGCTGGACTTCAACACGTTTCGTTCCAGTGTAGAATTGCGAATAGCTTAATAGATGGAACAAAACAAAATTATTTATCCCGAAAACCAAACCAATCAACTAACCCATAGTCATGCCTTTTTATTTTTGCTATTTTCATAAAACAATTATTCATTTTTGGATTTATTTTATAATGACCAAAAAACTTTTTTTTATTAAAGTTTTGATGATAAAAATCTGTGCTTTTTATTATCTGCTTTGAAAGATAAATGGCGAAAATACTGCGCAGAAGTTTTAGTTAAATTAATAATATTAGTAAACGTTTGTGACATTTTCTCCCACTAAGTTTATATCTATATACTTAAATTAAATAGATATTTCGTGTTACCTGAAATAGACCATAATAATACCTTATGCTCCATTTGAAATAACAAGTACTATGCCTTATTCTATGAAAGTTTGATCTGACTTTCTTCCCAGCACTATTATCTCAAGGTCACGTTTTTAATGGAACAAAGTTGTTCACCTCTCCCAGTACAGACAGTGCCAGTACTGGGGACTTCGCGGAAAAACAAAAAGATCATCATCGAGTGGCCATTGGTCTCTCCCAGTCTCAGGAGTGATCTGAATACTAAGGTCTAATCGATCAATGCGATCCGCAGAGACCCGGCTATTTCGAAAGGGCGGGGCTCGCACTTGGTCAGTCGGCCAAAGTCGGGAATACATTTTTTCATCTTGTTTTGTAAGAGTAACTAACAGTGACCTTTAAAAGGAGACGCTTATAGGACTGGCAGGGTGACAAGATGTTTCTTCGGCGAACTTCGTGTAAGTATCGCGTTAAATGGTAGGTGCGACATAACTTTGCTTTGTCAAGATTTTGTCGCGGAGTCTCTTGCAGAACTCCATTAATAACGTTTCGGGTGTGTAAGTCAGAATTTCTGCACGCTGAGCTGCTTGTTAGAAAACCCAGCACGCCTGAATTAGATCGTTCGATTTTTCTTCCTTTTTTTTAGTTTTCAAATATTTTCGCACTAATGAAATAGGCATATATTCATACATACTCATACGATGTACCTGAATTTCCAAAAACATTTTTGGCTGAACGATGGACAAATGGTCGGGCGTTGCTCTTCAGTACTGGAGTGGGATTTGAATCCCACTTTTGACATGGATACTCGTAGCCGTTTGGAATCGTCTTTAGGTAATAGATCCCAGTTTTATTAGCCCTTGTGTAGCAAAACAGTATACCGTAACGTTCCAAACCAAACCAAACCAAACCCGAGATATTTTGGAGGAAATCAGTTAGCAAATCTACGTCATTGAAAAATTAAGTAATACGGTTTTATACTTGGGGAATATGGAGGACATTAAGATGCGAAAATTAAGTAGGCTATGGTTTAAAGGAATTAGCAGGTTTTCATCCATATATAAATACTTACACTCAGTTGTTATTCACACGCTCGCGCGTGTTTGTGCATGCGTACGTGAAGAACAACTGAGTGTAAGACGCCACATGCTTTCTTTTCTTTGCAATACATTTTGCTGAAACTGTAAAGCCGTGTCTACTTGAGTTAATAACTGGTTAAGAAACTTACCTTCTTGCTAGGGTGGTTGTGCCTCGTTTGAGTCAAGTTAATAATCCACCGTACAGAACTACTTGACTTGCATCACAACTTAACGCAATCTGGTACTCTATTTGACTGAAACTGTTTACACGAGTCATGCATTACACTTCATCAGATTTTTCTACTTAATATCCTACTTGACTCGTGTACTTGCGATTTAAAGGTCTGTTTATCGGTCATACTCTTTATGTAGGAATTCCCTTCAATAGTTGTATAGCCAGAATATTGTCTTTTCAAACAGTACAACAAGTAAATGTGCATACTCGGGTACTGTCAACACAAAAACATATTCCAGCAGACAGCTGAATCTGTAAGATAAACATTTCTTTAAGTTACAGCCTAGAACAAATTGGTATCCACATCTATCAACATTCGGCACGAGTCTTGGCAAAACACCGATGCTCTTACCTGTTTTTTTAATGCTATCTAAACAGATTTTCATCTCAGATTTTGAGAAGAACTCAATTCTTAAGCAATACATCACAAAATTTATCAGATTGATTTGATTATGAATTAAGAACAGTAAAAAAAATAATATGACGTAGGAATGAATTGATATCTGCCCGCTTCCAGTTTGTTAACAGAGAAAAACTTGCCTATTGCCTAATGAATGTACTCCAGCAGTGAGATTTAGAGAAGTGTAAATATTTTTTTCAGAAATATCCACAGGTACAATCTTAATTGTTATCTATAATGGACATCTTTAGACGCACTTCTTTCTTGTAGAAGTATAATAAAAGTAGAAGGTTTTTTTTTTTTGTTTTTTTTTTAAACCGGAACGAAAATGCTTCATACTAAAGAAGAATTCCGCATCACTACAGTTGTTAGACTGAAATAAATGATTTTGTTTAGTTCTACCTGTAAGTGCATTCGCGATCCAATCGTACAGAAGCTGATCGTATTGAAAGAGTGGTTGTAGCCCAAATAAGGTATGCAAAATTTCAACAGCTCAATAGTTTTGATGATTGGTTGATTAGTTTGTAGCTCTATGGTTAACTACTGTGCTACACTAGGGCTAATGAAAACCAGACATACTACTTATAACCGATTTCGAACGCTGACAAAATATCCATGCCAGAAGTATAGCAGAGCCTTAACAATTCGACCATCTTTCGGCGAATGGCTTTGATGAGGCATAAGAGGAAATTTTTACACGATGTAATATTCAGAAATTTGTTAAGCATTTTGAAGAGGTTATTCTCTGTATTCTGATCTAAAGCTTGATCCCTTTATTAATAAATCCCGTATATAATAATAGCCTAAGTTATCTGTCCGTCTGTCCTCCAATTTAAGAAGTGGTTGGACCTGGAATGAATAGCGGCATCCATATTGAATTCTTGATGAGTTAAGATTAGCAAAATTCTAAGCAAGTCTTTAAAACGTTACTCTGGACGTTGTGAGTTGGTTTGAACGTACGTTGTGACGTCACTTTGACGTCAGCTTAATCATTTGCTCGCATAATGTCCGCAAGCTGGCTTCAAAATAACGTCACAACGAAGGTTCGAAACGAACCGCAACGTCCAGAGTAAGATCTTATGATGATAAACAAATTATTGAGCATGTACCAGATAATTCTCAGAAAAAAAGCATTTTTTTCTCGCATCATAAGGTACTTTACAATTCTGGAAAATTAAAAATTTTTCTAATACCGTCATATGACGGGCTACATGCTAGTGAGTAAATAAATAAAAATGTTTTTACGTATATAAAACAATTTTTGAGATATTTAGAATTGGAAATTACTCAGAATTGTAGTGTAATGGATGAGAGTCCAAGTTAAATGGATCTTCTCTTCCTTGCTTTTTTATGAATTTAATGGAGAAACTGTTGGCCATCTGAGAAAATAACTGTATAACATTCGACGCAGTGAAAGTAGCAGAACTTGAATTTTCCTTCAATTCATGGGGACTTGTTTTTATTATTAGATGTCACTTGATGCAAAGCCGCAAGTATTTGTTAACCATTTTATTGTGGAATCTACTATATAGGTAGAGACCTACCATATAAATAGGTCAACTTTTCTCCCTATGAAAGGACAACACTAATGATAGTCAAGCCTTACGTCGGACAGCTAACTTAATAAAAATAAATAAAAAATAGTTGACTTGAAGGCAAAATTCATTTTCAGTAAAAATCAATTTATTCACATGCACGAAAAGTGATATATCAGTGCACTATTCGGTGACTTCCCCCAATAACTTGATGCGAAGCATAGTTAAATATAAAAAGAAAATTTAACGTTTGAATTTAGTTCAGATTATTTAATCTGAATGTAACTGGAAAACCATACTGTCATCATATTTATGATGCCAGTACGCTGTTTTGATTCTGTACATTACTGCCAATAAATATTCCCGCAAAGAAGATTCAGTCTTCAAATTATTTGAAGATAGATGGATAACTGCGATCACTTCCCGTGGACAATAAATTATTTTTACCCTCGTTAGTATCTGACTGAGAAAAACTTCCGGTTCAGGAAAAAAATTAGCTCTTTTTTTTATTAGTATTGCTAGAGATTGGCTAGGAAAATGAATTAGACCAAAAGCGACCTCGCGTTGTAGCCATCGCATGCCTGTTGGGCGGTCAAGGACCACGTGTGCGTCTATTTCACGCAACATGCTTCTTTGGAAGTATCCTCTCATTTGCACAAAACAAACAATGCATATTTACGGGCTTTTAACTAAAGTTTGGGAAACCACCCACTTGACTCTCTGTTGTGGAAAAGGGCATTAGCATAGAACCATGCAGACATATTTTGAGATATGTACAAAAAATATACATTTATTTATTTACATGGGTTAAAGAGAGGGAAAAGCTATTGTGAAAACAGTCAAGAAAAAATTACTTAGAAATTACTTTTGTTAACGTTTAATGCTTGAAATAACTCGACTAACTTGAAATAATTTGGAATAACTGTCGAAATTAAATTACAATTGTGCGTTGTATATTTTCTACGTTTAATGGATTTACATTATGAATACAATTTTGAATCTATCTTCCAGAATTTTATATTCCGTCTCGGAGCATTTTTGCATTTATTACAAGTATACACACATATATATTGTAATACTAGACTCAAGACTCGAGTTGGTGTTACATGGGCCCCTGGTTTTTTTTTTCGGCTGCCGGAGACGGACACCCCGAGAGAGGGTGGGCAAGCCCTGTTCCAGGGAGGTTCAACAGGAGGGGGCGAGAGATGCCACCCCCTCCCGCGCCAGCTGCGGAGAAGGACATTTTTCCCGTGGAGGCGAAAGCTTGACCATGAGGGGGGGATTCCACCCCTGTCCTCGCGAAGAGGAGTGGGGAGAGGCCCGCTCGGAACGACGCAGAACGGACATTCTTCTGAAAGGAGCTGAGACCGAGAGAGGTGTTTTCCGCTCGGCACAATTTGTTTTCTTTCCTCGGTCTTATTTCAGCCACGTTTAGGCGTAAGATGTTGACTGTACATAGGTCTTAACAGAATTTGTAAATAAATGTTTAGTCAAGAATTTTGTCACTGCAGTGCTTAATTGTCGGCAATATAGGCTTTAATCGAACACAAGATACCTGCTCCAGTAACAATAGGTGAGCAGGTACAGAAGCGAGGCCTGCGGTCATCGGAAAGTGCAGCCAGAGACGTGCGAGGCGCGACATATATGTATGTGTGTGAGTAAGAAAAAAGTAACTTTATCTCCAAACGAATGTAGCAATTTGGTATAAAACTCCGAAAACGGTCCCTTAAGGAATATTGTTGTTGTTGTCTTCTGTCACTTGGTCAAACCAAGCATGATCGAGCCGGAGGCTACTTCGAATTAAAGCAAAAGGGTGCGGTCGAATTAAGGCAAAAGGGTGCCTTTCGTTTTGAGCACTTCAAGGGTGAAAGTACTACTTATTCTCAAGTGGGTCCTCGTAATTTTTGAAGCAGGAACCAAGCAGAAAACCCATAAACTTGGCTTGCCACCCCCAGAGGTATTAATTGAGAAATTGGAGGACATTGTGACCACTAACATATTTTATCATTAAATAACACGACGCATCTTAGGCCGGCTCCAGTCCCGAACCCGCAACCTTTCAGTTACGAAATCGCTGCTTTTTCCGACTGAGCTACTGCTGTTCAAGGAGAAATTAAGGAGTATTTTATTTTCGTAGTCAAAGATTTTCATTATTTAAATTTTGTTTCTTTGTAAATGTTGTGTGTTATGTTTGATTAGTTGTCGACTGAGCTACCGCGGCTCAGGAAAACAAAATAAAAGAATCGGCTTTTAAGGAATATTGCGTCAACAAGCATCGGATAATCTGATACATAAAAGATACCGAAACAAATTTAAAACCAAAAATCCTCATTACAGCTCCAGAAAATTCTCAGCGCTTATCAAGTCTACGATCAGGGGTGGAAACCCGTGTGACACTGTAACCCCCCCCCTTATCTATTTAGCCCCGTCGCTAAATTGACCACTGGGGCTACATTTTAAGACTTCAGTCATGGGAGTCTAAGAATTAAAC
>CM063498.1:159277419-159284919 GCA_032207245.1 Pardosa pseudoannulata | reverse complement strand
AACGATTAAAGGTGACTTCATTTTCGTACATAGTTTTATTCCTTACTGGCATGCTTTCCAGAAGCCCTCGAATATATTTATCGGCCGAACAATGCCCGGATGGGTAGAGCACTGTTCTTTGGTACAAGAGATCGTGAATTTAAATTCCACTTTTGGAATAACATTCGAAGTCGTTTGGAATAGGCTTTAAGCAGTAGGTATCGGTTTAACCTGTAATAAGTATACTGTCTGTAGCGTTCCTAATCAAACCAAACTAAATTTAGTACTGTCTACCAAGCAACAACTTTTTATCATAAAAACACCTAATTAGTTTCGAACTTGAAAATATGAAATTTAGCTCTAGCACTTTCTACCAAAAAACTACTTTGTACCATAAAAGCACCTAATTAGTTTCCGAATAGAAAAGCATTAAATTTAACAGTCTACCAAGCAATTACTTTTTTTCCCATACAAACTTCACATAACATGGTTTGAAATGTATTCCGCCATTTTCAGTATAACACTAAAATACCACCTTTTAACACATTTACTGGAATAAATGTTTTAATGTAATGAATTCAAGAACTCTAATGAATGGGTAGCGTCTGTTTGTAACATTTATTTTAGAAAATGAAACGAAATGAAAATTCGAGAGTTACGTGACACTTTCTCTTCAATTTTTTTAGTGCAACGGATTTGAAGCTTATGCCTTGATCAGTACATCAGAAACGGTTTCCACAATATCGGCTGATTTTATAAGAAAAATCCGGTAAGCTGAAAAAAAATCTTATATTATTTGTACTTTGTTAGTGAAGTTTTGCAGAAATGTTTAAATTGTGTAATGTTGTACAGTACTTTTATACAATTTACTTTCTCGTGCTGGTTAATCTGAAAATAAAATTATCGGATTATGAAAATTTACTCATTTAGTTTATTAGAAAACTATCACTCGTCAAGGAAAGTTTAGTGATTCTTTGTTAGAACTTATTAGATTTTTGTTTCACAATAGAAAGATAGAAAATTAACACATTGTGTACGGGTACATTTCGCAGCGGAATTGTACCGGGAGCGGGAGTTTAGAGCGTACTTTTAGTTATTCAGTTAAATCTCAATAGATGGAAAATTATTTAATTTTTTAAAAACTTTTCTTATTTTATATTGAAATATATAAACAAATATATATATATAAATACAAATATATATATATATATATAAATACAAATATATAATATATATATATATATATATATATATATATATATATATATATATATATATATATATATAATATCATTTTCACAAGGATAAATAAAATGTTAATTTTAAATCTAAATTGATTTTTTTAATCAACCTTCCCGTTCTGTGGTTCCGCATCGACTGATGTAAAAACTAGTTTTTATTTGTCTAAAATTTTCCAGAATCTATGTAGTAGACAAGAACATTCGGCTTCATTTTCCTGTATATACCGTTATTTTTATACCTACAAACAAACCATGTTGTTATACTAACCCGTACTAGTACGTACCAGCGCTCAAGTATCAATCGTCAGAAAACGTACTAGTACGTGTCCCGCATACAATGTGTTAATATTTTCTTAATATTTTTACCAAGTTCTAATAGTTAGTGCAATTATATAGTACCTAGTTTTGTTTCATAATATGAAAAACAATATTGTCTTAATAAATACTATATTTATAATGCAGAGTCCAAAAATACATAATGATAAAATTATTTCTCCTTAAATAGGCTTGTCGATCAAGTTATTCCTGAACCAAGCCATGTATATAATCCTCTAGCTTTACATCAACCAGAGCTCAAAGGTAAAATAAAATACATCGACCTTACCATAGGTTCTTGGCAACAAGTAGCACAGTTTGATGTGGGTAAGTTATAATCACCGAATGTATATATGCTTAATCAGAGGAAATTTTATATAATGAAATTATTGGATTAAAAATATATATCCATTTCATTCAACATTCTCTTACATAACTGCATTTTTTACCTTTGATACTGCTCTAAGCTTTTCTGTTGTTATGAACTAGATCAAGGGTTACCAAATTTTTTCCTACGCAGACAAAATTTTTTGCTTATTAAAAAGAAGGGGGTGGGTTAGCATGTTGCACATTGTAGGAACGCACAAAAATAAAACAGATTAACTATAGTTAGTTACATATTTATTTCTATGAAGCAGGCACAACTTAACTACATTTTATTATATGATTTGTTTGTGTTTCAAATAATACGTCTGGTATACTGAAGAGTACTCGCCATTATTAGTAACAATTTTACAGACGCCATTATTAGTATGTTTTACAGACGTAACTAATTTTCTTGTATCGCTAAAAATATGTCTCGAAGACATTTAGAGTCATAAACAATGTTTACTCTCCATTTGTAAAACGTAGTTATGTAACGCCACTGGATCCTCTGATAGCGTATGGGTGTCGAAGTGGTTATGACACGACGTACAGCTTATAATAATAACTACCTTTATTCTTGATTAACTAGAAGGAAAATACAGGGCTCAGATGAGCTGGTACGCACCTAAAAGTCCCAGGTTCGACGCGAATCTAAAAAATAATCTGTGGTCAGGTGCCGACGGATAATGTTGTACAGAGGTACAACTGCGACTCCTTGAGTCCCACACAAAACTGGAGAAAGGCTTTCCAAAGAAACAAACCGCAACTCTCGTTGCCTTTCGCTCGTCACCTCGTAAGGAATCTCGCCTGAGAAAAACTCGCTCCACCTGACGTCACCTTTCACCTCTTCCCATTGGCTTTTCCTGTCGCGTCGCCGTCCTTCTAGCCTCCAATTGGCGCCTCACAGTCTAACATTTCGGCGTCGCGTCCGACCTTCCAATCACCTTGAACATCTCAAGACGTGTCGAAGCGAAAACCCTTTGTAGTATAGTGTCAAAAACCCAGACAGAAAGTCGCTTTTGTCTGGACTTTAACAAAGCCTCTTTGTGAAGCCAATGGGGATGTAGCAACGTCACAGCCTGTCCATGTAGTATTGAACACATATAGCATAATTCATAGGGAGAAAAAACTGATCTGAAGTAGAAGACCGGAAGATTTTTAGTTAGCTCTATCAAAGTGTTTTTTAGTAATTTAATTTGAAAACTACGTTCTGGGGTACATAGTTATAGAGGAAAGTAAAATTGCTGATGTAGACATTTTAATTAAATGGTGGTAACATCTCTAAAGTTAAAAATAGATTTGTAAACATCAATTGAATCATATTGTTAAAATAAATCGCAATTTCTTATCAATCTTAATTTGTCTCACAATAAATACCATATCAGTTAAATCATATAAAAATTACCTATCATAAAACCCATCTAGCGATCAGTTTAACAATTCGGTTTCACTGAAATACATTAGGGTGTTTGCTTTCCTCGAACTATTATCCGTATGACATCATTGTAATTAAAATTAACAGCTTTGATGTACGGAGAAAATATTTCGATCCATTATCAAGCCTTCAGTTTCTGCCTTAACTTAAATTTCCATCAAAATAACCTCTTTGACAAAAATAAAAGCTTTAGAAGACGATCCTTTCATGAAGGCCGAACGCTCGCCAATTGGTTAGGGAGCTGATCGTCGGTACCGGAGTTCGTGGGTTCGAATCCCACTATGGCATGGATGTTCGTACCCTTTCGGAATCAGATTTAAGCAGTAGGTCCTGGTTTCATTAGCAATCGCGTGCAAAACAGTAGACCGTAGCGCTCCAAACCAAACCAAACCTTTCATGAAGATAAAAGTTATTCTAAGCAACTTGAACCTTCTCTCCTTCAAATGTTAAATAAAATAAAACTGTCCAAGGCACTTGCCTTATATTTTTCCAAGATAGTTAACACCATTTCATGAGGTCTGAAGAGATTTTACTAAAGATGCTCCCAATTAAATACTTGTATTCTGTTTACTCTATTAATCTATTACTACATTTTAATGGGTATAGGGTATTTTAAGTTATCCATGCTTTTGCATTCAGTTTATTAGTTATACCTATATAACAATATTGTCTTACTGTTCATTCATTTTCTCTTTTATAGTGGAACACTACATCTCAGATATCACCTTGGGTATAGATTTCTTAAGAAAAACACAGGTAAGGAAATTTTTGGTTATCTTTCGTATAAAAACCTATCCTATCACATGCCTTAAAATGAGATCCATAAACTGATTAAAAAATATTCTAATACATAAATATAAGCCGATAATACCGAAATCTCTGTTTAATAACTATAAAAGAAAGATTCATTTACAAAATCCTGAAAAAATTTAAATTCTCTTTTAAAAAAATGCAAGTTTAATTTAAAAGTTTAAGATTTCTCCAGGGATATATAACATTTCAAATTAATTTCCGAATATGCTCTTAGTTTGGACTAGGTTTTTGTTTTGGTCTTTCAATTCTGATATTGATTTAAACATTATTTTTTAAAAAATAATCTTCAAAGTATTTAACCTTTATCATAGGTGTTTCTTCAACTCTCTCATCGCATTAAACCTTTAATCAGGGCCAGATTTACATGAAAAGAGGCCCTAGGCCATTCTACTTATGAGGTCCTTTCACCTCTCATTTTTAAGTTTGTAAGTTACATGAGAGATAGTAAAATACATCATTACTGTGATATATATGTAAGAAGGGCGAGATTCATAAAAAAAGAACAACACACATTTATTTCTGGTGATGATACATCAATCAATACAACAGGCAAAAACTAGAATATCGTGCACACACCTTTTTAAGTAGGGATTTCTCAGGTAAAAAGACAACGAATAATCCCTAAGCACATTTAATCAAGGGATAAAAATATCCATGTCTAAAGAGAAATTGTTTACTATTGGTTAAAGAAGTACAGACAGAGGCTGGATTAAGTATATAGTGTGTCTGGAGGGAAAAATCAGAATTACCTCGCAAAACCCAATAACGTAATTTATGAACAGAAGTTATTAAGTTAAAATATGTAAATATAGGATTTTAATATTACATATATGAATATATTAAATGAAACATGTTGTGATTGGTATTAACCATTATAAAAAGTGTGGTACGGATAATTAAAGTCTAGGACATTTATTCTCAGCACCGTATACAGTACTTGTAACAACAACTAATCAAACATAACACACGACATTTACAAAGAAACAAAATTTAAATAATGAAAATCTTAACTACGAATATAAAATAGCCTTAATTTCTCCTTGAGCCACGATAGCTCAGTAGGCAAAGGCAGTGATCTCGTAAGTGAAAGGTTGCTGTTGCGGGACTGGAGCCGGCCTAAGATGCGCCTTGTTCGCTAAAGGTGACTGGGACACGTAAATTAGGTTCGTGGTCACAAAGTCCTCCAAGTTCTCAAACGATACCTCTGGCGGTGGCAGGCCAAGCTTGGGGGTCTTCTGCTTGGTCCCTTCTTCTAAATTACGAGGACCCAGCGGGGGTAATGTTACTCGACTCCGTAGTATACTTTAAGTTATACGTGCTCCCCAGGTATCTCTAAATATGTTCGCAGCCTTGTTAAGCCGTTAGGTTAATGTCTGTATCGCCTGCTGTATTGGAGAAAAAATTCTCCATACTTTCGGTTCAGTGTTTTAATGTTCATTGTTCTTAGAATAATGTACTTTTAATTTTTCTAACAATTTGAATATAAGCCCCTCTTGATTTTGAGGCCCTACACTGAAACCCAGTTAACCTATAGAAAAATTCGGTCCTGCCCTTAATTACACACACACATACTGTTTTGTATGTGTGTGTGTAATTAAGGGCAGGACCGAATTTAAAAAAAGAAATTTGATTCATCTGAAAAACACTACTTTGGTTCAACTAAGATATGAACAAGCTAAGAAAGAGAATGTTTTATTTTGATATTTGGGCTGTTACAAAACATATAATCGACTCAAACATTGTCATTTCTGTTATTTGTCATCATATTTTAGTTTATCAGTCTCAAGTAATACTTAGGACCACTTTCGCCGAGCGAGCGAGATCACTGCTATACTGAATAGTCCTTCCAATGTGCTTCTTTCTAATTTGCTGCTTGTGGATGCAACTTTATTACTGGTACTGTCGAGAAGATACGGTGGTGGGCATTTTGAACATTGTAAACAAACCAGAATTGACACACGAGTGAAACAACTGAGTAATATCATAAAATACTACAAGGCATCCGATAAAATAGCCGTTATCGTGATAGACTTGTTATAGTCTACAGTGGCATTTGAAATGAATAATGACACCAACTCTTCTTTAAATGTCAAGGGGTTAATTATACTTCTTCAGTATTCTCACGTAACCTTTGGCACTATCGACAAATTGGAGAACTGTCTCCAGCAATGAACGCAGTAGGAATTTATATCTCAAAGTTACAGCTCGGATATTGCCTTTCGAATAGATTTTTTAAAGAAAAAACTCAGGTATTCAGTTAGTTTTGTTGTCTTTCATATAGAATCCAACCCTATTACATTTCTTAAAATGAGATAAAACTTAGGAAAAATATTCTAATGTATCAACATTTGCCGATAATATTGAAAGCTTCATTAAAGTATAACGAAAAATAAGAGAATCGATTACTTAATTCAATAAAATAAGTCAAATTCTTTTGAAATAGGCAACTGTCTATTAAAAATAAATTTAAACTTCTCCCTAAATATTTGACACTTTGAAAGCATTTCCAAATATGTTTGACTACAATACTGTTTTAATTTTTACATTCTTATATTGATTTAAGTATTACTTTTATGAGATGGACTTCATAGTCTTTAACCTTTATCATAGCCATTTAATCGTTTTGTCGACTATCATCTCATTAATAACAGTTCAAGATTCCCGCCTAACTTTCAATAAGGCAATTTGTCGCAACGTCACGAACTACTATAATGCTCTTCCCATTCATTTTCATGCTTACAACAGCCAATAGATAAACAATAAACTGCCCTTCAGTTTGAAACTAAAGCCAGAATTGTCATAATTTGAGAATTTGCCCTACTGCGTGAAATCGCCTTATACTATCGATTAATCGGTGGACTGCTTCCAGCAATAAAAGCTGAAAAAAGCCTATACACTTAAAGACTACAGCTTGGAATATATACATTACCTTGTGTATAGATATCTCAACTCGGCATTCATTTTTTTGTTATCTTTCGTATAAAAACATATCCTATCACATTTCTTAAAACGAGATACATAAACTGATGAAAAAATATTCTAATGTATCAAAATTCACCAATGATACCGAAAATTCGATTAAAAAAAGGCGACAATAGAAAAAATCGTTTGCTAACTTCATAAAAAGTAGAATTCTCCTGTAATAAGAAAGCGTTATTAACAAAAGTTAAAACTTCTCCCTGAATATTTGATATTTTGAAAGAAAGCGTTTGCAAATATGTTTGACTACAATACTGTTTTGATCTTTACATTCTGATATTGATTCAAGCATTAATGTTTTTGATAGCCTTTAAATACTTTAACTTTTATCACATAGCCATTTAAACGTTCGTCGACTCTCATCTCATTAAT
>CM063498.1:159162419-159272419 GCA_032207245.1 Pardosa pseudoannulata | reverse complement strand
TGACTAGAAACACAAACGAAAATAACAGCGTTTTCACCAAATTCTTTCATTTTGCTTTAACTTCTAATTTCCACTCAACAATAGAACCACATTAGTACTCCTTAAGTCTTTTCCTCCAACAAAATTAATTTTTGAAAACATATCTTTTGTGTACATAGTAATCTGAAGTCTGAAAATTTCGGATTGAAGCCCTACCTCCATTGGCTTACGGTCTTGCCACACATGGGTGAAAAGTTGCCTATTCACGGTTTAGAGTATTAAAAAATAAAGAGTTTTTTTTATAGAAGCTTTATTGGTAGATTTTCTTTCAGACAGTTTTCGTATCATTTCAATAAGGCGATTTCAGGCAGTAGGGCAAATCTCAATTTATGACAATTTTGGCTTTAGTTTCAAATGGAAAGGCAGTTTATTGTTTGTCTATTGGCTGTTGTAAACCTGAAAATGAATGGGAAGGGCATTATAGTAGTTCGTGACGTTGCGACAAATTGCTTTATAGCGAGACACTTTTACGCTGGGACACAGAAAACAAAATATTTTTTTCCTAACGCAGTTGGCAATACAGGAACTATATGCCTTCATGCCAATACATTTACCATTACAACGGAAAGAATAATTTCGCCACGTTACATATAAGAATGTATGTTTGCATATCTGTTTGAGATTTGTGGACTTCGACAGCGTTAATCAATCAACATGAAAATTGAATTTTTTTTCAATGCAGCAGGTGATAGACATTATCCTAACGCCTTAACAAGGCTGGAAACCTGTCACTCATTTAGCATTACCCGGAGGGCACGTGTAGCTTTAGGTATGCTACGGACGCGAGTAACATTACCGCGGTTGGGTCCTCGTAATTTAGAAGCAGGTACAAAGCAGAAGACCCTGCTTGGCCTGCCACCCCCAGAGGTATCATTTGAGAACTTGGAGAACATTGTGACCACGAACGTATGTTACGTTCCCCAGTCACCATTAACGAACACGGCGGTTCTTACGCCGGCTCGGGCCTAGAACTCGCAACCCTCCAGTCCGTTGCCTTTGCCAACTGAGCAACCGCGGCTCAGGAAAACAAAATATAAGAAGAATAAAGCAATGAATAAGTTAAGCATTATAAAGAAGTGGTTGTTACTTAAATGTATTCTGTGTAGTTGATATACATATGAAAGAATGTGCCAGTTCCATTTCAATATACGAAATTCAAGATAATAAATTGAATTGAAAGTACATCGCTATCGACGGGCTTTTAACAAAATGCAAAAATAAAGCGAAATCTTAATATTATGGGACAATGCTATTTCATTTATTAAAACAATTCTACTTATATGCTGTTTTAAATAACTAAAAAATGGCCCTTAACATAAAATGCATTTAGGAAATGACGTGCAATTATACTTATTAGTATAATTGCACTTCATTTCTTAAATGCATTTCATGTACTTATGTCTTAATGTTGTATCATTTGAATATCATCTACTTTTAAAATGGAGCATTTTAAATTAAAAATAGCGTTAATTTCCGGGGTCGCTTGGGTTTTAATAAAAAACGATGAAAATATCGTAACCGGTTTTCGTTTATTTGAAACACGGATGAAAGTTATTTGGTAAAATTCACCTATCAAATACTTAATTGTGACGTAATAACAGTTAACTCCATGGCAGAAATAGAGATTGTTTTAATCTCCTTTTATGTGTGCCTTATATATGTTCGTTTTCGTATTTATTGCAATAATATTTGCGCTCAATCATGTTTGCTTTGAATTTATTGCTGTATTCTGGCATAAAGGTTTTACTTTCTCATACACATTTTGGCCTTCAAAGAGCTTTAGACGTTTTCATCAATGTCTGCTGTTATAGTGGATTTATAATTTGAATTTGAAGAATAGGTTTTTTATTATATCGATAGGTGTTTATATTAACGCTTAACGGACAGGTCACGCAAATTTAAGTTTTTCCATTGTGGCTTCTTAGGATGGACCACGTAGATTTACGTTTATCCTTACGTTTTTAGTACACTGCATTAGTTTTCTATTTTATGCACAGCGTTCTTTTATTTTATACCATTAGTTATAGTACTATCTGTCTGTTGTTTCCACTGCGCAGTTTTCTTTTTAGGTAAAATTTTTAAGTAATTTCGTAACATAAAAATGGCAAGCACGAAAAAGTTTCCTGCGGAAGATAAGGAAATTAATGCGAATAACTTATCCGATAAAGGAAGTGATAATGGGTTGGTTGGAGCACTACGGCCTACTTTTTTGAAACACGAGGGCTAATTAGACCGAGACCTACTACTTAAAGCTAATTCCGAACGGATACGGACATCCATGCCACAGTGGGACTTGAACCCACGAACTGGGGTTTCGAAGAACAGAGCCCTAACCAGGAAGTGATAATGAATTAGACAACTTTGATAAAGAAAATGATATTTTTAGTGATGACAGTAAAATTGTTCTCAGAAAAAAATACGCGGAAGTTAGTGTCTTCAAAGGCGACCATATTTCTTAACAACACTTTGGGGACCAATAACGAGGTGCCCCAATCGTAAGGAAAACTTGGTAACACTAGAGTATTTTGGGGAACTTATTCGAGGATATAAGATATTAATATATATACCCACACTTTCAAACTTAACATGACACTGGAACGCTGGCCGTTTGGTTAGGGCGCTGATCGTCGGTACCAGAGTTCGTGGGTTCGAATCCCACTATGGCATGGATGTTCGTAGCCGTTCGGAATCGGCTTTAAACTGTAGGTCCTGGTCTCATTAGCCCTCGTGTGCAAAACAGTAGACCGTAGCGCTCCAAACCAAAATCTGAAATCTGACTTGATACACTTGAAAATGAACTTGAATAACTTTTTATTTTTAATATTGTGAAATTAGAGATATTTATTGAAAATACGAATTCAATCATAAAAGGAAAACCTATTTATCCCATTTCCTATTATTTTGTACTCAAAAGTGAATTTATTATAATTTAAATAAAAATTGCAGATTTATAACCATTACTAACTACTAATTACGAATTACTTTTTACCGATGAACAAAAGCTGCTTAAGTATAAAGTTCAATATAAATAAATACTGTTTTCATTTAAAAAATATTTTTCCAGCAAAATAGACAAAAAAACAGTCATATAATCTCCAGATCTCCAATTTCCCCGGAGTGACTCGTTGTCGGCCAGAAATTCTTGCCCAAATTAATAATCTAAACAAAATTAAATTATAGTTTAGTTAGAAAAATAAAAAATCTTTGAATTTGGAGACTGTCATTGAAATTTGAGGATGTATGGTCACTTTACTAAGTGAATTTAAATTGTGCATGTTTGTGGTGAATTTTTACAAAATACCACACTTGTAAAAAATACTAAACTAAACCAAACTCCTCGGCGCAACAGCCTCTAGGGGGCCAGGTCTACGGTGCCAATCTCCGTTTACATGACCAAGGGCCCTGGGGTGCGAAGCATATGTTTCGGTTAGGTGGTCAATCTTAAGCGGAATCCCCAATGTTTAGTTCCCAGCACGCTTGGCCCTCAGTTCATCTATCCACTGAAGGGACAAAAGGCTGAGTCAACCTTGCCCAGCCCGGGGATCGAACCTCGAACCTGTGACGTGGGAACGTCACTGGCCTTACCGTAAAAAATACTAGACAGATTAATTAATAACTTTGTAAAATATAATACGAAATACGGTGTTGATTTAATAAAAACTACAACGCTTTAAAACCATACATAGATGTTTATTTAATTATTCGAAAAAATGCTCGGAAACCGAGAAAGACAGAGCAAATTCAATCCATCCGTTAATTGTTAATAAATATTCTATTCTTTTTTTTCAGAGTGTTGTGAATTTTGAAGAAACAGCGCTTCTGGTTGGAGGAACCAAAGGCGAAAGAATACCTTTCTTAAATACTAGAGAAATTATGACAGTGGCCAGAAGGAATGCAAACAGGCCAACATCTCTCATCGTGAGCAATGGCTTCGCAGAAAGCGAATAAGCCTATGACGTCGGAATCTTTCCTAGAGAAATATTTAAACGAAAAATGGCCGAAAAGAGCTGTAAATTTCAAATTTCTTCGTCAACATTCCTTTAAACCACTGGAAAATGAAAAATAATTAGACAGGCCACAACGTGGAATCATCTTGTATCAAGGTCGTTTTGAAAGCTTCCAAGTCGAAAATTCAGTGAATTATATTAATTGATAATTTTTAAAATTCATAATTTCATTGGTTCTTCAGAATCTGTATCATTCAACAGTAATAAATCCCAAAAAATAATCCATTACAAATTACGTGTCCCTAGAACCATCCAAGCGTAACTGCTGAATATGAACTAATGCTCATTTGTGCTACAATATCTACTAGTATGCAATAAAGTATTTTATCTTTTAAATAAAATCAAGAACAATTCTGTATAATTTTACGATTTCAAAAAAGCAGATACTAGGAAAGAAGAACAAATATTTAAGTCAGAAACTCTTAAAATTATCCCATAACACAGAATATATCTTATATCTAGTAAATAATTTTGCTCCCAAATTTGTTAGTATAGAGGGCCTAAAAAATCAGTTTCTTTTAATTAAACTCAAATCTATATCAATGTTTGCTAATGCAAATGAACAGAAAACTGGTTACAAAAATAGCCAGTAATATAGGAATTATAAAAATTAGATGAGTTAGTCTACATATGATAATTAACAAATGACAAAGTACTGGAATGAAATCTTCGCAAATTTATAGATAAATACAAAAGTCAATCTGTATATTTTGGTTATAAACTTCCAACATATATGACAGTAATTTTTAATGCTAATTTATCTAGCCAACAAATTATATAAATCAATTATAATATTTTCTCCCTTAATTGATTAAAATGCTGAATTTAATGACTAGTTTAAAACGATAATATCAGCCCAAAAGTGGATAAAACTACTGTGAAAGAAGAACTATTTCATATTCATACAGAAAAAAAATAACACAATTTAATTGCAAACAGAACTTTAACCAAAAGACATTTAAGTGAAAGAGTCAAGTTCTAGTACAAAAGTCAATCTATATATTTCGGTTACAAACTCCCAACATATATGAAAGTAATTTTTAATGCTAATTTATCTAGACTAACAAATTATATAAATCATTTATAATATTTTCTCCCTTAATTGATTAAAATGCTGAATTTAATGACTAATTTAAAACGATAACAGTAGCCCAAAAGTGGATAAAACTACTATGAAAGAGGAGCTATTTCATATTCATACTGAAAAAAAAATAACACAATTTAACTGCAAACAGAACTTTAACCAACGGACATTTAAGTGAAAGAGTCAAGTTCTAGTACAAAAGTCAATCTATATGTTTCGGTTATAAACTCCCAACATATATGAATGTAATTTTTAATGCTAATTTATCTAGACTAACAAATTATATAAATCATTTATAATATTTTCTCCCTTAATTGATTAAAATGCTGAATTTAATGACTAGTTTAAAACGATAATATCAGCCCCAAAGTGGATAAAACTACTGTGACAGAAGAACTATTTCATATTCATACAGAAAAAAAAATAACACAATTTAATTGCAAACAGAACTTTAACCAAAGGCCATTTAAGTGAAAGAGTCAAGTTCTAGAACAAAAGTCAATCTATATATTTCGGTTATAAACTCCCAACATATATGAAAATAATTTTTAATGCTAATTTATCTATGCCAACAAATTATATAAATCAATTATATTTTCTCCCTTAATTGATTAAAATGCTGAATTTAATAATTAGTTTAAAACGATAATATCAGCCCAAAAGTGGATAAAACTACTGTGAAAGAACTATTTCATATTCATACAGAAAAAAAAATAACACAATTTAATTGCAAACAGAAATTTAACCAAAGGCCATTTAAGTGAAAGAGTCAAGTTCTAGCACAAAAGTCAATCTATATATTTTGGTTATAAACTCCCAACATATATGAAAGTAATTTTTAGTGCCAATTTATCTACGCCAACAAATTATATAAATCAATTATAATATTTTCTTCCTTAATTGATTAAAATGCTGAATTTAATGACTAGTTTAAAACGATAATATCAGCCCAAAAGTGGATAAAACTACTGTGACAGAAGAACTATTTCATATTCATACAAAAAAAAAAAATAACACAATTTAATTGCAAACAGAACTTTAACCAAAGGACATTTAAGTGAAAGAGTCAAGTTCTAGTACAAAAGTCAATCTATATATTTCGGTTATAAACTCCCAACATATATGAAAGTAATTTTTAATGATAATTTATCTAGACTAACGAATTATATAAATCACTTATAATATTTTCTCCCTTAATTGATTGAAATGCTGAATTTAATGACTAGTTTAAAACGATAATATCAGCCCAAAAGTGGATAAAACTACTATGAAAGAGGAACTATTTCATACTCATACAGAAAAAAATAATGCAATTTAATTGCAAACAGAACTTTAACCAAAGGATATTTAAATGAAATAGTCAAGTTCTAGCCAGTATCTCAAATCTATCATGACTTAAATGTTCTTATTCTCTTCATATTAACTATGGCTCAAAAATTCATGGCATCCAAATTGTTCATTGATCTGAAGCATTTTTACATTTAATATTTTCAGTCTTAAGTGAATATTAACGGATTTCATCAAAGGAAAAATTGTGCAGACCACTAAAATTTATACCAGTCATCAAGATTCTGTTAGTAAATTCATTCATCTGACAAGACTTCAATATGGAACTGTACAAAATACTGGCTTATTTATCTTTCTGAAAGAAATATTCAAACATGCTATTTATCAATATCAAAAGAACTTTAAACTACTACTGTGTAATTTTCAATCAGCTAACATCGGACATGAACTATAACTTAAATGTTCATGAAATGTAACATTTTAAATGTTCAGTGACTTACAATATACTTCATAAAAACTAATGTTAAAGATCGCCTGCAATTTTACAAATGTTTCAATATTAAAAGTATGTTACGTTTACATTTCAAACATTTTTTTGTATGCTGTGAATTTTAATTGAAAAGCTTGTTATGTTATCTAAAGAGAAAAAAAATGTAAATAAAAGAATTCTTTTTCTTATGTAACTCTAGATTTCAGAAGTAATAAATATTTTGATAAAAAAAAATACAACACTATACTTTTTTCTTAAAAGGATTTAGCAATATAAACTGAAAATATATTAGCCCTATTGGGAAATAAAAAAAGACTAGTACAAGAAAACTTCTTTCCCCTTCTTCAAATCCCCCATTTTGAAATAACTCAATCCAGAATGCAGTCTGCATGACTAGTATTCTGAATTATGTTACAGACGAATCTATATTTAATAATCACGTTTAAATCTAAATCCAGTTTTTTTTTCATACAAATAAATTAAAGACATCTGGCTTTCCCTCTGGAAGTTTTTTTTATCTAAACAATAAAATAAAAATTAATGCATTTCTTCTATTCACATTCTAATCACATTGTACATTGATTTCAAAGTGTTCTGTACTAATGTTTATTGAAAATTGTTTCCATTTAATATTCAGTGTTAGATTTGCAAAAATAAATAAAAAAATATATATAAAAAAGGCCATTCACATTTTATGAAAATAGTTTTGATAATTATTATTAAACATACATAAACGGTACATCTCTTATAAAGATTTGCTTCTATCTAATAGCCTTATTTCTTCACTACAGCTAGAGTTCTAATTTTCTATAAAAGTAAGTATTTCCTTAATACTGCCAATCTTTTTAAGCCATTTTCCAAAGTCCATTCAGTATATTTAAATGAGATTTTCCTAAGGTTTATTTCAACAAGCTGCAAAAGTCCATAGGAGAAGAATCAAGTAATTTTTTCAGGTCATTCATTTCATTTAATGAGATAAATTTTTATCTTATTTGATTTTTTTTTAACAAATAAGTGACATTTGATTAAAATGGGTCACTAGATGCTCTGTCCATATGAAACTCAACTTTATAACTGTTCTTACTATACAAAGCTGGAGTTTCAGTTTTGAAAATGCATTTTTTACAGAATGCAGTATGCCTGATTAGTATTCTGAATTAGGTTACAGATGAATCTATATTTAATAATCAAGTTTAAATCTAAATCCAGTTTTTTGTTCATACAAATAATTTAAAGACATCTGGCATTCCCTCTGGAAGTTTTTTTAAAATCTAAACAATAAAATAAAAATTAATGCATTTCTTCTATAGAATATATTGTACACCAATTTCCAAGTGTTCTCTACTAATGTTAATGAATTTTTTTCATTTAATATTCAGTGCTAGAGTTGCAAAAATAAATAAATAAATATACAGAAGGTCATTCACATTTTATGAAAATAGTTTTGATAATTATTATTAAACATATATAAAGGGTACATTTCTCATAAAGATTTGCTTCTATCTAATAGCCTTATTTCTTCACTCTAATTTTCTATAAAAGTAATTATTTTCTTAATACTGCCAATCTTTTTAGGCCATTTTCCAAAGTCCATTCAGTATATTTAAATGTGATTTTCCTAAGGCTTGTTTCAACAAACTGCAAAAGTCCCTAGGAGAAGTATCAAGTAATTTTTCAGGTCACTCATTTCATTTAATGAGATAAATTTTGTTCTTATTTCTTATTTTTTTCGAATAAGTGACATTTGATTAAAACGGGTGACTAGATGCTCTGTCCATATGAAACTCAACTTTATAACTGTTCTTACTATATAAAGCTGGAGTTTCATTTTTGAAAATGCATTTTTTCCAGAATGCAGTGTGCCTGATTAGTATTCTGAATTAGGTTACAGTTGAATCATTATTTAATAATCTTGTTTAAATCTAAATCCAGTTCTTTTTTTATACAAATAAATTAAAGACATCCAGCATTTTCTCTGGAAGTTTTCAAAAAGGAATTCAATTTTCGAAAATTGATTCAATAATATTTTACTAACGGGAGTATGCATTAATTTTAGCTTTACTCAAGAGACTTTTTGGAATTTTCATCTACCACAGTAATAAAATTTTGCAATTATAAAGAATTCTTTTTGGGAACTATTTTGTATATTGACAAAGCTATTTAACATATTCATTTTCCCCAGGTGAGCAATAGAAAATTCTTTTTTTTACTACCATCACTTATATACATTGATGCCTCATAAAGAAGTACATGCAACAGTCTTAGGATAGCTACAAATTTATATTTATCAACAGGGGATTTTCATATAATTTTCTACAAAAAATTTTTTTCACGATAAATTTTAGGAAAAGCAGAGGAACAGGTTTCAACTTCTTTTTTAACTTCAAATCTTTTTGAACGATTTCCCATACAGGGCCAGTAGACATTCCTAATTTTGAATGATGGAAATGATATGAATGGATGAGTGAATGAAATGGACATTTGAGTTGGAGAGTTCTTTTAGAATCAGACATCGCTTTCTGGATATTTACAAATATTAAAACAGATGTGGCTTGGCAGCCCTTTTTCATTTTTACTTTTAGCTAGAATTTTTTTCCATTCAAATTTAATACATTAACACTTTTTTGAAATGTAACAATTCAATTTTTAAACTATTTAGTAATTTGTTAACAAGAATATTTTTCCTTGAACAGCATATTTATATAAGCCTTGAGCCATCTATCAATTTCAGGTGTGATTTTCAAAATACATTTCTTATTCTACATTCTTCATGCTGCCTGGATTGCATAGTGGTTAGCATTTTGTGCTTCCACACAGTGGGTTTGGGTTTGTTTTCTGAGTAAGGTTTGGTTGTATTTGTGTTATCCTCTCATAGGGAGTAGTGTTGATCCCCTATAGTGATCACCCCCATAATAAAATGGTCAACAAAACTGGCATTATAGAGGCCAATGCTAATCAAGACAAATGTGCTGCAATGGAAAAAAAATCTTTCAAATCAAAACAAAACAGCATAAAGATTACATTAAATACTGAAAATTTTACCTGTAAAATGTTAATAAGAAACAAATAAAAAATAGTAACCATCCTATCTATATGCTTCTTATGATATATATATTAAAAACAACAAGAATTAAATTTTTATGAAAAAAATGAATAACTTTAGCTATTTATCACTTGAAATTGTAATGTTAATTAAAGATAACACAACAAACAAGAAAATAACATTCTGTAAAATTCTTTAAATAAATAAAATATGCAATTTTTTCTTATTTTTATTTTTTTTAACAAAAAATGTACAGTACACAAAATAGGAAAATAACAATTTTATTTCAAAGAAAAGAAAAAGAATCACATTTCTTTTACATTAATAGGAACGCTTAAAATAACAAAATTTTAGTTTTCGTGACTAGGCATATTATTTTGGAAAAAAAAAATGCATTAGAGCCACTGCAGACAAATGAGAAACAAAATGTACTTGCAGGAAAAAAATGCAACTTTTACACTTTGCTAAGGGATAATTAAAAATTAATTGAAAGTGTAGTTACCACATTTTTTTCCTTTTTTTTTACCACAAGATATACTTCTTTTTTCACAGAAAAACTGAATTAAAATTGAAGTGCATCTTATGATCCAAAGTCAGCATTAATTCAGACAAATAACAATAGTTCAGACAAAAGTATTATGAATGGTGACATTAATAAGATAAGTGGTAATATCCAGAGTGAAAAAAAATGAACAGAAAATTATTTATTCTTAAATGTTCTATTCTAATGTTCTGTATTATTATTATGATACTTTATATTAAGCAGTTTTTAATATTGTTAATTAATTTAATAAATGAATTATAAAAATAATTTTTTATAAAATGAAATATAGAAATTTGTTAAAAGTTCAATGTAATAATCTTTCAAATATTTTTCATGAATAATGTTTTTAACATGTGCTTTTATTTTACTTTTCGTTCAAATTTTTATATAAAGATCAATAATTTGATATTAAAATATTGTTTATCTTTATTTGAACAAAAATATTAAAATTGAAACTGGAAATATATATTTCTGGCCTAGATAATTACATTTTTTTTAATTAAAACAGCAATTCAAAATTAGATTTATATACCTAATCAAATATTCTAAATATTACTTCTTAAATTTGTTGTGTATTTTATGGTTCAGAAAATATGATGATTTTAATCCTATTTGAAGAACAAAGAGGTCAAATTTACATTCAATTAGCATAGTAAACTACTCAAATGGTGATATTAATCACATTTACTATTTCTAATTTGTAGCTTTATATCCAATATTTTTCAGAAACACCTCAGGGGGAAAACTACATAATTTAAAAATGGAAACATTACGTAGAAATTTAATTTGACTGCATAAATTAAAAAGCTAAAAGAAAAAAAACATTAAATCTTTGGCACATATAAAAAGAAAAATAAATGCAGTTTTAACATACAGATAAATATAAACCTTTAATATAAATTTAACCTTCTTAATACTCAATTCAGAAATAAATGAGTTAATTACAGAAACATTAAATGTTCCATGATATCCTGGATTATTTTAAGAGTGAGTTTTCATTCTTATTAAAAAATTTAAAATTGTAAATACATTTATAAAACAAAAAGTTTTTTAATTTATGGTACATGCAAAAGGTTTATTTTGTGTAATATTTTTGTTTTGCTAACAGCAGATATATAATACAAAACAGTGCAAGAGAATATTACTTGAAACCAGTGAACTTAATTATTCTACTTTTTCTCAGTGAAGAAAATAAGTACATAGAATAACACACTATCTAAGCAATAATACAAAAATTAAATTATTAAAGCTTGTATATAAAAACTACTTCAATTTATAACAAAGACTGGTTGGTTGGAAAGCCTTAAAGTCTACTATTTTGAAATATACGGCTAATGAAACCGAGACCTACAGCTTAAAGTTGATTTCAAACCGCTCTGAACATCCATGCCAGCAGACTTGTAACAAAGGAATGACACATATATAGTTTCAACATAAATAAAAGAAGAACAGAACAAAAAATAAAATTTAAACTTGAAAAATTATAAATCAATTATAAAGAAAAATGCTTCTTTAGTGAATTAGCACACTTAAAATATATCTCTGAATTTTGGAGGAAAGTCATTTACTATAATGAATAGAAGGAATATAAATATTTAATAATTTTGGAAAGCCATAACTAATTTAAACATATGTTAACATTATAAATTTTAAGTTATAGAAAATACATATATAGTCTTAAGATAATTATGCTTAAAATAAATTTTAATTTATACATTATCACAAAATATTTATTTTCCATCAAGACTATTTATGGAATATAGACTTTTTATAATACACTAAGATATCCTTCTTTTAATAATAGAAAGGTGAAACATAAATGTAAAAATTTATACACAAATATTATGTTGAAAACAATGCTATGATTAAATGAAATACATAAAAAGTATTTTAAATAAAATGCAATTTTATCAAATTAATCTATACAGTTTAAACAGTTTTTATACATAGTATTTAAAAAAAAAAATGCAGAAATAATTTGAATATCAGAAGGAAACCAAAAATAGTTTAAAATAAATAAATAAATATGATAAATAAGGAATTATTATTAAATGCACATACAATATTAAACAAAATGACAAACATCATAAATTATTAAAAACATAAGGCAACTTTACTTATATTCAGTTAATATATTAAGAATGTACAAACTATACACAATTTGTAAATCAGACTTATTGTAAAAATTAGTCATTTTGCAAAATGCCAGGTGTATTGAAAAATTATTCAGCCTTTTGTAATACAACTGATATTTTTCAGGAAAAGAAAGGAGAAATATATATATATATATATATATATATATATATATATATATATATATATATATATATATATATATATATATATATATAATAAAACGAAAGAATCCCAAGAATTTCATCATTTCTCATATATTTCATTACACAAATTCTTTCAAAAGATGACAACAATAACTGACAAAGAATAACTGTATAGTTATAATTTACAATGCTTTGGTTTGGTTTAGAGCACTATGGTAATTTTTATTTTGCAATACAAGGGCTTGTTAGATTAGAATCAATTGCTTAATGTCGATTCCAGACGACTGCAAACATTTATATCTAGAAAGATTTAAACCTATGTACTCTGGTATTTAAAGATGATGCAGTTTTATATTGTTTGAAGATATATATTGCAACACATTTAGAGAAAATTATTTTACTGATCTTTAAACAATCTTGTGATTGCATTTGCTAAAAAAAAAAAAAAAAAAAAAAAATTAAATGCTATTTTGAGATTTATTGCCATTTTTTAATATTGTATTGCTCTTACAGCTTTTAAGAGAAAATTAATTTAGTTTTTCTAGTCAATGAGATAGCAGTACAATAATAATAACTCAAAGGTTCAATTCCCAGCTAATCAGAATTCAGCAAACAATCATATAAACAATGTGAATATAAAGAGGAGTAAGTTTACAAAACTTCCATTTTTTATTGTATATGAAAATAGCTTCCTACACTTTCAGAACAAAAAGAGTTATAGGGAATGATTAGGGAAAATATGTAGCATGTATTATAGGTTTTGTGAGGTGATATGGACAACAGCTCATGAATTATCTTAAAATCATATTAATATTATTTTTAAAAAAAGGTAGAACACACATAAATACTGTCTGCACCTCTCAAATCAATTACTAATAATAATCTAATAAACAACAAATTGAATTTTAGTTTGAAAATAAATAGGGTAAAAATACAACAAAAAAAGAAATTTTTTTTTAAAAAAAATCATAGATTGACAATATAAAAACGATCTTACTAAGCCAAATAACATTTTATTTCAGAGGAAACTGCAAAATTATAATTTTTCCCCATTTGTAAGATTAAAAAAAAAAAAAAAAAATAACATAAAAACTTAAAATATCATTGACAAAATTATCAGAAAAGGATTAATTTCTTTTTTGTTTTATAATTTTTACTACTACAGCTGAAAAATAAAATAAAGATTGATGTTATAAAAAATCCATATTGATGGGGTGATACCATAAATTTCTCACCAGGTGCATGATCAGTGAAGCCTCTGAAATGAGTAATGTGATTATATTTTATGAAATATTTATACTTTAAATTTTTTACTGTCTCTTTACTGCCTCATCACTTTATTACATAAATAAGTTTATAATAAAAACCAATGTTTGTGTTACTTAAAAAGCCTTTGTCGGCCAGTGTTTGACCAACAGGATAAAGGTTTTCCACCACCAAACTAGGGTTTGAATGAAGGAATGAAATCACCTTCAGGGCAGTACTTGGAGGGTTCCCAAAGAGCTGGGCACTGCAACCAGAGATCTATTGTACCCAAACCAAAGAGCACCTAACAAAAGAGGCCTGTGGCTGAAGCAAACCTCAACAGACAGGAATATCCTGCAGCTTTCAAAACTGAATAAAGTGGTGAAAAATGTGATCAAATCTAAGGGCCGAGAAAAACTTGCAATCACACAAAATATGGTGAGCAATCTCTTCTTCAAGATAACAGTTCTGACAAGAAGGACCAGGACTGGTCCCCATCACATTGAGATTCTTTCTGAGGGTACAGTGACCAGCAAGAAGGCTACTTCCTCAGGTTATTCCTATGGCACACAAGACAGTCAGAATTCAACTCTTTGGCTTAGGTTTGGTTTGATTTGCAATGCTACAGTCAATTTTTTGCAACATGACAACTAATTAGACCCAAACTTACTTTGAATCTAAATGACTATGAACATTCATGGTAGTACCAGAATTCAAGTCTGCAGACTCAAGTATCAAAAGATAATCTATTGATTTGACCATCGTCCAGTTTAATAATAAAGGTTTCATTTTAATGCTACACTGACAATAAGAGACAAGAAATAAAATATACTTGCACAGCATAAAGTCTTCAATAACATATCATAAATAAATAGTCTGTTAGATATATTCTAGAATACATGGGACAAATCACATCATAGCTGCTATAAAGTTCCTATCTTTAACTACATTTATTTAGCCTAAACATTTTAACATATCCAAAACTAGAATTCGGCAAAATGCATGCCATCCATTTTATCTTTCCTTTTTAAGATTTGAAATGAGATAGCAATTTGCCGACAAAACATAAATCAGGCTGATTCCTGATAAGTAACACTTACATGCATTTTAATACGGCTTGTAACGAAGAGTTGAGATAATCTCTACTAAAATGGTAAAATAAGGAATTTCTATGAACTCATAATGTAAGCATTAAATAAATATTCACATAGCATATTGGTCATCATACAAAATAAATAAAAAGACATAAAAAGTCTAATTGGTGTTTGGAACAGAAGTATAAAAAGTATTATATTCCAAATTTTGTAACATGCTGTAAAATGACAGCATTTTATTTTAAAGATAGGGATGAATTGATTGAAGATATGCTTAAAATATACTGTCAACTTCAAGAGAAACAATTAGAAATGACTTTATATCATCTTAATTATTCATTTATGATTAAGGATTCTAATCAATTTGCATTCAAAATTTTCTAAAAGTTAAGATAAGCAAATATAGTAAAGGTAATGTACAAAAGAAATAGCTGTAGTGGTATAAAAATGTAGTACTAATGATAAAATAATTGACTAAATAAAATAGTTATCTCATATTGAGTATTAAAGAACCATAAACCATTTCATGAATGATTTTATTACACATATATTAATCATTTTTAAAAATTTTCTTTACAGTCCTTAAAGATAATGTATAAGAAATTTTGCAGAGAAATATCAATTCACTACTACAAACCCTTTACTTATCACAGCTAAGATAATTTATTGCTATGAAAATTATATTGTGTTGCTTAACAAATTATCAAATAAAAGTGACTTCTTTCAAATTTTATAAATATTCTATTTTAATTATAAACATTAATAAGGATTCATCATTTTTATATTAAGAATATTGATAGCATTGAAAGCATGATTTCACAGTTCAAAAAATTATTATAGATACAAAATGGTCAAGAAGCTGCCAAAACATTAGCATAACTCTCCAAATTTAAAAGAAATTATTTTTAGGTTCATCAATAATGATATAATTTAAAAGATTGGTGAAAATACAAACATTTCACTGTAAAATTTACAGTTAAAAAACAACATTCAGAATAGTGAATATAAATTTATTCTTAGTAGTGATTTCATATCACAGTCAAATGGATATGTAATACAGTTACACAGTGAGTGTAAATGCAAAATAAAATCATTAGTAATGAGTTCAAAATTAAAACAGATCTGACATGATTTCTATAAATAACCTTTCTTTAAAAGGATTATACACACATATATATATATACAGTGGTATCTTGACTTGAAAAGTGCTCAACTTACAAGATTTTTGAGTTACAAATTATCACTCAGTCATATTTAATATAAGAGTGAGCTTCAGATGAAAAAATAAAATAAAAAGTTAAGCAAAAATAAAATGAGAAGAAAATTAATGTAGCTTAAGTAACCTAATAAAATTAATTTAATCTTTATAATTTCTTCTATTATATCTTAATAAGCTTGTATATTTATCTTTAATAGATACACTTGAGGTAAAAATGTGCAGAAAAAATTTAGGTAGGTTTGGGGAACTTAGCATAGTTGAATTTCCTTTTAATTGATATAAACTAGGAAAATTTATTTCATATCGAGTTATTTAATTTAGTCTTTTTCTCCATTTCCATCAGGATGTTTAAGTTGTTTAATCTTCAAGGTAAATGTTGCCCATAATATTTAATAAAACCAGTTTATCACAGTATATTTTGTTGCAATGCACTTTTATACGACATTCAGCATCTGTAAGTACATTTCTAGGGAATAAATTAAACTTGTAAGTCAAGGCACAATGCATATATAAACTAATATACAAATAAAGTTAAAATCAAATTAGAACTTGATAGTACTGAAAATTCTATAATCCTCTAACAGCTTATTTTTTTATGTCACATAAGTTGTTAGGACATTTTTATCTGTTTCACCCCAAAATTTTAGCCACAAGTTTACTAAGAAAATTTTGAGATTTATATAACTTTCATGAAAACATATACACATGAGTTTGTGAACACACACACATATATATATATATATGTATATATATGCACATTTGTTGAAGTAATGAACAAATGAGTACTGTAATTGGAATTTCATTGGCCCATATTCAATCGTCAAACATGCATAGGATTCCTGTTGCGATTCTGTACATTTCTTATTCGATAATATCGCTCATTTGATCTCCTCTGCAATGATAAAATATTATCTTAAAATGTTATTTATTACACATGAAATTACAGTAAATATAGTAAATTACATTAAAAAAATCCCAAAATAAGAATCAGTCACTGCAATTTGTTACTAAAACTAATATCTTAAATTAAAAATAAAGGCTTTGTAAGAACTCTTAAAAATAAAATCTAAATATGACAATCCAAAGAAATTTTAAAGACTGTATTAAATTTTTTTTGTGAAATTTTCACACTATTCTTAATTAATGAGTATCAAGTATTGCACAAATAAAATATGATTGCTTAGAAAAGAAATAATTCAAATTTTATTAAACTACCATAAATAGACACAAAAATACAATGGTAGTGAATCCATATAAGTGTGTCTGCAATATATCAAAATTATTACACTTAATATATGTCTCAAAAATTCTCCTTTCCCATTCTCAGTCTTTCATAGTCATTTTTCCAGCTATCTAATATCTTATTAAAAGGAATGTTCAATGACTTACAATTCTTTTCACTAGTATCTCAAAGTTAACTTTAAAATAAATGCTAATCTTCTGTCCACTCACCACATTTTCCAGCTGTACCAAGGAAAATGGTTCACTTTTCCAGTGATCTAAGTGCCTTTCTGATTGTAAATAACACTGATTAAGTTACTCTCTCACAGGAAATTCTCTGCATCATCTCTTGCTATAGGGCAAACTTTATAATAGGAAAGTATTTTTGTGTATCATTCCATGCTCTGCTCTTGTCAGAGAAACATGTTATTAGATAACCTTAAATAAAAGTTAAGTTTTACCACAGACTTAGCTGCTTTCTTGTAATGAAGCCACGATTGTGGATTACTTAGATTTACTTACTGCTCAGTAAGCCCAGGCAATTAATAATAATAGGGGCTATTTTCATTTGTAACTGGCAGATATAAATTTGCTGTGTTATATGTATATGCTATGCCTGTTCAGAAAATAACAGTTATTAAATTTTTAAAAATCAAAAAGGCAATACATATTTTAAAAAATACAGAATCATACAAAACATTTTTTATGTACATGCCTTAACGCACAATAGACTTTAAGAGACATGGGATGAGTTTTTTTTTTATACCTTTAAAAAAAAAAGCCTCCTGTCCCCTCTTTAGACCGTTGTTTAACAGTACTTTATTATTTAATAGTATTTTTGTTGAACAGCACTATTGTTTAACAGTAATTCTTAAGTCTCTCAGTACTCTCTATATGCACTGCAACTGCTCTTTGGAAAATGAAAATGCAGACCTAACACCAAGGAAAGGTCGTAGATGTGCACCAACATTTAATTAAGATTAATATTTACCGATAATGGCTTAAACACACTGAAATATGAATTCCACCTTTTATGGTACCTTTATTTGACGATTACTGGCACCACAATTTTGACTCAAACTGTCTGAAACCAGCTCTATGCTGTAGGTCTGTATGTTTGCCAACCAATAGTATGCATTATATTAACACCATTAGACACTATTATGACCTCAGAGAGTGTGCAATAGAGCATGTATACTAGAAGAAAAATGAATAGAACAATATTCTTTTTAACAAGTCCTGTTCTTTTTATCCTGATAACAGATATACTTTAATCTGGAAGGAAAGTGAAACTAAAAATAATCCTACATTTGTGCACAGAGATTTAGCAATGAGGAAGAAATGGTCTATACTGACATCTCCATTATATCCCCCCCCAAAAAAAAAAAAATTTAAATAATCTACTATGTCTGTTGATCACATCAATTATCTAAGCAATTCTGCAACTGCAAGATTCATCCATAACTCAATATCCTCTAACTGTTTTGAGCAGTGTGTACATATATACATACATATATATATATATATATATATATATATATATATATATATATATATATATATATATATATATATATATATATATATATATATAAATAAAATAGTACACATGATTATGATTAGAAGTTTCAGCTACAATTTTGTAATTATAACTAAAATTTCTAATTGTAAAAAAACAAAACAAACAGAAAATACTTACCTCAGATCTTATAAATGAAATTATAGAAAAAACAATCAATGTAGACAAAACAGTATAGGTGATAACTCTTATTATATCTCTTACTCTTCTCCATTCTTTTAAGTCACTGACATATAAAAATCGATTACGATATTCAGGAGGTAATTCAAAGCTAGACCTTGTGGGAAACATGGATTCATAGAAATCTTGTATCACAGCTCGTATCTAAAAATTATGCCATTCATATTATTTATACTAAACTCAGAATTATACAAAACAAGAGAATAAAATTCAAAATGGTATAACCATTCCAAAATATTCTTAAAATTTTTTTAAAAATAAAATGGTTAGAATTCTATGAATCATCTTTTATGCGAAGAAAAAATAATATACCAATAGATAACACAAATGAAGAATTTCTGAACTAAAAAGAAAAAGTAATGAAATCTTAAATAAAAATATTTATATTCTTAATATATTTATATTTTGCACTATTGTTCTAATTTGGGGCATATAAAATTTTTACAAACAATTGCTAAATTTTAAGTAACATTAAATTCTTCATTGGCAATACAATTTTTACAATCTCCTCTTATAATTATATAAGAATTGTTATTATCCATTATGATGGATATCACATTACCAATGTTTATTCCACAGTAAAAAGTCATAGTTGTATCATCTTTGTGGTAAAAAGATGTCATATCTTTTCTGAAATTTCCCTAATTCTACATTTCAGTTTTAACACACATATGTATGTGTATCACACACACACATACATATGTGTGTGAGATAATCAATTTTGTTTCAAACATATAAACACCCTCCATATCCAATCAATTATTCTTTAAATTTTAAGAAAAGCCCTAAAACAAATCTAAGCAGTGTTTCTTGATGTTGGAAGAAATAGAGCAATGATTAGAAGAGATAGTGGATAGATAGGATTATCTTTATATATATATATATATATATATATATATATATATATATATATATGTATATATATATATATATATATATATATATATATATATATATATATATATATATATTATATATATAAATTATAATTTATCAAACTAAATGAATAATTTGAACTATTATAAACATTTACTTTTTATCATATTGAAATAAAACAGTATCACAAGGAATGATTTTGTGACATATTAGAAAGTAACAATGGCATAAAGTAAGACAATCTTTTATGATTTATAATAACTTGTAAGTTAAAAGTTTTATTAAATATTTCTACATAAAGAGTTTTAAAAAAATATAAGTTACATCAAATATAGTATTTAAATGTCAAAATGGCTATTAAAATAAAATCTTTTATCATATTGAAATAAAACAGTATCACAAGGAATGATTTTGTGACATATTAGAAAGTAACAATGGCATAAAGTAAGACAATCTTTTATGATTTATAATAACTTGTAAGTTAAAAGTTTTATTAAATATTTCTACATAAAGAGTTTTTAAAAATATAAATTACATCAAATATAGTATTTAAATGTCAAAATGGCTATAAAATTAAATATCTGGTAATTATCAGGAAATATTTCTTACCACTTCGGCTTCTTGTGTTCCATGGTTCATATTATCATTTAAGCAAACAAATTTTCTGGAAAATAATAGTGAAATATCATGCGACTGCACAGAATCTTAAAACACATGAATAAAATGAAAAAATAAGGATGAAATCAAATTCTTACTTTGGATTCTTTCTAAGATCATCAATTTGTCCTAAAACTTGAGATAAGTTGTTATGGATCATTTTAAAAGCCACTTCATCCTCTCCTACAATTTCAAACCCATTTCGTTTCTTTTGACCAAAGTGCTCTAGTAATATGTTTGCTATGGCAGGACATGAGCATATTAAATACTTTGTCACTAAGGGCTGTAAAATACAAATACAAAACTGAATGTAATGATCCAAACAGAACAAATATGTCTTAACCTGTTCAGGACTGACAGAGAGAAAGAAGTGTTTCCCCAGACCTGTGTGTTTCACTCTGTTAGGCCTTATTTTGTTTAAAAATTCATAAATCTTAACTTCAATATACTGAAATTCAGTTTATAATCCCTAATATTACCAAGTAATATAACAAAAGTTTTATAATATTAAAAAAACAATTCTGAATTTTAAAGAAAATGGTTTCATTTTAATAAAATTTATATTTACAATAAAAGAATTTGATTTTTTAAAATTTAAACAAATTACCAGTATATGCCCCCCAAAAATTTGACAAATTGAATAAATAAATATAACTCAAGGGATATTACATCTTTCATATGTGTTTGCCATTCAATTGCATTTAAGTTGTTCTCACTATTATTTATATTATTAAATACTTCAGTGTCATCTGAATAGTGTAATTTACTATCACTTGTATTAGAAAAATTACTTTCCTCTATTTCACTATATGATTCATTCATAAAATTTTTTGTATTCACTTAAATATCAAACTATTTTTGCAATGATAGAAAAAAAAAAAGAAAAAAAAGTCCCAAAAATATACAAAACACTGTCTTGCAAACTTCAAACTGAAAATGACAATTCTACTCTCACTTCTAATCATAATAAATATTCCATCCTTTCTAAATCCATCAGAATGCAAAAATCCTGCATTCAGTATATCACAGACCTTGGGAGGACTGAAATACATACTTTTGTTTGCCGGATTTTCCCTGATTAAAAAAACAACTCAAAACTGAAAGCATATCCAATTCCCAATCACACTGGTGTGTCCATGGCCCTGAACTGAGAATTGCATGATCACATATATGTGATCACTGTCCTGAACAGGTTAGGTTAATAGTAAATCTAAAACTACCAACCATAATTATAGAATACAGCAAGGCACTGCTTATACATCATTCAAAGGACTGATGTAAAAAAACAACAACATATAAATGACAATATATACTTGAAACTTTAATAAACAACTTTGATTACTGCAAATTTATGTAAAAGTAATAACTTTGAAGTTTTTAAAGATAGAAGTACCATAATTTCGCACATCCACGAACTATCTGTGCTTAAAAAAGCAAATTTCTTTAGCCACAGACTATCTGCTGGTTACTTATTGCTCACATCAAATCATCAAAATAAAAAAAATTAGGAAAAAAAAAAAAAGCATGAGGCACGAATGCCGATGATCAAATGTAAACAAAAGTACGATTCACGAGATGCCAAGAAAACATTGTACCGTATCGGTAATAAACCATGGAAAAAAAAACCCATAAAGCAGAACAAATCAGTTGTAGCAAGTAGCACACTCTTAAATTGTGTTCTAGAGTACGGAAAAATATCAATAGTCACTATTTACAGCTCCGAATGACAACACCGAGGTTGAGTTCAATATCGAAGGTTGAGGGTCGAAGGCCATTTCACCACGAGGATCAGTCGAATCAGAGTGTTTTGTTTTCAAAGTTCTGATTTGCAGTAATATTAGTCATTCATTATGTCTTTAAAACATCATCACAGTTTTACTGCTGATTTCAAGCTGAAAGTAATTCAGAAGGACGATGAGAAAGCAGTAAGAAATTGGCAAAAGCAAATTGAAACAGTAAAAATATGAGAAGAAAGAGATCCAATCGTCGTGGAAAAATACAATGGCCTGCATTAGAAGACGATTTACATAGCTGGGTTCTCGAACAGAGAAATGTAGGCCGCTCTGTTTCTTCCGTTAAAATTCATCTCCAAGGCTATGGCAGAAGAAATGATTTCAAATTTTAAAAGTGGAATTAATTGAGTCTAATCCATACTTTTCAGTACTCTACTGTACTTAGGTTTTTATTCTTAAAATAATTTAATATTTTCATACTAAAATACATATTTTTGCATTTATAATCTGCGGATTATCTACTGGTATAGACTATCTGATGTTTTATAAAATTTTTTAAATAAAAAATCATGCCCTTCGACTATACCATGGTTCAGACTATCTGTGCAAAATTATGGTACTAATATATTACCAAATACTACACTGAAACAAAATAACAATTAAATTTTAAAAAAGCATTTATAATAAAAGTAAGAAAAATCATACTTTTATTGCCTGTATCGAGAATTATACTATTTATGAGGTATTCAGGTCAGTGTTTCATTAAAATTTTAAATCATTGTCAAACACACTGTTTGTCTGAGTATTAAATTAAGTATAGCAGAATGAACTGAATAAACTGCCTTGAATGTTTTTTCACACGTGTTTTGACAAATAAATTTGAAATTTTTGGCAGAGTTCAGTCTTTCCTTAAAGGAAGATGGAATGACTTCATATTTTTCCTGATCATTGTTTAAATTAGCATCAGATAATTTGTTTTCTATTAATTTATGAAATGTGTCTGATTCTGAAGGAAACACATTGATGTACCAGTTCAGTGAGAATGAAAATTTTCATTAGAAAGGAAAAAAGACAAAACTGAAATTTTGTATCATATAAACAAAAGAGTTTATCATTAGAATAATTACAAATGCATTAGGACTGTACAAAACAGCATATAAATATAAATGTTGTACAAATGAGGTACACATAAATGATGCTTTAGTGTACAAAATTGCTAGAAATCAAAATAAGAAATCAAATTTACCAATTTCGAATCATAATATCTCTCATTATGAGGAACAGATGCTTCTGTAATTGTAGATGAAGTGGCCAGAGAGCAATTAATGATGTGCTGTTCAAATTCAGCCACACTAGAGAAATCTAAAGGTAGATCATGAAGTCTTGTCAATACAGTTCGGATTTCCCGATCAGACCATGTTCTGCAATTAATACATAATGGAATTGTATTATTACAGTAATCCAGTATAAGAGAACTTTAAAAAAGATTTTTAGACAAAATTTTGGTAATAATGTTCATTTTGAAATCATAATTGCCAACATGTCATATTTGAAAATTTTAGAATTTTGTAAACTGAAAGTGCAAAATAAATATTTAAACTAAAAGAAAGATTTGCAGGTTTATAAGTGAATCTCAATCAGAAAATTCTTAAGTGTGAATTGTTTTCTCTCTTGTATACACAAGTGACATTATTAAATAAATTGCATAAAGCAGAAGAAACATTCAATTTTAGACAAAAATAGTTGTATAGTTCAGCAATAAAAGTGATTATATATATGAATGTTCTAAATTATCTTAGATGCATATTTTCTTTTTTTCCAGTTTTGTAAGAGATTTCTTACATTTTAAAAGTAAACAAACAATAGTTAAGTAGTCAAATTGTGCAGTTTTTTTTTTTTTTGTTACAAAAATCTTTATACTGTATAACCAAGTTATATAAGTTGGCAGGTATATAATACCATACTGTAACCTATAGTAAAAAGTTATAATTATATATCTCACTCAATATATTAGGTGATCTAAATTTTTATAGGATAATTATAGTAATACATTAAACCATGCCATCATAGCTTTTCTCTGGTCATCGTACTTTTTCCATAGAGTAACTAAAAAACAAATACTTTGATTTCAAGTGGATATAAAGGTTTTCTTTTAGTTAAGGTAAACAAATACACATTTAATATTAAATTGAAAATGCAACATACAAAATGAGAAAAAAAAAAAGTTAGTGGAAAATTTAAAAACAACAAATTAAATTTTTCACTTGGAATATTGGATTATGACAGTAAATTAGAAAAATAAAAATAATAATAATTGTAGTTATATTATTGTACTGCATCCATCCTCCTTTTTACATCTAAAGATTAGGATTCAGAATAAAATAGATAATGTTGGGGATTACTTAA
Source organism: Pardosa pseudoannulata (assembly GCA_032207245.1). Taxonomy (NCBI): domain Eukaryota; kingdom Metazoa; phylum Arthropoda; class Arachnida; order Araneae; family Lycosidae; genus Pardosa; species Pardosa pseudoannulata. The sequence continues at coordinate 159,247,436 of CM063498.1, read as the reverse complement.
GGATTGGGTTCCCCTTGGCAAATTTGGCTAACATATTGGCGATATTTACTAAAATACAAAGGAAATCCATCCAAAAATGGTATATCTAGCTTTTTCTGGTGACTTTAATTAATTCACAGTAAGCCATTGTAATAGAATTATATACTCTTACTTAATTAAAGAAAACGACTTGAAAACCGGACATTTATATTTGTGGTCAATTAATCCCTTAACATTTTACAAATGGAACAGCTCCAAATTATTAAAAATCAGCCACAGTGAACCATTAACGGTTTGTTATATCTATTTTTTTTAAGCATTGCACACTTTTAATGTATAAGAAAAGAGTTACACAAGGAATGTTGGATGCAAATATCATATAAATTATAATATAGATACAGATTGTTTGCACATGGTGAGATCAAAAGAAAATGTTAGGTGACCATACTTAAACCATTATCGCCAAGTTGTTGGGGGAACCCAGTTCTTTAGTCAAGCCTAATATTGTTTTAAGTTAATTTTTAAAATTAAAATAGAAAAATATAGCTAAAAAAATCCATTAAGGCTTTATAAAATCTTACCTTTTACATATATACTTTATGATTAAAAATAAAGAGCTTACAAATAGCTTAGTTTAATGGAAAAACATTTCTGATAGTTCATGATTCCTTGCATTTATGTGGTCACTAATTTAATGAAATGTAACTAAAATTTAATTAAAAGAAGTTAATAAAAACAAACTATAAAATATAAACAAAATTTTTATGAACTCTAGACATGGAAATGTATATTAAATTCTAAAATATTGCAAAAGAAAGGTTTAACATACCCAGAAAGGTCGGTATCAAACATATCAAAAATGTCTGCTATTTCCACATTTTGCATCTCGCTCATCAAAAAGTAGTAGTAGGAAAAAGCAAACTGCATATCATTTGAGCTTCTTATTTTGTGTGATGATGTAACATCAAAAGCAGTACTGAATCTACGATAAAAAAAAACAATAAAATACATATCAACATTTTTTTTTAAAATTTCTAATGGCAAGGCAGGTTACAATGATAAAAATAACAATTATGAAACAACTGTACAAGTAACAAAAGTAACATTGATTGAAGTCCTCAGGCATTCTCTGGCTCTCCAATACAGGGTAGTCTCGGAGTTGGAAGAACCACGAAGTGCCCCGCATTGAAGAAGATGACAAACAAACATATGAACATACTGAAGTAATTTTAACTGCATCCTCTCTTTCTATAGGCATATCATATATAGTAATAAATCTCAAGCATTAAGTGTTTACAATGATACAGTAAAACTTTGCATCATTTTATATTTTAATATTTTTATAAAGTGAGTCAACTAAATCGTACTGTTTTATTAAAATAAAAAATAAAATTGAATTTAAAAAATTCAGTTTCATATACTAAAAGTCAAGTTATTATAAAAACACAAAATTTTGTATTACAATTTTTTCTTAAATGATTTTAGTTTGATTCTAAAATATAACAAAATTATACATTGGTTCAAAATAAGTGCTTCAATATAAAACTATTAAAATTTTTCTATATTTCCTTTTTTTTCTTTACCAATTGTAAATTTATACTAATAAACAATCATCAATTTTTGTATCACAATGTATAACTATAACTTGAAGTTTATAATTAAATTTTCACAGCACAATTAAAACTGAGAAATATTTTACTATTGAAATCTGACTTGCTTTTATCTAAAATTACTTACCTCTCAGTCAATCGCGACATGACACTTTTGTCTACAAAATGAGCAATATGTGAAGGAACTTTTCTAGCTTCATAACCAAATGCTTCATTGTACAGTTTATTTACATGTCTTAAGGAATCGCCAAAAGTATCCAATAAATGCCTTTGGGTTACACTTGGTGATGGAAGTCGTGGTTTAGAAGAATTGTTCAAAGCCTGGTATAATATACAACATTTAAAAAAAAATAAATTGATAATTAAACTTCAAGACTAAAATATTCTACACAGATTAGAAAAAATAACATAAAATACTTCAAGAACAGTAAATTATACAAAAATAATTGATAGATATAAAAGTTTTAATTTTGTGTATTTTCACACTTACATATGAGCCTTTACAACATCTCAACATGAAAGTCAGGCATAGTTACAGAAAATCTATAAGACTTAAATTGTTTTTTCTTGTGTCTACACAAGTGACATAAATACACTCTTTACACAACCCAAACAACACACAATGTATCTTATATACTGCAAATATGTATGATATACAGTGATACATACCAGTAATGTATATGATACATTGTGTGCTTTATGGAAAAGTAGAAAAAGTATTCAGCTTTAGGTAGAGATAATTGTATTAATGAGTCATCTAAAGATTATTTTGGTATAAATACATTTTAAAATATCATCACTGTTTTTTCCAAATTTACGTTCTTTCTACTTTTGAAAAAAAAAATAAATTCTTAATTACTTTGATATCAAACAATCACTTTCAAAATAGTTCAAAATAATTCATTTTTAGACCACAAATGTACAATCTTACAATATGATCAAAATGATTTATGTAATAAATATTTGGCCATTATTTGGCATTTAACTTTTTTTGCCAGATATTTGGCCAGACCGAATACTGAACAGGTATTCAGTTAAATACCTATAGTCAAATATTGTTGGGTATTTGGCCAAATGAATTCCTGATAATATCAAAAAGGTTTAAATTAAACTGTGCTTTTAATTATATTTAATGAAGACTATTACAGAATTACATTTTACTGCATTAATTATTAGAAAATCTAATATTTATCCAATTTAAATTGCATAATACATAAGTCTATTTAATAATGCTACACAAATAAAAACTTTTTTTGCTGTAAATTTATCATTGTATGCATTTAAACAAGCATTTGAACCTTTTATATTAAAATACAAACATATACAGTAAGTTGAATGACTGAATGTTATTTGAATAAGTAATTACAATTTCTTTGGAATAAATACCCTTGACAGTATCAATTTATCAATAATCTACAGTACAAATATATGATTATATAATTATTAATTATAAAAATAAAACACATTAATTATTCAATTAATGAATATCTTTTGATACTTAGAGAAACAAGCTACATGCGATATTATTTATATATATATATATATATATATATATATATATATATATATATATGTGTGTGTGTATAATGTTTAAAAAATGTTTAGAGGAGTAAAAAATCTTTTATGATTATAAAGTTTGAAACAAAGTAATTCTCATAGCAAAGGCATCGGTCTCATTACTAGAGAGTTTCAAGTTCAAGGCTTAAGTTGATTAAATATCAGCCATGTTCTCGAAGCTCCTAAATGATATATTTGCATGTGGCAAGCCAAGCCTGAAGGTCTTCTGCTTGATCCCTGTTTCTAAATTACAAGGACCCATTTTGTTTGTGTTGTCCTAGGGAGTAATTTTGGTTTTCTATATGATACTCCCATAAAATGGCCAACAATTTTCTGAGAGTATGGATTCTGGCAAATGATTTAATGGCAAGTGTTGTTGCATTGGAAATTATAATAAAGTGCAAAATTATGATGTAAGTGCAAGGAATTTGCATCCACGACTTGTGTTTCGCATATGTGTGCTTTTCATAGTATCTGAAAAATCGACCCCATTGACCCCTTCCACCCAGCATTTCTTAGGGTAAATAAGAAGCCGGCAAGCAAAGGGGGCTGATAAGGTTTTTTGGATGCACTTGTTTGTGTTTTTGCAAGCTGGCAATACTTCTGGAAGGGAGGAATTCTCTTTTCAGCAGGGATCAAGTTTTGCGAATGCTGGGAGAGAAGATCTGCAAGAGGGCAGTTGGATTCGGGCCTGCGACTTGGAGACATCTCTCTGTTTTGCAGCGAGAGAAATGTATTTTGGATATGAAAATTGCTCAATTAATCCTTTTTGATTTTAGACATGCTCTGAGGCTTAAAAAATGGCATTTTGTTTTACTTTGATGTTTCATAAATCTTGTAAATAAATTTGTCTTGTCATCTAAGTTTTTTGGAATTATTTTAATTATGCATCCCAGCGACGGTCTACTAACATACCTGACCCAGTAAAGTAGGTGGGCAGGTCCCAAGCAAGTATAGCGCCCCAGAACAGTGTGCTATTAAAGCAAGAATAATATTTTTCCAGTACTTATAAAAAGAGAATTGTTTGGTTTGGTTTCATATATATTACCAGCTTTAGGAAATAAACACTCACTGCATAATGTGCTTTCAGGAGCTCAGATATACTTTCTTTCTAAATTTGCAAGTCTTAGAAAGTTTTCTGAATTAGCTTTCCACCAATTATTTTCATCCTACCTATTACAGGTTTATCAAAGTAGGAATTTACTTTTAATAATTTATCTACTGAATTTTTTCTCTATTTGTTGTATTTCAATGAAGGGTGCTTTATTTCTGCAAGCAAAAATATAGAGGATAATACAAAGGGTAAATGGGCCAAGTAAGAAGCAAAATAAAGAGGGTTTTTAATTTAAAATTTGAAAACTATTTTAATTACAAAATTACAATGAAAAGTGAAAGTAAATGTTTCATCCATTTACCATTTGCTACATGCCTAATTAAAATTTATACATTGTACAGCCAAGATTTACAAATTGGCAGATAAACACCTCTATTCAAACTTTCTGAAAATTAAGTTGATTTCATATATGTAGATTAATAAAAACAAATTTTAAGATAAAGTACAATTCAGAAAGCTTACCATTTTTCGGAGAGGATCACTGAGATGCTGGAAGTAATACTTAAAAGGTGACAATGTAGATGTTGCTGGTGTGTCAGTGACTTTAGGAAGTTTAAGTGCATTTTCAAACACTTTCCGTAAGTTGTTTTCTTTGGATAAATGGACAGAAGGCTGGGATTCCAGTTTTGAACTTGAAATTCCATAGTTTGAGAGGTTATATACAACTGATTGAAACTTATTAGGATTGGAGATAGTATTGGAAGAAATAGAGACTACATGTTGTAAAGGTGAATCACTCTTATTTTTTAATTCAAAAATCTTTTCTTCATATATCAATACAGGCATCTTATCAGTACTATTTAAACTTTCTAAATAAGCAGCTATGACTGCTCCTTTCCTCTTCAAAAAACCTTTATGTGTCAATAAACCTAAAAACAGAAAAATTCAGTGAGTAAAAAAGATAGCAAAAATATTTCAAAACAGAATCCTGGTAAACAAAATTAAATGGTCACAATCTGAACTCCATGCTACATTATGTATAACAGCTTATTTATATTTCCTTTTTTATGATAAATTATAATCCAATGATCACAAAATTTCCAGAAACTTTTGTACACTAAGAATATATAAAAATCAAGATTCTGAAAAATACAAAAATGAAGTAAGAAAGGCATAGGTAACCATTGATGACTGAGCAATGACTATATTGTTTGGATGTTAGTTTAGAGGTAACATTAAAACGATATGAGCCAACCAACCTATGGTAAACTTTTTGCTAGACAAGACCTATTTACATCAAAAACCTACTACTTACAACTAATTCCAAACAACAATTACACCTTATATAAAAAAAAGGAAGACTGTTGTACTCCAAACTAAACCAAACAGCTACAAACAACCCTACTAATAGTGGGTTAGATGATGGTCGAATGGTATGATGCTGCTCTTTGAATAGTAAAATTATGGGAATAGTAAACTTATGTTTATTAAATTCAAATAAAAGGACTACTAACCTGAGTTGAAATCCTTTTTGAGCTTATCAATCTTATTCATGACGTTTTGGGGCAATCCTGATGCTGAAACATTGACGTTTCCATATGCTGTATGTTTTGAATAATTTAATGCTGGTTTTAATGTTTTAGGAAATCTATATAGAAGAGTATTAATTTTTATTAACATATATGAATTGTCCAATAATCAAGCTTATTTAATTGTTTATAATTTGCTTTACATAGAATAAAGCAAATTACAAATCAGGAAATAAAATGGTAACCACTAAGTTTACTGTTTAAATTAAAACACTCTCAGAAACAATAAAAATATATATCTTTATTCATACAGATCTATAGTGTTAAATTATCAGATGAATGGAATAAGTAAATAAATACAATATTACACAATTTAGCACACAGGACACAATTGCACAAAACAGGAATAGTGTTTGACTTATTAAAATTTGATTCTAATATCAATTTATTAAAGGCATTACTAATTCAAATACTGAAAAGTAATCTTTCACAAAATGAAAATTACTAACATCTCTATTTATATTTTCAAATTAAATATAACAAATAGTTAATTTTTTGCCTGGTTCTTCTTTGAGTAAACATAATATGCTTTTGTAAAGCAAATTTACAGTATATAAAAATATTTCAAAAACAGGACGTTCTAACTAAGGTAGTAAAACAGCTACAAATGAGAAATGGCTGGTTCATGTGTCTTAATATTTTTTTTTTAATATATATTACGCCCGTCTGAACTCTTTCGAGCATACGATGCCTTGCAGTCTAATACAGACAAGAAATTGCCCCATTAGATGGAAAAATCAAAAAGGAACCCGAAGAAATAACATCCTGTAGGGCAGGACAAGAAGAAAGGTGATCTTCATGCATTGGGGCTGAAGCACAAAGAACACAGTTTGGTGAATCAACAAGACCAACTTTGTACAGATGGGCCTGAAGAAAATCATGTCCAGTCTCAAGGCAGAAACAGGCCCCACCAATAGCTCTGGGAAAGATGCCACATATTTGCCTATCCAAAAAAGAAGACCATTTTTTTTCCAGAAGCAATATCCCTATAATGGCATAGTCGAGCCTTACGAACCTGTTCTTGGATTGCCCAATTAACATTTCACACAAGAGGGCACAAGTTATGGGTTGGTGCAGAAAACAGCTCTCTTTAGAAAGCACATCCACATGCTCATTCTCAGGCACATCACAGTGGCTAGGGATCCATTGCAGAATTACCTCTTTCCCTGATTCAATCAAGGAACTAATTCCCTTTTCACTTCATGTCTTAATATGGTAACTTTAATTTGTATTATGATATTACTTGATTTCTGAAGCTTAAGATTTTAATTCTTTTTTTATCCCACCTATAGGGTATAACAAATAACAAATAAACTATTCTTTAGTATGGTCGTTTATAGACAACACTATTATAATTAAATTAGTTCACAAAATATTCTAAAAAGACAATAAATACAATACTTTTAAAATTTGAAAAATTAAACAAATCATGCACATAGAAATTTTCAAACATTTTCTGAATCATATGAAAATGACCAATTGTACACAGGGTACTTACTGAATTGCTTAAAGTTCATTTCCTCACTTTTTCTCATATTTAATAGACACTTTTGAAAAATTTCGTATTATATTTTATTTTGAAACATCATTAGAATCATTTCTCATTTGGGGGTTAGGGTAATATGCTCCCATATAGCAAGGTACTTCATGATAACCATTATTTTGACTGGTATGATCTTTGAATATTATTTTATAGTACAAAGAAAAGAAAAAAATCATCCTCACAGAAGCCAGACATTTGCCGAACGATGGCCGATTGGTTAGGGTGCTGGCCTTCGGTACCAGAGTTCATGGGTTCGAATCCCACAGTGGCATGGATGTTCGTAGCCGTTCGGAATCGGCTTTAAGCTGTAGGTCCCGGTCTCATTAGCCTTGTGTTGCAAAAAGTAGACCGTAGCACTCCAAACCATTATTATTATTAGAAGCCAGACATTTTAGTGACAATATCATTACTTGGTTGCTTCTGTTCAATAGTGGTATGTCTGGATAAAATCAACTCTGCCTGAAGCATATCACTTCATTTAGGTATCAATAAGCAAGTTTTACAATCTCAGATTTTTTTTTAAAAAGGCAGCTCTTGGCAATTTACTGTTGCATTTAGACAAGTTCTATTGGGTTATGACATAGTCAAAATAGCTACTTTTGGGATGGTAGAGCACATTTTGGCAAGAATTTTCATCAACTGGTTCTGTGATGATGGAAAATTGATTTATAAAACTTACAAAAAAAAAAAAAATAAATAAATAAATAAATAAAAGAATTATTGCATGTGACTGATTTTCCTGGCCCATTTGCTGCTTTCCTGGTTTTTTCCAGACTATCTTGACACATTTGCAAATTTCCTGACATGCTAGAAATATAGTCACCCTGGTATAAGACATGATCAAAGAAAGTTGAAAATAAAATAAAATCTTATTCTACTTTACTTTAAGTTATCGGGAAATTCTTCAAATGTAAAAGTTTCTTCTGTTGGAGCTTCAGTAGATATTTCTTTAACTACTTTGGCCGTAACTATAGGATGTGTTGATACAAAAAGATATAATGTTTTCTGTAAATAAAGAAAAAAATAAAACATCTCATGCAAACACACATTAATAGTGTATAAGTTATTAAGAAAGTATGGAAATATATATGTTATATTAATAATTGTTGTTTACAAAACAAAGATAAAATCGTACAATGATAAATTTTAGGCTAATAACATTTTATTTATCCTTAGCAAGTTATTTCATGGTTTTAAAATATGCTCCACTGATTATTCAGTTAAAAATCTTTTATTAAAAAATTTATATCAAAAGGAAAACATTCATACTGTTAGTACATTAAAGAATCACAGAAATTAAAATGATATATATGTCAGGTCTAAAAAAGGGGTAGTTTGAAATTATGCAAGTTAAAAAGATTTTAAAAAGGGAACTTTTTTATAATAATAAAATAAATGAAAAAGACCCACGCTCGAGTAAGCTTTCAGGATAATCCGGTCAGGAAGCATTTCTAAGCTATTTGATGAGCTTGCAAACAGATAAGTTTGATTTGGAGCGTGAACATGGAGTGGTCAACACCTTCACGCATAGCTCTGCCACAAACAATGAAAATGGCACATGTTGCTTTCCTTAAGAACGATGAGTTAATAAAACTTATTATTATCAAGAAGACTGTTGTCCATTCGCCTTAACTCTGCACCACGACTTGTCATATATATATATACTATCTGCATGTACATATTTATTTTACAATATTGTATTAATTTATTTTGCATATTATACTAAATTTGTAGTAAAAGCCTGTAAAAATTTACAAAGAAACATTTAAAATGTATATATATATATATATATATATATATGTATATATATATATATATATATATGTGTGTGAGTGTGTGTGTGTCTGTAATATTTTTTATATTTATCCAAGTAACTAACTAAATATTTTGTTTAATTTTAATTTTACATCATGATGAAAAAAGTCAGGAATAAAATTCCTCTGTGCAATTATTTCTCTATTTCAATAAGGGTTCGTTCTTAAGATAGCTTAGTGACTCATTTGGACTTTAATCCTATGTAGGGCCACTTTTACTGACCATCTGGCAATTTCTTAGCATTCAAAAGTATTAATAAACTAAAACATTTTCTCATGGAAATTGGTGATCACTCACTCTGGGGATGGCAAGATCTGATTCACTTTGGTAACAGATTTTGTGCTATAAGGATGTATAGCAATGCTATCCAAAAATTTCTATTTGATGCAACAAAATGTGAGTCTAATGGATTTTACTTATAACTACTAACTACTCACAACTAATTTTGAGTTTGGCATGGAGTTCTGAAAGCCTAAGAATAGACTAAATTACTATCTGGATCCTAAGATCCGCCATGTTTACTAAAGGTGACTGGGGCACGTAAAATATGTCCTTGGTTGCGAAGTCCTCCAAGTTCTCAAACGATACTTCTGGGGGTGCAGGCCAAGCCTAATCCAGCAAGGGAAATGTTACTCATGTATGTAGCATACCTTAAGCTACACGTGCTCCCAGGGTGGTGCTAAATATGTAACAGGTTCGCAGCCTTGTTAAGGCGTTAGGATAATGTCTGTATCGCCTGCTGAATTGAAAAAAAAACTATCTTGATCCTTCAAACCAAATAAAGGTTGGTTTTTGCTAAAATTATATGTTTAAAAATATAGGATTGTCTAATAGTAAGATAAGCCCAGTGGCGTTGGGGTAGCGCTTTGCATTCCCACACCACAGGTCCGAGGTTCGATCCCTGGGCTGGGCAAGGTTGACTCAGCCTTTCATCCCTTCAGTGGGTAGAGCAACTGAAGACCAAGCGTGCTTGGGAACTAAACACTGGGGATTCTGCATAAGGCTGACCACCTAACCGGAACATATGCTTTGCATCCCAGGGCCCTTGGTCTAGAAAACGGAGATTGGCATCGTAGGCCCTGGCCTCCTAGGTGCTGTTGCGCTGAGGAGGAGTCTAATAATAAGAGCTAATGGGAGGACTGAGTTTTGAATAAGTATGTGTCATACATATTTAGTAATTCATTCAGGTTTTCTTTCTTTCTTTTCTTTTTTTTTTAATAAATGCAAGCAACCACTTACCTCAAATGGAGTATTGTTGATTTCTCCACTGATGCGTAAGGTTATATTGGTGCTGTTATGATTTGGATACAGAACAATACTTATTACAGAATATTTTATTGAAATTGCTATCGATCGGATAACAGAGTTTTCTTCATAAAATCCTTCTGACAAAGAATAATTTGATTTCAAAAACTCAGTTAAGTTGAAGTAACCAACATATTCACCTGGAAAGGAAAAATATCAGTTAACTGAATATAATAAAGCATTAACAGGGTAGTCCCAAAAGAAAAAAAAAATGTTTAATTTCCTTATATTTCCCTGATAATTCAACGTTTACAGGTGCCAGCCAACAGCATTGTTGTTATTTAATCTCTATATTCTTCCCACCCACCCTTGTTAAGTCTAAGAAACTCAAATTTTATAATTTTTTTTTTAAAGCAAGCAGAATATTTTAGGCAAAAAAATAACATAAAATGAAAATACACATAAGTTATGCCCACTACAAGAATTAAATAAAATACATTTACAGTATATTACATAACACTTAGATTATTCTCTATTGAAGTATTTAAAATTCAATGATTTTGATATAAATTAAAAAATCTGCTTCTTATTACCTAAATGAAAAATTGTGCAAATTTATCCATACACTGATTATAATACTGGTTTTGAATATCAAACAAAACAATGTTAAACTTAAAGCTGGATTCATGATATTTTTCAACTTAAAAGAAGAATATTTATGTAAAAGGAAAAGAAGTATTAAAAAAGAAAACATTTTATCTGACAGAACAAAACATAATTATATTTTTCTTTTTAAATATTTTATAGACTCTTTTATTGCAGCTCAAGGCTTTCTGCATTATTTTTTTTGGTTGTAAATTTTTTGTGTTCCTCCCCCTTTACTCTTTCTCAAATCCTTTGAATAACATACTCTGGCATTTTTGTAGGATATCATAAGGACTTTTAGAACTTCATAATTTTTGGCATTATCTTCCATACCATTAAATTCATTAAAAAACATTCATTTAGATAATAAAATAATTCTCTGATGTTTTCTAATAAACATTCTGAAATTACAGAAATACCACATTTTATAATGGCATTCATGTGTTCCAGTGTGAAATCCCTTTTTAGAATTTTATCAAGGGAACTAGACTTTTCAAAATTATTCAAACTATTTCTCCAAAATGGTCAACTTATTGTTTGTGTGTGGAGTAATCCTTAAACTATCTATAACATCTGATTGGCTACAATCTTTTAATTCTTTTCATTAAACTCTCTATCTGCTTAATCTACAGTTGCATAATTAATCCAGTGATTATCTTCTAAAACAGTAAGCAACCTCTTAATTCGCATCTTTCTCTAGTATCCTTTCTAAAGACTTGTGGATTAAATTACAATATTGGCTTTGTTAAGGGAAATAAAGGGATTGTTCTAAAAATTTCAAATAGTTTGATTGTAATCAGATCACAAAATTTTGGAATTTTATGAGAATTTATAACTGTAAGAAAACTTTAAATTATAGCATAATGCAAAAACTGTAAATATAAATTTTAAAAAAGTCACACCTGGTGGTAAACTGTAAACAGATTGATTGTCTCGAAGAACTAACTCATGCATTTTGTCATAGTTTTCAAGTCCACAATCTCCAGCATCAAATCCACATGATCTGATATTACAGGCCTAGAATTATACAATGTATATAAATATAAGGCAAACAAAGACGTAAATACACATACATATGTATATATATATATATATATATATGTATATATATATATATATATATATATATATATATATGTATATATATATATATATATATATATATATATTCATATCTACCTAGATATATAAGGTAAATATTGTGTCTTGAGGTATTTTTAAAACTGTTCACACACAATACCACACATATGTACATAGGTAAATAAAGACTCACACATATAATATACAGTAGAACTTCAAACTACCATTCCTCATTATTCATTTTCCTGTATTTATCATTTGATTTATTTGGTCTTGAATTTATTCCTATTAAAAATAATGTTGTTTATCCAGCTTTTCTCATTCTGAGATATTTTTTTTTTTTTTTTTTTTGCATCATTGAAAAATTTTGGTTTATTGCTTTGTCTTCTTGGAAGTACTGATTTTGTGGAAATTAGAGCTTGGGGATTGAATTTTTTTGTATTGTTAAGAACTTTTCAAGGTCTTGTGAATGTCTCATGTAATACTAGAGTTTGTGTTACATGGACACCTACACTTTTTTACAGTGCTAAGGAGCAAAGACGGATACATTGAGAGAGGGTAGACAAGCCCTACTCCAGAGAGGTGAAAGTATACCAGGAGGGGGAAGGATGCCACCCCCACCTGCGCCAGCTGCGGAGGAGAAGGACATTTTCCCATGGAGGAGAAAGCCTGACCAAGAGGGTGGGATTCCACCCCGGCCCTCGCGAACAGCAGTGGTGGAGATGCCAACTCGGAATGAGAGAGAAAGGACATTCATGAAGGAGAGCTGAACTGAGAGAGGTGCAGCCACTTGGCACTATTTGGTCATTCTCGGGGGTGGGGTGGGGGTGTGTCAGCCATGTTTGTGGTTAACGACGGTGTTCAGTGTACATATGTTCAACAAATTTTTAAATAATAAATATTTAGTCGTTTTAGTTCTTAATTGTTGGCAAGATAAGCTTTCAGTGAACTCACGATACCTGCTCCAGTAACAATAGGTGAGCAGGTACAAAAACAAGGCATGCAGTTCAAAAATGACAGCTGTAGACCCACACTTTATGTTACAGATCAGTAAAGGCTTCTTTAAGTCATCAAATGATTTATAACCTAACAACTAGTAAGATTACAACATTGGAAAACCAAAACATAGACCAGAAACACAATGAGAAAGAGAAAAATAAAGGACAAAAATAAACCTAGAGCAGTGGCAAGTTTTTCTTTTCTGCAACACAAAAAGCAATGTCAAAATTAAAAATCATTTATGTGCACACTCAGTGACAGTGATATAATACTTGCAAATGTAGAGGTGATAGAAAAGTTATTCTTTAGCAGTTAAGCAATGAACTAATACAAAGCAATGGTAAGTATCAATCTAAATATAAGTTATATTTTATAAAAAGTTAAATACTTCCAATTAGTGTTGTAAGTAATTTATTCAAAGTAATTTATTTTATTACCACCCCCTTGAAAAATGATCGACTGAGGTTCCACTGTATAAATAAATATATCTAATATAAATATTTATATAACATATTATTACTTAGGCAAACAAGCAAATAGAAGTGTTTTTAGAGTTTTAAAATCTTGTTTTATAAAAATAAAATTGTAGTAAAAATGACTTAATATCATTACAATGTTATTTTCATAGCTCTGCATAGCAATTATAAAGTTTAAAGAATTTTGATAATTGTTACACAGAGGAAACATCATTTAAATCATTAAATTAAGAGCATACAAAGATAAACATACTAATATTTCAATATTCCACTCAGTTTTATAGCTAAAAGCAATAAGGTTAAAAGTAATTTACAAGTTAAATAGGAATAAGAAAAGTGTGCAATAAATACCCTATCACAATATCTATCAGCCAACCATGTATTAGCACAATCTTCATTGCAATAATCTAAAAAAAATAATAATTTAAGTAATTGTATTTCCCCAAGATGATACACACAAATTTCTAATTATATAAAAAATAATTTGAGTTTCCAAACAAATTAATAAAATTGTGTAAGACATTTCTAAAAGAAAAAATTAAAAATAAAAATGAAACTTGGGTGTTTTCTTAAAAAAGTTTTTCTACCCATTTGCATAGAAAATGATTATGCCCATTATATTTGGGATAAATAATTTTTTAGCACAAATTGCTAAAGACATAAGGAGTGTTGCATCCTTACTAAAAGACATTAACAGACATGCTAACATTCAGACACTTATGTCCGGAGCAACAGCGTGTATTAAATTTTAACATGCTAGTTACAGATTATACTTAAGTACATACCTTATTGGTTTCTAAATTAAAATTAAATTTAAAATATTTACACAGTAGTAAATTGTAAAAAGTAAATTAAAATTTATGCATTTAAAAATTAATGAGTAGCCTTTTTATCTTTAACAACTTACTTTTCAGAACAGTGTTTCTTAAAGTAACACTGACCCTGATTCAAATATTTTCATTTTCTATCATCAGGGATTCTGAGTTTGTTTACACAAATTTGACCTAAATTTAGTTTGGTTTTTCTGCACAGTACTGAAAACTTTTAACATGCTGTGTGAAAAGAGTAATATTCAGTATTATTTTTTGCAAAACTTTGTATTTAATTGCTGAATTGTAATCTTTTAGCTGTTCAAAATTTTTGTAGTTTTCCTGAGAAATCTGAGAAGTTTCTGGAGTCATATAATTTTCTCATTTCTCTGGAGCTGCTCATTTCTCCGGAGAATCCAGAGTAGTTGGTATGTCTGCATTAAGCATGTTTAACCTTTTTTAAAATTTGGAGAACTATAGCCAATGTTTTGCAGTATCAGCCTAACTTAATCAGGATGTATTGTTTAAAGTAAATTCTAAACAAGTATAACTGTTCATTCTAGTACTGGAATAATTTCTTTTAAGAAAATTCAAAGAAGAACCTTACTCTTCAACCTATGTACATAAATACAATCAGCAAATAAACAGAACCCAGACATTGGGAAAATCTTTAAAATAAGAAAAAAATATTGGTATATTATGTTCCAAAAATAAACTATTCTAAACTGACATACTTTTGTTGGTTCTCATATTGAAGAAGCTGGTAACTAGAGATTCTTGGAGATTAGGGCCATTAAATTGCAATACAGGATTATCAGCAGTGCAGTCACCACCATCCCACTGGCACTGAGAATTATTACATGGTTTGTCACAATAGCCATCTCTAATCCAAGTAGAAGGGCAACCTTCAGCACAATTAGGAACAGGCCAGGAAAGATATACCTAAAATATTAATGTTACAGTTTAACCCTTTATTAATTTCATTTTTTCCAAAATTCAATTAAAAAATAATCTATTTTTTATTGTATTTTTAAAAATTTGATAATTTTAAATAAGAATATGTTATTATAGTTAACACTTCTAATATTCAGATTAGCTTTAGGAACACAATTAGGAACAGGCCTGGAAAGATATACCTAAAATATTAATGTTACAGTTTAACCCTTTATTAATTTCATTTTTTCCAAAATTCAATTAAAAAATAATCTATTTTTTATTGTATTTTTAAAAATTTGATAATTTTAAATAAGAATGTTATTATAGTTAACATTTCTAATATTCAGATTAGCTTTAGGAACACAATTAGGAACAGGCCAGGAAAGATATACCTAAAATATTAATGTTACAGTTTAACCCTTTATTAATTTCATTTTTTCCAAAATTCAATTGAAAAATGTTCTATTTTTTTATTGTATTTTTAAAAATTTAATAATTTTAAATAAGAATATGTTATTATAGTTAACATTTCTAATATTTAGATTAGCTTCAGGAACACAATTAGGAACAGGCCAGGAAAGATATACCTAAAATTTTAATGTTACAGTTTAACCCTTTATTAATTTCATTTTTTCCAAAATTCGATTAAAAAATAATCTATTTTTTATTGAAGTTTGGAAAAAATGAAAAATAATTTGGAAAAAATTATTGTATTTTTAAAAATTTAATAATTTTAAGTAAGAATATGTTATTATAGTTAACATTTCTAATATTCAGATTAGCTTTTTACCTCAATGAAAATAATTGTTTTCTCCCAAAGTTGTCTTTTTTCCACTGCCTAACAGGGAGGTTACATTTACAGTTGTGAATATAAAAAAAGTGCAATTACTTTACAGTTTTTTGCAATAACATTGACATTCTCTCTTTTATTCTAGATCTGAGTATTATTATAATTAATTTTAAAAAAATTGCTTTGCTTGACTGAAGCCCTGTACTTCTATCAAAATCACTAGTTTTGAAGTCATCTAGTGAACTCTCACTACTATTAGATTCATTTATAGATATTTTAGATTCTGATTCCAAGTCAATTCAAATCACAAGAAATTAGCTGCAAACACTCTATATTAGCCATAATTTTAAAGTAAAAAGAGGTATAATTATTAAGTGATTAGTAAAATACAACCAAAATGCTAATCACTGAAAGATAAGAATTTGTCTAATAATAATAATAATAATAATAATAATAATAAATAAAATAAATTAAAAAGAAGCATGCCAATTGGAATGGAAAACATAGTAGAAAGTAAATTAACAATTAGTACCCATATATATGATTAATTTGATATTAAAAATAAAAATACACAGGCAAAACAGTACAAGCAGAGAGAAACAAGATTGTTACATATGGTGTACAGGATAAATCAGTAGCGCCTCACCCATAGTGTCCGTAGTGTACAAGCAAAACTGGGAAAGGGCTAACGGAGTTTCATTTAATAATATTTGTTTCATATGATAGACTTTGCTTTATAAAATAAGAAAACTAATATTTTAGTATGAAATGAGAGTCTCTAAATTTTAAAGCATAGAAATAAATATATCCATGTAACACTTCAAATGTACAAATGCCATTAAAAATAGCATAAAAATTCAAAATTCTGACTAGTTTTGTTCTTATTATTTATATCAAAAAACCCAATTTGTGTCTATCTAACTTAATATTATACTAAAGACAAACAAAGAGAATATATGGGGGGAGAACTATATAGATTCTATATGCCCATTTATATCTAATGAAATTGGAAAAAAATTGTGATGACAAGAAATGGTGTACTAGATATTTAGAAATGCAATTGCATGAATGATCTTAAAGAAACCAACCAAATAATCAAGGAGCAACTAAAAATAAACAGTTTAACTAAATTTTACTTAAAGCAGCAAAAAAATAGGTAATACTTAATAAAAGACAGAACCAGCAAAAGAATTTTTTTTTATATGCTGAATTTAAAATATTTCTTATAAAACCACTTAGAAGAAATTAAAATTTAACTAAATATCAAAAAATATTTCATTATGCAATTAGAATGTAATCAAATGAAAATCTATTAGTAAAATTTTTTCCCAGTGTATGTTTATTATTTTAATAAAATACATATTTCATAATATTTGAAATATAGATTAAAAATTTTAATTGGCATAAGGTTTAATGATAGATAAATAAATAAGAGATAATTAAATGTTTAAAATACACTAACAATTTATAGAGTAAAGTAGTGCATAACACACATTTAGTATTAAATATTTACTATTTATTTATTTACTTAGACACAGAATATTTTAGTCCTATCTTGACAACTTAATATACAAAGAAATTTAGGGAAATATAGATGAAACAATTTATTACATAATTGAATTTTCGAATATTTTAAATCAATCATGTCTTCCATCCTATAATTTTACACTGCATATAGGAAATCCCAAAATGTAGCTAAAAAAATTGAAGCCATTAAAATTTTGTAATAGTGCCAGGTAGAAAGTCAGGGTTACACTTTTATAAATAAAATCCTCTGTATGTATGCATGTACATAATAGATAGTTAAATGATTAAAATGAAATTACCTTTTGTCCTTTAGTATGTGTATAAAAATCCTCAGGCCAAACATTTTTACCAAACATCACATCATCATTCAAATACAGAAATTTCTTTGAAAGATTAGGGATTCTATGAATGTGACATTCAATAGCAGGAGAACTGAAAGTGGGAAGGTGACTTTTATTTGGGAAAATTTCCTGAAATAATAAAATATCTTCATGTAGAAACACACACAAACAAGCACAATCTGTATATTTGGTTGTTATGTACATTTATTTTCACAGTATGGTCTTAATTACCATTACTACTGATTAGTGTAGTTGTAAAATGTGTTTAACTATAGAGTTTTTAAATGTTATTTGTTTGAGCACTTTAAGTTTTACTACATTTCCTTTCATATAAACATAAACAGCTTTAAATTTAAAGCTGAAAATTATTTATTTAATTTTTTTTATATTACGTCCATCTGAACTCTTTCGAGCATACAATGCCTTACAGTCCAATACAGACAAGAAATTGCCCCATTAGATGGGAGAGTCGAAAAGGAACCCGAAGAAATAACATCCTGTGGGGCAGGACAAGAAGAAAGGTGATCTCCATGCATTGGGGCTGAAGCACAAAGAACACAGTTTGGTGAATCAGCAAGACCAACTTTGTACAGATGGGCCTGAAGAAAATCATGTCCAGTCTCAAGGCTGAAACAGGCCACACCAATAGCTCTGGGAAAGGTGCCACATATTTGCCTATCCAAAAAAGAAGACCATTTTTTTTTTCAGAAGCAATATCCCTATAATGGCATAGTCGAGCCTTACGAACATGTTCACCGATGGCCCACTTAACATTTCTTAGAGGGGCACAAGTTATGGGTTGGTGCAGAAAACAGCCCTCTTTAGCAAGCACGTCCGAATGCTCATTCCTAGGCACATCACAGTGGTTAGGGATCCATTGCAGAATTACCTCCTTCCCTGATTCAAGCAAGGAACTAATTCGCTTTTTACACTCGAATTCAATGAGATTAAAGTACTCAAGTATAATTAGTTATTGTATGAATGGCAGCCATAGAATCCACAAACAGAACAATATGCTGAAAATTATAGATCGTTAAGAAATTCAACCAATCAAATTTTGAACCACAGAAATACAAAATAAATAAAAAGAAAGGAAATGTTTGAAGGTAATATTTATCTAAAAAAGCCACAACTTTCAGTATAAATCCAAGTTCATTAAGCTGTTATTCCACAAGACAGTTCATGCTAAGTTAAAAATCTCTAAAGATACTTTAACAAAATCTTTAAAATGCGATTTAAATATACAGTCCCTAACATTAAATGTATAGCTTAAAATATTGATAAAGACCTGCAACTGCTACAAAATTGCCAGTTGCTACAAATTTAGCTAGTAATTACAATTGTACAAAAATTAATCTAAAAAATAAGATTTCTTTGTCATATATATAAGAATAAAAACTCATGTCACACCCAGAAAATTAAAAAGAATAAATATATTTTCACGAGCTTTGTTTTGTATTGGTGCTCAATATATACTTTTACTTATTCTTAAAATCTTAGCAAGTTTCCTTTCCCCAAACTGCAGTTAAGGCATACATTTTTAAGTTTAAAATTGTAGGGGTTTTATATGACAATATTAGATTGTAACATTTGGTAGTATATTTCTAAGTTTTCCTTCATTTTAGTTCTGAGATTTTTAAAAATTATTATTATTTCTTACCATAAAAATTTAAATATTTTAATGCTTGAATATAGATATGTTTTGGAAATGCATAAATTCAACTACAATAAATCTTAATAAAATATTTCATTCAACTTTTTATGGAGAGTTTTCAGTTCCAAAATGTATACGATATTTTCAAATTGAAATATTGTGCATTTGAAATTTTATATATGATTTTAGATAATTTAATAGTATCAACTGTTTTGTTAGGCAGTAAAATTATGCACAATCATCTAGTATATGAATTGTGTTGCAGCACATATGTAATTACTCAACATTTATAGCATAAAAACTCACTATCCAACCTACCTCTTTGATGCACATTAGTGTGTTACTACTTTCAAAATTTGGCAGGTCTGTAGATATAACGGACATTCAGTATGTAAGTGCACTCAATCTTTTAAAAATTGAAAAGGTAATATATATTTTAAAAATGTACAAATTCATATGCCAAACACCAAACACTATATTTTGGCAAAGTCATCTTCCTTCTCAATGCCCTTTATGAGATGAAGGATGAGTTTTCTTAAACTGTTGTAAAAAGAAAGTCTTTTGCGATCTCTCATTGGCTAATTGTCTGATAGCATTCTGTACTAATTAAAAACCATTTTCCACTGATAAATGATTTTACAGAAATAAAATGATGAAAATCTAAATATGCCAGATCAGAGTATGAGTGAGGTGATTAGTGATCTCATCCCAATGAAATAATTTCAAGAGTTATTTTGTAACACTGGTTGTGTAGGGATGTGCAAACACTTTTCTATCGTTAACATTTTACTTCTTTTGTTTTGCATTGTCCCTTGTAGTTTTCTTTAAAGGTTTTCTGGTACCCTGTAGCATTCATTTGCCCAAAGGCAATAATTCAATTAATATAATTCATTTATGGTTAAAAAACAGATGCATTGATTTTTGGGGACAAAACATTCATTTTGACAGCTTAAAATTTATACATATTAGTATGGTTTATGAGACCATAATCCTACACTTTTTTTATTTTGTTAAAATCTAGAACAATGAATGTCCCTTTATGAGATGAAACCATATTACACTCTTCAACTTACAGCTGATAGGATCAAATAATACTCATGCCAACACTGCCATAGTAACAAAAGTTTTCAGCCAATTGAAACAAGCAAGGATACATTCTACTTACAAAACTTTGACCTTGAATTTAGTGCTGATATCTATGTTGAAAAAAATTTCCTCTAAGTGTCATAGGCTCATACACCTAATTTCTGGACACTCCTCCTCATAGATTATAAATAATGAGAAAACACTTTTAAATATATACTGGCTTAAATATCCCAACAAACAGAACTCACAGTAATTCCTTACAGAGATATTAGAAAACAAATTCATTTATCAATTATTACTTATATTTC
This sequence comes from Pardosa pseudoannulata, assembly GCA_032207245.1. Taxonomy (NCBI): domain Eukaryota; kingdom Metazoa; phylum Arthropoda; class Arachnida; order Araneae; family Lycosidae; genus Pardosa; species Pardosa pseudoannulata. The sequence goes on along the minus strand of CM063498.1, from coordinate 159,226,393 downwards.
CAAATTCAATTGTTACTGGATTTTACTTCTTTTTAATTTTATGAAATTAGAGGCTTAACTATAAATGGATTAATTGTTTAATAATAAAAACACACATATATACCAAATATTGTAGTTTTAAGCAAAGATTATTTAATACATCAATTAAACTTACTTCATGTGTAATGATGGAAACCCAGGGATTATCCAAATTTAACCAGTAAGGAATCTGGCCATTTGTTATTATGTAAACATGCTGAACCCATGGAGCATGCTTTTCCAGTGAACGTAGAGAATATCTTAGCTCCTGAAAAATAAAATATTCCATTGCTTAATTTTCAAACTCACATTTAATAATATAAATACATAACACATTTCAGTAGTATTTAATATGCTTCTTTTATTAACAGTTATATTGTTACGAAGATTCGAATGAACACACCATTTAACTTAACACACAAATTTATTGCAGCTAAGTAGCAACTTGCAGCTTTACAAGATCAAGAAGTTGCCTACAACTAGTGGGTATCAGCTTTTATACCCAAACAGAATATTCGAGAAATAACTTATTTACATATTAAAGAAAGATCTAGAATGTTCGAGAACATAAAGCAACAATAAATAACATTTTAAAATTAAAAATCCATACTTTGGATCAACCGCCATGCTGAGCATCAAACCCACAATCTTTGGGTCTAGATCTCGTGCTTTGACCATTTGGCCACTGAGCTCATTGGCACAGTTTCTTTATGCGGCAATATATAAGTGTGAGACTATATTAATATGTTTATACTGACATTTAAAAGAATATGAATAACTTTTAAAACATTTTAAGGATATAACTAAGAGTATATAGGACAAACTAATTTATGATATTGTCATAACTGGATTTCTGTTAAACAATCTATAATGTTTATTTTATAATGACAATATAACAATGAACGTTTAGTTCACCAATGCTGACATACCTTGAATGCAGATAATAAATACATTGATTTTGGTAAAAGAATGTTCAGAAATTTTCCATAAACTTCTAAAATGCACATTCTAAAAGCAACTGATTTAAAAAACTATAGCTCTCAGCTTTAACAATATCTCTAAAATATTAATGAATATTCTTCATATTGTTAGTAGTTATCCCATCATTTACAGTCACAATTTTGTTTTCATAAGTCAACCATTAATGACTGGCTTTCTTAAAATATAAAATTAATATAAGAGAACTGGTGCAGATGCAAGATAAGCAACAAAATTAAAAACTATTATAATTTCAGTAGTCAGAAAAGTTTTGAATCTTACATATCTGATTGAAATCTAATTTTTCTTACAAGTTTAAAAACTCATAAAAATTTAAAAACTAAGCCTTCAGTCTCTTCTGTACAAATTAAATATTAGTCTATATGTAATTCAGATGATAAAAAAGGGGTAAAATAATACAATTATTCTAAAAATATGATTAGTACTTACTTCATTATCAGTAAAACGGCTGGAAGAAATATCTTCATGATCCTAGTAAATGAAATTAAGTTATACAATTTTTAAAATTACTAAATATAATAAAAGAAAAAAGTATGATACAAAGCACTTTAGATTTCTTAGATATCAAAATAAAAGCAATAAATAGTTTCATATATTATAAAAAAAATTTTATATACACTCATGAACAAGTACTTGAAATAAAAATATCTCTGTAATAGAAACCTTAAACTGATCATAGATATTTCTAACCGTATCCAGTCATTAGATATATTAATAAATTTTTCCAATAAATTGTAGGACTTTAGATCTACATAGGACTTCATAAATGAAACAGCACTTACAGAAACATAACTGGCAAATAATAATAAAAGGTTTATCATAAAATTAAAATATTGATAGATTATCTAAAGTTAAACAACATAGAATCTATATATTATCAAAAAACAAAGCATAATGTATAAGAGAAAGCTAGCTAGAGAAAAGCATAAAAAGTTAATACATTTATAATTTAAATAATACAACTGCTAAAACTATTATAAAAGGTCTTGTTTATTTAAATTAAATAATTTAAATGATAAAAACAAAAATAAAAAATTTGCATATAAAATACCTCATATTCTACTATTTAATAGTGGTCAGTGATTATTTGCTTAAATTGTTTGTGTGTCTACATAAAAAAGTTAATTATTTTTTTATTACTTTATACTAATTTTAAAGTTCTTTAATATTAATTAAAAGAAAAAGAATCTAATATGTACTCACAGAAGACAATTCAATGACTATATATGCAGAAGCTACAGATGCAACCTTGTTGTTGAAGGTAACATTGTCCATTCTTTTGACTAAATTCAAAACAGCAGTGTCACGCAAAGAAAGAACAGCCAAACTCCTTTCCTCATATATAAACACCTGTAATATATTTTACTATCATTTAAATGCTATACTTATAATCAAACTAAACATCTAGCATTTACATAAACAAATATTTCAAAAGCAAATCAACCTTTTGCAGTCGAGTGTCAGTAAATAGCTCTACAAGCCTATTTATCATTACGGATATGTGTCTGCATATGGCCACTCAATTAAATTTACAGCTGTGGAGACTTATTATGAAGCAACTTGCATATGGCTATCTTTTAGAACAATAAGATAAGAATGGGATAGTACATTAAAGAGAGTTAAGTTCCCACTTACTCATCAGACAGCTCTGTCTGCATAGGATTAGTATAAATATTCATAACAACTAAATTAATATCTAAAAAGAACTATACTTCAGTAAAAGTAGATAACATATTATTATGTGATGCCAATTAACATAAATATTAATTATATATTTTCACTACTTTTCTGACTTTTAAATCTTTACTGTTTTAAAAAGAGTTATAACTAATTTTTAAATGACAAGAGTATAAAGAGTGAAAACATTATTTATATAATAATATATATAATATATATTTATAATAATAAAAATATAAGATATATATTTATAGTAATAATGGACTTCTCGATGAGTGGTTGCAGTCAAGGCCATAAAACTGATACAGTTTTAACTAAAGACCTTTATTAGATTATATTGGAGGATGGGTTACTTAATATAGAGACAGGACAACTGAAGGATTGCTAGCATGTACAAGACCCTTAACACATGAATCAATATCTAAAATAACTGCCTCCGACATGTGTATTTCCTTTTTATTTGGAAATTTTAAATTGTTTGCTAGGGCCATTAGAAAAAAATTGCAGCCTATAATATTTCAGAGTTTTAATTAGTCTGACATAAACTGTAGATGGTCAATTTAGGTTAGGAGTTAAAAAATGCAAAATGACAGTAAATGTTTAGCCCTTGATTTAAGTTTTGAAAAACCCATGAGAATTTTCCTTACATATATATATATAATTCTTATACTTTTATACAGCTTTATACTATAAAGTATTATTTACTTTAATGAAAGATTTTTTACTCTTGAAAAGGAATATGAAAGCAAAATATTTTCATAAAAAAGAGTAAGCCAAAATAAAGCTTTCCTGTATAATTTAAAAATAGCTAAAAACATCTAAAGAACAGAAATTAAAATCCATGAGCTCCAGAATTAAAAGACAATGGTCATTTTGTGTAGTCATAAATTGCCTGAACATTTTAATGGATAATTAATTCTAGTAAAATATCCTTTTCTTGTTGAATATTGTTACTAATATTATGATTGCAAGACAACTTTTTAAAAGTTCATTTTAAAACAAAGAAAGACAAGTAACCCACATGCTTCCATTAAAGGAAAATTATATATTGCACATTAAAGTTATTTACAGATTTTAACAATTTATTATTATAATCACAAAACATCTCTGAGATTTAAGGATAGAGTTCTAGGATTAAAATAAGAATAATAGAGACAGATTAAAGCTTGTACATACAGCCTATTTGGATATTTCATATTTTTATGAAATATCCAAAATCTCATTGAAAATGTTGTAATTGATTTATTTCTACCTTTTTTAAAATTTTGCACATAAAGCTTGAGAAAATGAGAAAGCTATTTTATTTTTACACCCATGATTAAGCACAGCTCACAACTACAAAACTAGTAAAAAAAAACATTTTTTTAAGTGACTGAAGTTACAGAAGTATACATATAAGTTCAAGTTATATTTAATGAATATATCATTTATTTTGGTTTGTTTTGGGCACTATTAAATCAATATGATCTAAAACTTTAAGACCATTTTTCTCAAAACCATATTTTTCCCGATAGTCCTGTCGTTTTTTCTTTAAAATACTCAACTAGTTTTCCTTTTTAACTTTATTTTCATCAAGGAAGATTTTTTTAAAATATTCAAGTTTATACCCCACATATGTACATCTTCCATTAATTATATATCAGTCAAAATAATTATATATTATCCTTTTGACTATATCAGTCAAAAGAGAGAGGTGTGTGCTTTCCATTGTAGGAGAAAATATTCTGGTTTTTTTGGCATGCAAGAATCATAAAGCTTTTTATAAAACTCAATATATGCTGTAAAAAGCATTGACACTAAATATCCTTATCATGAGAAAAGAATCCTTAAAAATAGTTCAACTTTAAAACCAAAGTACGTTTCTTTATAAGAAGATTACTTCATCTTGCTAAATTTGTGTTTAATTAAGTTTTGAAAGGTTAAATAGAATTCTAAATATAAATTGGTTAATGGCTCTTTATTTTGACAGGAGACTTGCATTTTTATATATTCTGATTATATAACACAATATATATATAAACACTATATATATATATAAACACTATATATAAACATAATATATATATATAAACACAAGGCCAGATCTGGGCTATCAGCCGCCTGTGTGCAAAGTAGTCAGGTTTGGAAATCGGCGAATTAAATTTAAACAATTTAGCCTTAAAATAATAGCGAACTATTTTTTTTCAGCAATAATCTGACCAACGCGCTGTCGTAATGTTACAGCGAAAACAAGAATCGGAAGATTACATATCAAATTAATATATAAAATCAATTATATTTGGAGCTGGCAACAACTTCAGAAACAGATAGAAGTATTAAAAAATTAACAAAGCCAGTAATATTTAATGCTTAGAACTTAATAAAGAAACTAAGATGACTCAAGAGAGTGGAATTATTTACACAATTGTTATGACATATATATATATATAATAAATAATATATATATATATATATATATATGTTGTTTTCGGAAAATGTTACAATTTAATGAAAAGTGGTGTACATGTTCAAAAAAATTATTAAAGGAGAAAAAATGGTAACTGAAAGTGACCAATGATATAAATAGTGATTTACAATGAGATAAGTGATTCATGCTGAACCCTGTACACACTATAGGAGTAAAGGTGACACATATTTAATACATTCATTAGAAATACTTCAAAAACAAAAAAGGTCTCCCTCTCTTAAGTAAAAAACATTTTTATTCTGTTATTAATCATATATAAACTTGATTAATGATAGAATAAACTGTATAATCAAATAATCCTTACTCTGTTAATGGCTCTTTTTATGTTATCTGGGAACTTGCTTTTTATTTCTGATTCTGAATAACCAGAAGGAACATCAGTCATTAGGAAAACATTATTTAAAAGAACAGAATTTGGAGAGTTCCAACTATCTGTGATATATGCACTTGAAAGTGTATAATTTTGTCCTTCTAGAGTCATCACCTTCTTTTCAGCAAAACTATGAGCTGCAAGAAAAAAAAAGTTTAAAACAAATCATTGAACTATTTGTAATTTTTAAAAACAGAAAATCTTTTCCATATTGTTTACTTATTTTATTTCTGGAAGGAAGTTATAACAATATAAATATAATTATATATTTTCGGGGGAACAACTAGATAATTGGAAATCAATTGAACAATGCAATATTAAAATAGTACTAAACAGTTTGCACACAGCCTTTGGTGTGGGTAATTAAGGTTCATAAATGAAGATTATATTTTATTTTATTTTAAAATTTAAATTAGTTTTCAGGTTATGCTACTTACCCGCAATAATAATATTAATTTCAAAACTAAAACATTTTTCTAGAATAATAAACAAAATTTTTAAATTTAATTTTTTTAATAAGAAATGCAAACTAAAGATATGAAAGTGCTGCATTTGGTGATTAAAATTAGCACTCAACTAACAGAAAAGTACCTATATTTTTGGTGAAATTATTTAAAGAGAATCCATAAAAATGAAAATATTAAAGATGTGTTATGAATAAAATGCTTAATACTTTTAATTTTGCAAGCAATTGCAATATTACTCACTCTTACTTGTTGCAATGGAATAGACTAGTATGAAAGAGCCTCAGAAAATGGCAAAAGAGAAACAAATATGGGGAATAAAAATACTTAAAATTATCTGACTAAAACAAATCAAAAAGCAGCAAAACTTATATTATCTTAAAAGGCCTTTTAATCCTAGTAGATAAATTAAGTTACTTAAAAAGTTTAAAATAAATCATTAAACTATTCGTAATTTTTAAAAATAGAAAATCTCTTTCATATAATTTATTTATTTTATTTCTGAAAGGAAGTTATAACAGTATTATTTTATTAATTTAACACTTTATTAATTAAAAAAATTCAAAGGCACTTTACTGTGTGAAGGGTAAGAGAGCATTCTTCTCTCCCATGACTTTTGACTTGATTTCCCCTGCCTTAACCTTCCAAAAGTTTACTGAATAATTGTGCACGATTTCATAAATATTGATCTAGCCATTTCAGAATGCACAGCAAACAGAAAGGTATAAATGCATACACAAGATTTTAAATATATAGATTTAAAACTGTAATGATTTACCTATCTTCATATCAAAGAACCCCAAAACAGTAACATTTTCAGGACTTCCTTGAGATGATGACACAACAAATATTCTCTCGATATGTTCAAGTTGTTGGTCATAGTCTTCTAGATCTCCTAATGTAATGGAATTTGGCAGTGCAGGTCTTACAATTACCATATGAGATTTCACACAGTGGGAAAAAGAACAACTATTCAAGAGAAAATAATGAAAATTAAGAGATTAACTATTCCATAAAGAATATTTTTTAACATAATGAATAAAACTGAGTTGAACATGTTATTAAAATTCAAAATTTTGAAATATTTTGCCAATATAAGAAAGTTGAAACTAAATACATAACCATGCATGTACACACAGACAAATAGCTCAGACATTTTTTAATAACATCATGCATTTAAAAGATTAGTTTGTAAATTATAATATATTTAATTTTTTTTTACAAAATATACATAGCAAACTTATCACATATAAAATAAATATCTTCATGAAAACATTTTTAAAATTTGATATTTATGTTATATAGTTAAATCCTACATTTATTTAGTTATTCAGTTTAATATATGAGAAGTTTGGTTTGGTTTGGAGTGCTACGGTCTACTTTTTGCAACACGAGGGCTAATGAGACTGGGACCTACAGCTTAAAGCTGATTCCAAACGACTATAAACATCCATGCCACTGTGGGATTTGAACCAATAAACTCCAGCACCCTAACCAATTGGCCATCATTCGTCTTAATATATGAGAAAATCCCCTCTTTTACTATAGTGATCTATATTAGCATATAATACATGGCAATTATGTCTAAGAATACCTGTTTAATTAATTTCAAAACACATACTCGTAGATGAAAAAATTATTATACTATAACTTAAATTTTACTGCTGTATAAATTGAAAACTATATCAAGGTTTTGAATTTTATAAATCTTAATTACATACATCTTTAATAGAAATAATACAGCATTTATAGATATAGCCTGATAAGAAGTAAATGTATGAAAATAATCATAGTAAGATCTTAGATGTTACAGTAAATCATAAAAATGATTTTGCAATCTATGACTAAAGCAAGCAAAGCATATTCAATAATTAAATCCAATAGCCAGATGCAACAGTAAAAATTTAAAATGTAACTTTATATTACATTGAAATGACAAACAAGTATGGTTATGTAAAATGTATTATGATACTTACTTCAAGTGAGCACTTGAAAATCCATAATCTTGTTTGGCTTTAGCCAGTTCTGTCAAAAATTTTGGATCTGATCCATTTACCCAAGTATAAACAACATCTACAGGTACATACTGGCATAACCTTAAGGAGGAAACATTGAAATAAAGTATGCATATTCTCTATTATATACACTACAGTAAAACTATGATTATGACAACAACTAATATATCTTTATGAACACATTACAAAACACATTAAGTACTATATACAATGAATTTTTCGTTCTTGCATTATTCATTTTCTCACATTACAATTAAATAACAATGTTCCTCATAGAACCAATGTTATCTTTTTACCACATTCATCATACTCGGTTCTTCATTTTCCCATTTCTACTGATGAAAAATTATGGTCACTTTATCTTCCTTGTTTTTATGGAATCAGGGAGAACTGAGAAAATGGAATCTATTTTTATTAAGACTATTTAAAAGTCATGTGGACACTAAAAAGATTTCAAGCTCTTTTAAGTTTTTTACATATTCATCATAAATTTTAGTAATTTATTACTCCTATTGTTTGCCATATAATCAATGATTTTTAAAAATTTGGTTAAAAATTGTGCATGTATTAAACAAATACTAAGCAAAAATATAAACATTTTTAAATAGATGTCAATTTCAGCATGATTGAAAGCTCCTGTTCTCATGAAAATGCATACAACATTGCATATAGTAATGTTAATTTTTGGGTGAAATTTTCTGATCATTAGACACTCTTTTTCGTACAGGCTAAACAAATTTCAATTTTTCCTCTCATTTTTGGTTGGTCTTCTAAATACACTGGTAACTTAAAAAAAAAATAGAGTAAGACTATACAAGAAAATGCTTTTACTATTCATAGTTAAATTTTCCAAACACTTCATCAAGTAATTCTTTCAAAAATTAAAAAAATAAATAAATAAATAAAAATAGGAAGTGGTCACATTAGTGTGACCTAACTGCATGTACACATATATATATAAATATATATAAATTTGCTCTAGTCACAATAATTATGTAGCCCCTATTGTTTTTTATTGCCTGGGCTACTGGGCAAGAAGAAGCCTAATCAGCTAACAGTAATAACGATGCATTTGGGCAGCAGAAAGAGACCGGCACAAATCTAATTAAAACTTTATTTTAGATCTGTTAAAACGGACATCTTTACTAGTCAACGACAGACAAGAGAAAGACACAAAAATCACTCTGCTCGAACAGATATGCACCCAAGAGCGAAAACAGAAAGAATTTTCCCACTTATTCAGCGAATTTAAGTGTAAGATCAGGAAAAACGTAGAGCCATTTGCCACCGACAGCTGGGAAACATGTTGAATAGACAGAAAATTTACATCTATAGGATAGAAAGCTTGGGAAATGTATCGAAAGAATTTTAAGTCGAGAACGCTCCTTTGATTAAGACATTTAGAGGCTGGGAAAAAGATTTTAAGGAATTAGAATGGGAGAGAGGAGGTTTTAAAGGAAATATTAAAGTTAAATAATTTTGATATATTACATATATAAATATCAAAATTATTATACTTTAAGTATCTCTTAAAAACATCCTTCTTTCCCATTCTTATTCCTTTAATTCTATTTACCACCCATAAAACCTCAAAATTAAAAGGAGTGTTTATGACTTACATTCTTCCAACCCATTTCTCAAAGCTAACTCTGAAGTAGTTGCAAATTTATTGTTTTCTTGCCACATTTTCCAGCTGTCCCCAGTTCATTTTAAATTATCTAAGTTCCTATCTGATTTCTAATTTCTAACCCTGACTAAGCTACTTTGTCTGGAAAGGAATTTGTTTGCACATCTGAATGTGGAGCCCAAATCTGTAAAAGCAAAATGTTTTCATGATCCTTCAGTTCTCTGCCTTTGACTGAGAAACATTCTATTTTTGTAGTTTGGAAATAAAAGTTTAAGTTTCACGTTAGACTTGTGTTGCTGCTTTTCTATGGAACGGCCAGACTGCATCATCTTAATTAATAGCACTTAAATCTCTCCTTGTCCACAAGCCTGGGCAAGTGAAAATAATAGGGGCAACAATTTCCTGTAACCGGCAAATTAAATTGTGCTGGTTTATATACACATAGACATATACATTATATACATATACAAAGCATAAGCTAAAACATAGAAACATAAACTTTTCTTATTTTAAAATATAGTGTTTAAGTGACTTTCAAGTTTGTTTGCTTTTTGTAATAAAATTTAAGAGCATGTCTCATATTTGTTGGTTTAAAACTTTTATAAACTACTCTTCTAGAGACTGCTTCTCTAAATTTCGTAGTTTTAAGCTCTTTTGATTGAAAGAGTATATTAATGATGTAAACTGATAAAGTAACAAACTCTACATATGCTTAATCTAGGTTTACAACTTGTTTCCTTCATATTTTTGATGATACCTCTTGATATGGATATATTAAAGAGAAGCAGTAAATTTATACTAAACTAGTCATCACAAGGTATTTTAATTTCCAGATAATGAGATTACAATAAGCACTTTAATAAGGTAAGATAAAATTTTGCACTTACATAGATCGGAAATTTTTACCCACAATATTATTACTATAAGGACTAAACACAACAGAGTATTTTTCTTTACTCCATTCCATCATCGCCTGAAATATTAAAAAAAAATGTAATTTGATAAAAATAAATGAAAGTAGAACTTTTATTTTCTTCGGTCAAACATTAATGTAAACAAAATAGAAACACATAAGATGCTGTTTAACAATTATACTACTTACATAATAAAGAATTTATATAACACATCTATAAATTAGAAGTAAACTAAATATAAGACAAGTATATTTCTACAGTTTGGAATCAGTTTAAGAATTCAGTATGAGATAAAATATTAATTTTAGCTCATTGTTATATAAAAAGATTAGTTAAAGGATGACAGAAAGTGAAGTATAACAAAGTTATTATGAGGATGATCAAGAAAAGCAGGTGTTTAACATAAAAGACATTATTACTTTTAATTTGTTTATTATTTTTCAAAAAATAAGAGGTAAGCAAATAGATCTATTTATATTCCAACTCAAATATCCTGTCTAATATATAACCTTTTTTGTTATTTATTAATTTGTACTATAACTGAAGATATAAATACTAAGGATATTAAATTATAAATAGATGGAAATGATGTTATTCATAAAATATTTATGCTGCACATGCATATATATACTCTAATTTTAAACAGAAACTTTCTATTTTGAGGGGATGGCAATCTCATTAAGATTCTGCTAATTAAATAATCTCCCGCCAAAATTTAATAACTAATCTGCGCTGTAATATAGGGTTGTCTATTTATTTTAATATTGTTTAATAGTGTAGAGGTCCAAAGGGAAAACTTTGGAGATTTATGTAAGGGTGTATTAAGTTGTGCATGAATGTACAAAGGTAAATTTTTCAATAATTAGATTAAAATGACTTCAGAAGCTTAATTACCTCTCCAAACAGAAATGCAGATACCAGTATAGCAGCAAATCCTAAAAACAATATTAAAAATGTATGCTTCTTTGACAGAATATCATATACCTTCCTCTGTAAAAGTTTACATAGTATGCGAGCCATACTATCATATAAACCGATTTTATCTTACACTGTAATAAATTAAAATAAGTATTATAATAAGAGATAAATTATCATAACACTATTCATTGATTTATTATTAATAACAACAAATCATAACATCTAAAAGTCAAGCGCGAATTTTCTCACAAACTAATTTTGAAAATTTTGAAAATTATTACAGCAATATATCTCATTTTTCATTTTTTTTTCAAACGTTAAATGAATAACATATGTGATTAATTGCGGCATGTCCATGAATCATATTTTAAAATAATGTAAACAAATAATACAGTTACGGTGAAAGACATTTAAAGGATACATTTTGAAACATCTGACATAATGTTATAATGATAGAAATAGTAAGTAATTTGATAATTAGAATCGCAAATATATAAAAAAGAAGTAGAATTTTTTCTAAATTTAATATTTGGCTATTTCTAACAGAAAGTTTAAAAAAATTATTGATATAATTTTCTGCCATTACCCCAGGAATTTAAAAATATTTAATGAAATAAAACAACGAAAGATAAAATTTTATTATGAAATTAAGAAAAGAAAATCAATTTTATTTTACTACGAATTAATTTAATGTAATGTAACAGTTTTAACCATAACTGTTGATATTTGTTTACATGGCACTTCATAGTGTTAAAACCAATATTTCCATTTAAACTATACTATTTTTTCAAGCTTATTTTATATTGTAAATAAAATACTTCTTGAAAATTAAAGCAACTTAATTTTAGCGTAATACTTGATGGTTTTCTATCGTTTTAGAATATTTCTTTTGTTATAGTACTTCGTTTAATTAAATGTTTTAACGTTATTACACATAATAAACCAGTTATATACAAAATGTATGAGGTGGGAAACAATTACTAAGCTTAACAGCAACACGTAAGTCTGTCATGAAAATGTTTTATTCACAAGTGAATATTTCCATTTTCTAAAGTACTTAAATAAGTCTTAAACCACATGCATACCTTTTTTAGTTTTGTAAATATTTGATTTTTTTTTTATTACTTTGAGTAGCAGTTGTACATTATGGTACACATTTGTTTTGTCTCATTCTATCTTAACTATAAAAGTTATCACCAGCTTTACTTTTTTTGTTATTATTATTTCTGTTACTGTTTAAGTTAGTTTTGCTCTGTTATGAAAAGTTACGTCAATTTTTTTGCTACAAAAGAACTAATTAGAATGGGATCTACTGCTTAAAGCCAATTAGGAAAGGGTTTGAATATCCATGCCAATTGTGCGATTCGAACGTATTGATTCCAGTACTACATCAAATATTCTAAATTAATATTATTATGTTTTCATCAAATCTGAACTGCAGCAAACAGACTACTTTTTTAGAAAATGTGGTACCTTAAAGCTGCCATGCACACTAACAAAATCAAAGTTACAATAAACTTTTTATAACCCCCTCCCTCCTCACACACACACACACGTAAAAATTATAGAAAAATAAAAATTTGCAGAATTTTAAACTATATTTTTTATTTATGTGATATCAATTTTTTTCTAAATTTAACTAAAAGATTTTTAAATAATAAAGTTTTATTGATTATTTCTTTACAATTGCTCTTTGTTTTTATGAATTTAGAGATTATTTTTTAACCTAAATGTAATTTTTTAAATGGTGAATTATTGTTCAATTTCAGTTATAGCTAAATTTATCTGCTAGGTACGTTAATTTTCTTTATATATATATATATATATATATATATATATATATATATATATATATATATATATATATATATATACATATGCGAAGAACACATATTTATTTTGTAGTTCATTATTGCAATTAAACTTTAATTGCTTTAAAATCAATATATTTTATAAATATATGTTTATACCAATAAACGTGTAACGTTGTGCTAATTAGGTAACCGAAAAACAATAACTTAAATTTTGCTATTTAAACATTTTTAGTTCAATTCATAAAAAAATATTCATGCGACATATTAATTAAAGATAGCATAGTATTGATTAACAATTTCACTTTTATAAAATAAACATTCATTACAGTGATACATGTTAGCGCTAAAGTAAGTTTTTCCTTTTTCTTTTTTTTTTTTCAACACGAGAGTTAATTTCTATTGCTTAAAGCCGATTCCTAACGGCTACGAACATCCACGCCATTAGAGGGATTCGAACTCGTGCACAGCAGGACAAAATTGAAAATAAGGTTGATTTTGTTAGCTTTTACAGCAGTTAAAAGATACCAGACGACTTCTTCTAATGGTTTGATACCAGTCATTTTGGATTCCTCTAGCTTCATGCTAAACTATGGGGAAAGTTGTTCTATTTGTAGGTGGTTAGCATTTAAAGGTTTATTTAAACCAATTTTACTACTCGGTAACGCTAAAAATTCTTCTGGCAATTTGTGACTAAATTTTTAAAATGAGCGAGAAAAATATATTTATCGTTATTTGATGTGAACATTTTTCAGTCTTTTGGGAACGTAAATAAGGACATTTTACTGAAATAAATTTTATAAAGTGTTACGCTTTACGCTGGAGAATTTTCTGCTCTATCACATGGTAAAATTTGTTTAACACTAGAATCACGGGTTAGGTCAAACTTATCCCGATTAATATGAAATCGTCTTCTTATTCAAAAAGTACACTGTGTTTATACGCAATGACATTTATTCATTTTTAGACATTAATTATAATAAGTGATAAAAAATAATAAGATAGTAAAATATGGAAAAGTATATATATTTAGAAAAATATAGACAACTTTAATGGAATTATTTAGTTTCTTACTAATCAAGGTTTTTTACAGAAGTTCAGGCGCAGTTGGACAACTTTATACTCATACACTCGTAGGCAAAATAAATAAATAAATAAAAATAAAAGATGCACCAAGAAGATGTAATGCAAATCGGAAACTAATTCATATGCATACAGGTTTCGACGGAAAATGCAAAGTTTTAAAGTTTGGTGGCCAATGAATGAAAGTGTGTCGCTGCAGCGCACCTTATCTGCGCAACTGGCAGGATATTTCGATTCCAGGTCATACATTTTTTGCGAATTTCATTCCGTGTACTCAGGTAGCTAACTAACTATGCCTTGCATACAGGTGCGCGAACGATATGCGCAGATGTTAGGATTTCAGAGAAGACGTGTAGGTGGGCTCAAAGAACCTGGTTGATCTAATCGGCGAATCGCTCGACATTTGGGCTGGATCGATGCCACTACTAGACAATGTTGGCAGGAATGGGTGAACCATGGCCGAACATAGCATCAAGAAGGAAGCGGTCGGCCTAGAGAAACAACAAAACGTAAGGACCGAGTAATCGTCAGAGCGGTAGTCACAGCCCCTTTATTATCATCGATTATAGTGCAACTAGTGCTTCTGTGATCTCAAGGACCATTCATAGGTAGGTCACAGAAAGGGGTTGAGGTCACGGGGCCCCTTATGCCGACTACCATTGAACTCTGTACAACGACAAGCCCGTTGGCAGTGGTGTTGGGCTCATTCAAACTGGAATGTCACTGACTAAAGTAAAATAGTCTTCAGTGATGAGTCCCGTTTTGAACTGAGCCCGATAACCAGCGAAGATGGGTTTGAAGAAACCCCGGACAACGGTGGGATACCAACCTGTCTTCTGGCATACAGGCCGACAACCAGGAGTGATGGTCTGGGATGCCATTTGGTTTCCATCCATGGCACCTTTACAACAAAGTGATAAGTCGACAAAGTTCTACGCCCCGTTGTGTTGTCTTTCATGTCACGTCATCACGGGTTTACATTTCAGCAAGATAATGCCCGGCTCCACCCTGCACATGTTTCTACTACTTGTCTTCGTACTTGCCGACCTCTACCTTGGCCAGCAAGGTCACCAGATCTCTCTCCTATTGAGCACGCTTAGAACATTATGGACTGGACATTCCAACCAGCTCAGGATTTTGACGATCTAATGCGCCAGTTGGACAGAATTTGGCACGATATCCCCCAGGAGGATATCCGTCACCTCTATCAATTAGTGCCAAGCTGAATAACTGCTTGTACAAGGGACAGAGGTGGACAAACGCGTTATTGTGTTTTTCATTTTGTGAAGATCTGTCATTTGAATAAATCTTCCAATTTTTCCCAAATTGTAATCATTTGTTTTCTGTACATGTACGTCACATCTACTGATTTTCGTCCCATTTGGATAACTCCTTAGTGCGTCTTTTTTTTCTAAGAGTGTGTTATACATTTTCTACACATCGGTATTTTACAGTTCGAACAAATATCTGCAGTTTTGTTTCCAGACTTTGAAGCTTAGGGATGAACCTTCTGCATATGCACAGATTCTTCAATATTATCTGTCCATAAATTTTTATGGGTACAAAATTAGAAAAAAATCAAGAAATTGATTTCAATTTCGTTAGTAACGTTTTGTGAAAATTGGACTCAAAATAGTTTTTGGGTCAAAAGAACCCATCTCGCAGTTCTAGTGTTAAAAAAACCTTTCAATGAAAACTTCCCAACAAGTCGAGCAATTTCCTCTATAGGCTAACATGAAGCTAGAGTTTCCAATATAGCCTTAACTTCTCGATGTTGCATCTCTCTTTTTTTTTCACTTGTCTGATGGCAAAGTTAAATCAAATTTGTTATTATGTGGTCATGGTACGTAAGCGTATATTTTCCATGACTTCAAGGACTTGAGATACCAGAGAAGTCTGATTTATTTGATCTGGAACCATTTAGGAACAAAAATATGATTGAAGAAATTTAGCAATACTTTCAGATTGCAAATTGACATGATTTTTCCCGATTAAATTTCGCAGTGTAAAGTACTTTAATTTAATGTTGACATGCTAAAAAGAAGTGTGCAATCAGTGTGCAGTTTTTAACTTTTCCTATTTCCTGCAAATTTTCTAGGACAATATGTCCAATCTTATGGTCAACTGGGACTATTTGTCTCAATCGTCTACGATATTCTTATAGCACAGCAAAACTTTAAATAGTTGACCCATAAAAGTAAACAAAACATATCATCTTGTAGAAATTTGATCACAGATGGGACAAATATATCCACTGTTAACTACAACTGGGACAATATATCCCACAAAAATAAATTTATTTAAGATTTCTTAAATACATAAAAATGTTAATTTGATACTTAATAAAAAACAATAAGAGCTTTTTGATACTAAGTATGTTTTAAATATAATTGTTCATTAAATGTAAGTATAATTGTTTTTTAAATATAAATGCTATAAATATAATAAAAAATATAAGAGCATCATATGATGCTCTTATTTTCTTTTTCAGTTCGCCCTGTACTTTAATTTAGATTTGTCGATTTTTTTTTAATCTCGTAGCGAGAACAATCATGTTTAAGACATACTTAGTATGAAATAGCTTTTATTGTTTTTATTAAATATCAAATTAACAATTTTATGTATTTAAGAGAACTTGAATAAATTTATTTTTGTGGGATATATTGTCCCAATTGTAGTTAACAGTGGTAAATTTGTCTCATCTGAGATCAAATTGCTACAAGAGAATATGTTTTGTTTGTTTTTATAGAAAATCTATGAAAAGTTTTGCTGTGTTATAAGAATATCGTAGACGATTGGGACAAACAGTCCCAGTTGACCATAGGATTGGACATATTGTCCTAGGAAATTGGCAGGAAATGGGAAAAGTTGAAAACTGTAAGCAGATTGCCCATTCTTTTAGCATGTCAACATTAAATTAAAGTACTTTACATAGCGAAATTTAATTGGGTAAAAGTCAGATCAGAAGGATTAAACTGGCTTGAATGTGATGGCTATACTTCACTCAGGTACGTTTTCTACCAATATTTAGCTGTAGTCAGAGACGTACCTTCCCTCCCCCTTGAAGTTTCCGATTCGGCGTTTGAATAGTGATGATGAAAGCACCGATCTCCACATCATTCGAAATGAAGCTTTGAAAGGTTGTCAAAATTAGAATGAGATCCTCAGACTTTACGCTGCAACAATTGTGGAGGATTTAATGGACGACAATTGCAGGTTACATCGTGCTAACATGGCGACAGATTTCTTTTTCGAACAAAAAATCAAACGAATGGCATCCCAGCGTGCTCTCCGGCCCTGAAATCCGAACATGTTTGGAACATGCTCTGCAGGCGAGTTGCTGGCCACCTACTACCCATAAAAACTTTCCAAGAACTGGAAACAGCTTTTCTGGAGGAGTTTAACAGAATACCTCAGTTCCTCATTAATAGCCTCATTGATTCCATGGCTCAAAGGTAATGCCTGAACTTTGCTGGCCGTCTGAGGAAACCATACCCCCTAATAAACATGATTTTCTTTCAAGGAAACACGATTTTCTATTCTTTTTTTTTTCTCGTATGTACAAATTGGGTGTTTTTCTTTTCTTATTCAAATGCTCGATAAACTGCACTTTTTTCTGCCAAACATGTGTAAATGTTTTTCCATATAGCCTACTGCTAACTTCAAACTCAGTTTTCGGTAAAAAGATAACTTCTAATATAACTACAAATTAAATGACCATAGAAACAGTCGAGAGAGTAAGTTTAGCATAAGTATATTCAGACAAAAATATAATAATTTTACATGGAATTAGAAATAGGCATTATCCTTAACAAAGTGTTAACTACGAATTTCAAGCAACGAAAAGGAATCCTCTATCGGTCGCCGATTATCACTCCCTCTTCTGGCTGTAAGCTTTAAGTTTCCCCAGTTTTAAGTATAAGTTAAAGTTTTAAGTCTGCCGATCCTGCATCTATCCTCTAAACAGTTTCCCAGTCACAAGATCCACCCATAACCTTAATATCTTTAATTGTTTTGTGCAGTGTATTTATGTAAATCGGAAGCCACTAAACATGAAATCAATTAATCTGTCTGGATAGGAATTATTTTTTTAACACTTTTATTTGTTCTATTTTCTATCGAACATAATCTTTTTATTCTTAATAATTGGCCGTTTTATGTTTTTCGAGACTGATTTATATAATCAAGATGTAAAACATCGATATATTAAATGTAAAATCATTACATTTATTATAAATATCAAATTTTAAATCAGTTTTATTAATGTACAGTCTAGAAAACTTATGTTTAAATTGTTAGTATTACTTCTGACTATATTAAGATAAGGAGGGGGGCTCCTGCGATTCATTTATGACTTAATGATTATCAATATATCGGTATAATAAATTTATTATATTTATATTACAATGTTTATTTTCATAAGGGTGCAGGCACAGATTAGTATATATGGGTAGATTACAGTCACTTACTTGTGTTTGTAGAGGGGCACTACATGGGGTTTGGTTTAGCTTCGAGCGTTATGGTCTACTTATTTGCAACACGAGGGCTAATGAGACCAGGACCTACCGATTAAAGCCAATTCCGAACGGCTACGTGCATCCATGTCACAGTGGGATTCAATCCCACGAACTCCTGTATGGAAGATCAGCGCCCTGACCATTCGGCCATCGTACGGTGTACAGTGTGGAATAGGAACTTTAAGTTGGTTATGAGCTCTACGGTTTACGTTTTGCAACACGAGGACTAATGAGACCAGGACCTACTGATTAAAGCCAATTCCGAACGGCTACGTGCATCCATGTCACAGTGGGATTCGAACCACAGCCATCTAAACACAAGGCCTGCGCGCTGATTTTCCAAAAACCGGTCACGTGATCTCTCAAAGGCGGTATTCTATTTATTCTGTGGATGCTTGTTGATTGCTTGCCTATTACTTCTTTTGGAAAAAAAAAAAAAAAAAAAAAAAACAAAGAAAGAAATTTATGGAAGTAAAATAATGTTTGCTTTTATATGTAAGGTAAGTAGCAATTTTGCTACTGTTTCTCCTATTATTTTATGAGCTGTTTTCTAATTAAGTATATCATAAGAATGATGGTAATTCTTAAGTTCGACACTTTAGAATGGTTCAAATGTTTTGTTATTAGTATGTGCTTTGTATCATATTGTATATTATAACTGTCGTTTTAAAAATAAGTTTCATTTTATTGTTAGATCTCATTAAGGAGTTTATAATTATATAATACGACATTTAATATCCGTAAGTTAAATGTATTCTAAGTTATGTTAAAGTTTCGTTTTTGCTGTGTATTGCAACTTGGCTATTGTTGATAACTCACAAATTACAATTTCTGTTTTATCCTAAAGGAAAACTATTTATTATTACCACAATAAAAGATTAATGTATCCTTACTTCATTGATTTATAATGTGTTTTTAAGGAGCTTTATTAATAAAAGTTGATTTACAACTTCTTTCCCAAGCCACAACAGCAACTGGGAAATTTCTATCTAGAATCAATGTTATCTGCACTTTAAATTATTTCTAATTTATCAACTTCATATTTTTTACGTCCTGAGCTCTTTTTCCAGATTTTCATATTAACTTTCTACAATTTAAAATTTTGAATGCCGAAGCGTAAAGAAGACATATATGTAATAAAAATTAAACTACCAAAAGAAAATTTATAAATGTAAGAAAAAAAATTAATCTAAAGTAATCGACAGAAGCAATGTTTTTACACATTTTTATTATAAAAATATAACCTTTATTCAATGCTGTACTATTTTATAACAGGTAAGTTCTCATATAACCTGTAGAAAAGTAATTAAATAAACATGCTTAAAGTTTTTGAATAGATATGTCTAACAGCCAAAAGTAGAAAAATCCCATCTAAATAAAATTTGCAAGCTGTTATAATTATATAAATAAATTTTAATTAATAGATGCTTTAGGTAGAGGAACTTAAAAAAACTGTATTTATATTTAAAGTTACATTTATGTATTCAGGTATTTACAAATGTTTTATTAAAATATAACAGTAATTTTATAGCAAATGATGATCAACTCAGTCACTTAACGATATCTTAAAAATGTAATAGATTATATAAACAGGTCTTTTAAATTATGTTTGCATGATTGTTTACTTCACTTCAAAAATATAATTTTAATTATTTATAAAATATTTCCGAATAACTACTCTAAAAAAGTGACTGAAAAATATATTGAAGAAGTTAAGGAAAAATCCAATAAAAGAAAAATTAAAAAAAATTTCCTAAATATTTCTTGTAATAATTTTACATTTTTCTCTATATAGTATTGAATTTTGTTTCATTGTTTATGTAGTACAAATCAGTATCAGATGTTATACGTAAATAAAACTGTAAAAATTTTGCTTCAGCATAATATTTTTGTATGAGTTTGTGAAATTTGTCAGTGATAAATTGTTCTATGATTTTATACTAAGGCAGTGTTTTTTAACACTGCCTTTAATATAATCCTTAAGGATTTTATTTATTTTAACTTTAATGTGATCCGTAAAGGATCATATTTTATGAATAAAGATTAAGACATTTTATTTCCATGGGACCATTTAATAAAAGGTAAGTAAAAAGAAAAAAAAAAGATGCCAGTTGTGTAATTTTTTGCAAATGTAATTTCTTTGCTTAAAATTTTATCTATGTATCGTATCTGTTTTCGTGTAGTGTATGAAGTTATTTTGGTAACTAAAATTTAAATATAAATTGACACACAAATAAAATATCTATAGCAAAATAATTTTCTACTAATAAATATTCAAGTTAGTGAAATAATTGAATATCCGTTGTTTATTTTTTGAAAAAAGTATTTTGATGAGTAGTAAAAGGCATAACACAATTTACTTGAGGATTATAGGAGGGAAAACGCCTTCGGCCGCCGCCATTTTTTTAAGTGCGCAGGCCTTCTATATAGATGGCTGTGTTCGAACCCACGAAGTCGGGTACCGAAGATCAGCGCCCTGACCATTCGGCCATCGTTCTGCGTGCAGTATGTAATAAGAACTTTAAGTTGGTTTGGTTGGTTGGTTATGAGCTCTACGGTCTACTTTTTGCTACAAGAGGGCTAATGAGGCAGGGATCTATTGCTTATAGCTGATTTCGAAGAGCAGTGCTTTATCCATTCGGCTGGATTAGAGATTTCAAACATCAAAATAATTTCTCTATGATGAACTTTTGTTTCTTACGAACATAATGCAATATCAAGACATGACGAAAAATATTTGTAATGTAACTAAAAATAAAGAATCAAAATATATCTCCCTAAATGGTTAAATTTTCATCACTCCTAAACGTGATTGGGAGATCAAATGAAATAACCAAAGCCTAACTTCCTATGTACAATTGATTAGGTAAATATACTTTTTATAGTAAGCGGTTTTATTTACATAGAAGGGCAATGAAAGTCCCCCAAAATAAAAATAATTTCATAGATCAAAAGGGGGAACTATAGCGTCATGTTTTTACACAATAATTTCGGGAGTGACAAGACAAAAGCATTTCCTATTAATTTGTAATTCAATGTTGATAATTAATAATAGTAATTTCCTATCAGCTTGTAATCTAAATATTGATAATTTATTTCTCATAATACATTTTTGATGCGGATACGAATGAGGAAGCTGGGATGATTGAACATCCTGGGCTTTCCCTCTAGGAAGTTATTTTTGTAATTTGAGGATTGATTTAAATAGGATACCATTTCATGAGAGGCATACTCATTGTAGTACTTTAGAGAACTCGCTTTATCGAACTTTCACTAAACGATTTCTTTTTTCAGGATATTTTATATCAGAAATTTTTCAAACATGCCCTGTGAGAAGAAAAATTTGGTCTTTGTGTATGGAACTCTGAAACAGGGAGAACCCAACAGTGATCTGATTGAACAAAGAACTGAAGGAAAAGCAACTTTTGTGGGAAAGGCGAAAACTGTGAAGTTATGGCCTCTTGTTATCGCCTCCAGATATAATATACCGTATCTTCTTTATTGTGAAGGCAAAGGAAAGGTAAATAAATAATATGAAAATAATTTGTTTCATTTTTTAAAGCTTTGTATCTTTTTGTTTATAATGATATCTTCTATGTGTGATTGTTTGACGTTATTATAATTAGATCCTAGATACCAAAACGCGAACATTGCCTCTGTGGTAATATGCAAATACAATCTTTAATATAATAATTTAGAATTCTTTTTAAATTCTTCTAAGTATTGTCTCTGCTCATTTGATATTTTAAAATTTTGCTGATTTCTTTCATGTTATATATTTGAAAATCTTGTACTTTAAACCAATAATATGAAAATATTTTTTCTCTCGCAAGTTTTCAGTTCTTTATCTTCCTTGTTGTACTCCTTGATATTACTCTGTTTCAAAACTATGAAAATTTACACGCTAGCCATTATAGTTATTAATAAAGTCAAATTTTTATTAATATTGCTAGATAGAAAATAACTGAAAATACCACTTACAATATCTCGGTTCTTATTTTTCATAATTGTTAATTCTTTCGTATTTTGCTCTCTGTGGTGATTTATTAAGTTTGATGTTTAATTTGTGGGTCTTTTTAGCTTTGAGAATTTTTTTAGATTTGTACGTTAGGATGGTATGATAATGGCTAGATATGATCACGTTTTCAAATTTCATAATAACATAACTTTAAAGACATTTATTTCATAATTTATTTTGTATAATTTTATAGATTATTTTTTATATAAACCTTTTTGTTTCTCTTTTTTGAATTACAATCTTTTGTATTGAATTATATTAGTATATATTTGTGTATTCATAAAGAGTCCACTAGTTGCTTTTATTTATTCCTCATTGGTGGATAGTGTTTACATAGGTCGGTAGGTGCTTCTATCCTTGCTTTTCGAAAAGACTTCTCGTATTTCATTTTAATAAGCTACTTAGATCTGGGTTGTGGTTTGTAGTTACCGAAAGTTTTTATAAAAGTGTGTTTGTTTCATTAATACCACCGGTTCACAAACTACAGCCCGCAGGTCGAATCCGGCCAGGCTTATCAAATCTAAGTTTTGAATAATGAACGCAAATGGCGCTAGTAACTTATGACAGTACATTATTTGCCTGTTGTTCATTCAAGAAAGCAGTTTTTCAACTTAAATTACAGTTAGAACAATGCCTTTCCAATACTGATAGATGACGTGTGAAAAGACATTATCTAAAATTAAATACGTAAAATCCAACATAAATAATTATTGACTGGTGACCATTACTATCTGGGAAGCCTAATATGACGCTAAAGTAGCCACTTTGTAATACACTGAGAGCCGATACATCATTTCCCTACGATGCAAGGAATTTTCGCGTCAATTTTGACATGAACTGTACACAAGTGCAATTATATGATAGAAAACCAGCAATTAACCATTTCAAAAGATTTTTTACTGCAAATACAGAAACAATATGAATCTTCACATTTGTACAAATTTTAACCTTTCTATAATAAATTTATTAAAAAGGCTTTTACTTGTTTTAGAAAGAAGTAAAGCGCCGAACGATGGCCGATTGGTTAGGGTGCTGGCCTTCGGTACCGGAGCTCGTGGGTTCAAATCCCACTGTGGCATGAATGTTCGTAGCCGTTCGGAATCGGCTTGAAGCTGTAGGTACCGGTCTCATTATCCCTCGTGCTGCAGAAAGTAGACCGTAGTACTCCAAACCAAACCAGAAACAAGCAAAAGCAGTAAAGTGTATAATGTTATGTATATAAAAAATATTACTTTTTAATAATTTTTTAAAAATTTTGCTGTATGAGGAGAACTAATGTAAAATATACCTATTCCAATTTGCAACTTGTCTCACTTAACCCCGTTTTTTACTATCTGCCTAGTCCTAAACTAGTTTGCCAACCGCTGATTTATATTATAACTATATTTCTGTTCATAGTAATAAATTAAGGTAATGGTAAAGTAATGCTACATTGCTATTACTATGTACATCGTTACGGCAGTTAGGCGTGAGCCTATGTATGGTGGGACCATGTCCCGATCAAGGCAAAGTTAGGCTCAGGGCCTGGTAGTCTTTCGGGGCCTCCCTTACTCTCCTTTCAAGGTTTAAAAAAAAAAAAAATTAGTTTATAAAAGAGGATACAAATGAATATTTTTGGAGGAAAGTTTGTATTAATTTTTTTTATGTTCATGTACCTTTGTAGTACAGTCGATTGCCAAAAATCTGTATATCCTCAAGGATGTAAACTGTAACACTTGCAATTAAGTTTTTATATAAAAAAATAAAATAAAATAGCATAGATAAGATTAACAAATAATAGCTATTCGTAGATTTTACAGTTACTCGATTTAGTATAACCTGAAAAGCAAAGGATTTTCCTACTCAGAACCATGGAGTAAGTAAGTAATGAGTAAAAAAAGTTACTGGAGTGATGTAAATAAGTAAACTGGAGTGTGTTTTAGATAAAATTGTCAACATTTTAACTGTTTTTATTTAGTTTCTGAATAAAGTTTCATGAAATATAACTTGAAGAATTAACAAAAACATTTTCAAAGTTTGTTAATTAAATTATTTAAAATTTAATAAATAAGTACCAAATTTTAGGGGGCTCCTAAAATAGGGACTAAACCCAGTCGGTCTGTGCTTTAATCAGGCCCTGAGTGGGACATTATAGAGTGATAACCGGGTGAACTGTTTTTATTTAGTTTCTGAATAAAGTTTCATGAAATATTACTTGAAGAATTAACAAAAACATTTTCAAATTTTGTTAATTAAATTATTTAAAATTTAATAATTAAGTACCAAATTTTTGGGGGATCCTAAAATTAGGGGTCCCAGGGACAAGGCTTAGTCAGCCCTGGGTGGGACATTATTGAGTGATAACCAGATGATGGTTGAATGGTAGGGCTCTGCTCTTTGGTACGGGGGGGGGTTCAAATCCCGCTACTGGTATGAATATTCGTAGATGTTCGATATCTGTCTTAAGCAGTAGGTCCAGGTATCATTAGCCCTTGCGTCGCAAAATTGTTGCCCGTAGCATAAACCAAACCGTTACCGATTGCTGCGCATTGTTTAGTGACCAATATCAGAGTGTATGTAATTTAAATCTATGACAAATCATTAAATTCTGTTATGTGTCCACCATAGTGGTTGTGCAGCACTGATTTATATGTTGATTTTGATTTAGTTTTATTTTAATGTTCCTGCAATACAAGTTTTGTAATAATTTTATTTTCTAAACTAAAGTAGAGCTTAATTTTTTGTAGCACGTCTGTGGCGAGATTTATGAAGTAGACGATGCCATGTTCGCCAGGCTAGATGAGCTTGAAAACCATCCAGATTATTACACGAGGATTGCTGAAGAAGTACGGATGGTGACGGAAAACGGTGAAACAATTCTGAAACCATGGATTTATTTTCTGAAGAATTTTCGCTCGGAGTTACTCAGTTTGCCATTGCTGTCAGACTATTCATCAAAGGGTTCTCATGGATTAGAATATGTCAGCAGGAATAAAGGACCGTGTGATACAAATTATTACTCTGATGTTATGAAATTATAAATTGATGTTTCTTTCAAAAATGTGTGAAATAAATTTTTTTAAGATGTCTTAGGACTAATGCTTCATTAATTAAAGTATGTCACTTATTTATGAATATTAAAAATGAACAGAAATGACTTTTTTTTAGAGTCTTTTTAAAACTCTTTTTTAAGAAATTTTTCATCTGCCATTTTTTCCACTTAGACATGTTGCGATGTCTACTTTTTATTACTAATATATTATGTTAATTATATAAAAAATAAACTTTATAATTTGTTTTTTTACTCTCTCTTTCTCTCTCTCTTACGATGGAACCATTTGAAAGAGCTTTTCTTCGTTTATGATACCGAAAAATATTTTAACTTTATATTGAAAATTCTTTGATGAACATCATTGATTACTATGTATCTTTATTATATACATAATTTAAAATTCATACATAAATTATGTTGTTAATTAAAAAAAAATGAGAATATAGCCCGTATTTTGGATTTTTAAAGTCCTAAGACCTCTTAATATGTGGTGTTCAATTTTGAATAAATGCAGTAAAATTTTCATGCTTTCTCTACCTTTTTTATATTTAAGTATCTTTTATTAATTTTCCAATCATGTATTACTGTAAGTAAAAAAATCATGAAATATTCTTCCACGTTTATTTCTTTAGTTTAATATGTACACTTTCCTCTTTATTTGTATAGATTTTGTTTTCTATTTCTATGTTACAGTAAAAAAAAATCAGTTATCTTTAATATATTTATTCTTAACGAACGTAATGTACATAAATTAAGTCTCTGTTCATTTTTTTATTCATGCACTATAATTCCATATGATCCATATTTGATAAATTTGTATAGTGGAAATTTTTATAAATATATTTTTATAATTCAGTTGTCGTAGTTTATTTATTGAAACAGTAAATTATTCGTTATACTATTAAAAAAAATCGTTTAACATAGGATTTTGCATGCAAATCCTTTGTCCCTAGTGTGCAAGTGATTAAAATTTGAGGGAGAGGGTGCTATACAGAACTAATACACTAGAAAGGAAGTATTGTTAACAGTTATATAGATGCTAAAGTTACCAGTTTGTCATACACTGAGAACCGATACATCATTGCCTTACGATGCAAAGATAGTGTCCACATAGGTCGGTAGGTGCTTCTATCCTCGCTTTTCGAAAAGACTTCTCGTATTTCATTTTAATAAGTTACTTAGGTTTTGGGTGGTGGTTTGTAGTTACCGAAATGTTTTTATAAAAGTATGTTTGTTTCATTAATATTACCGGTTCACAAACTACAGCCCGCGGGTCAAATCCGGCCAGGCTTATCAAATCTAAGTTTTGAATAATGAACGCAAATGGCGTTAGTAAGTATGACAGTACGCTATTTGCTTGTCGTTGATTCAGGAAAACTGTTTCTCAACTTAAATTACAGTTACAACAATGCATTTCCAATACTGATAGATGATGTGTGACAAGACATTTTCTGAAATTAAATATGTAAAATCCAACATATGTAATTATTGACTAGTGACCATTTACATATAATATTACTATCTGGGAAGCCTAATATGACGCTAAAGTTGCCACTTTGTAATAAATACACTAATAGCCGATACATCATTGCCCTACGATGCAAGGAATTTACGCGTCAATTTTGACATGAACTGTACACAAGTGCAATATTGCGCTAGAAAACCAGCAATTTACCATTTCAAAATATTTTTTACTGCAAATTTTGTAGCTGGATATTTATACATTACTTTTTGATATTGTTCCTGTACATTTTCTCTTATTACATTAGATCGTAGTGCAGGGCCGTGACTAGGTCCTTTAGTGCCCTTGGCAAAAAACTGGTCTGTGCTCCTACCACCATAATTAGTGAGAAAATATATAAGTATGATTGTTTTCTATCATATATTCAGAATAAATTTTAAAAAAATTTGTGAATTCATAAAATGTTCCTAGTACATTAATTTTTATTTTTTCTTCTATTTTTACCTTATTAATACTTAAAAATATTTTTAAACTCTTTGTAGGTATTATTTTGCTAATAAACTGGATAGTTTTTTTGGGGGGAATATTTCTTATTTGAAAATTGAATTTTCATAGAAAATAGGGGTATTTCTAAATTTAAATTTAGTTTTAATAACTTTAAAATTTTAAACGAATACCCGGATTTGTATTAACCCTTTGAAGGTCACAAACATAAATTTTTTGGAATTTAATGAAATTAGTTTATAAATGTTATCTATGAACCTTATGAATGTAAAATATATAAAAAATTTCCTCAACATTTCTTAGAGCGGCATACCTTTAGGAGGGTTTGAGAGGTAATTAAACTGATAAAACCCTCCCCTTGTACAGCGTGAATATAATACTTTTTAAAATTTTAATTATATTGTAAGAACAATAAATAACTATCCTTAAAATAGTACAATAAATAAAAAGTTTAACAAATAGTACAATAAATAAATAGCTTAACAAATAATATAATAAATAAATAGCTTAATAGATTGTATAATATATAAATAACTTAAAAATAGTATAATAAATATATAGCTTAACAAACAGTATAATAAATAAATAGTATAATAAACAGCATAATAAATAAATAGCTTAACAAACAGTATAATAAATAAACAGTTAAACAAATAGTATAATAAATAAATAGCTTAACAAATAGTATAATAAATAAATAGCTTAAAAATAGTTCAATAAATAATTAACTTAACGATTTATAAGTGTTGTTTGGTAGATACTTTTATTTGAAGTTATAAGTCAGAAAAATCCAATTACTGACTTTCCAGGTACTGAAAGTTTAATTACATATATTCCAAAAGAAAAAAAATTAAATGTAGTGCTGTCATATATTAAGGTTTAAATTGTCAAAACATAAAAAATTGAAAAAACCATTCATATGTCTACAAAAGTAAAGAAAAAATTAAGATATTTAAATGTGGTCTCATTGCGAAACCACTGTCCGCTAAAGGGTTAAGGCATGTTAAGAATGTTTGGTAAACATTTTGTAAGAATATATAACAAGTTTAGTCTCTAGAAGCATTTTAAAAAATAAGAAAATTCATTAAAAAATCATTTATAAACATATTGGATTTTATAATAAAAAACTATTTTTCAACTTTTCCTTATTTCTACTCGGAGCGAATCATTCTCTTTCGGACCCCATTTTCTTTATCGAGCGGCACCCTAAGACTGATGCGCACGTGGCAGACGCCCTAGTTACGGTCCTACCGTAGCGCTCCAAATCAAACCAAACCGAACCCACCCGACGATTTTGGGTTCTATTCCAGAGTACGACTTGGATACATTTGTGTTGTTCTCTCATAGGAAGTAATGTTGGCCACCTATATGGTAATCCCATACTAAAACGATCAACAAAATATGCAGTATAGTTGAGGCTACTGTTATTGAAAATACCCCCACATTATAAAAATAATAATTATTATAATAGATTTTACACTGATTTTTACTTTTTTATTACATTTGATAGCCGTTTAAATTAATTTCTACTTTGTGATTCTCAATAGATATAGATAGGCAGATAAAACACATGTTGATAACATGCAACATTATTTTAATATTTGTTATAATGAACTATTATGGAAGAGGGGGGATGCTCTCGAATATTTTTTCTTCTAAAGGGGACGGTGGTCCAGAAAAGATTGGGAACCTCTGATTTATTCGAATTTCTTGGTTTTGTTTGGAGAGCTATGGTCTACTGTTCTGCACACGAGGGTTTATGAGACCAGCACCTACAGCTTAAAGCCGATTCCGAACGGCTACAAACATCCATGACCGTAGCGGGATTCGAAGCCGCGAACTCCGGTCCGAAGAGCAGCACTCTACCATTCGGCCATCGTTCGGCCGAATTTTGTGGAGGAATACAACTTTTAAGATTCTTCCTCCTTGCCCACATACCGGCTAAAACTGCCTCTTACTTGAAACGAAGGAGAGCCAGAGAATAATAACTTCCCATTTCTTTTCAAGAGAAGAGAGTCTGTTTTTGAATGTTGAAATGACAGTTACATCTAAAGTTGCAACCGTGGAGTAATTTTAACTTTTAAAAATCTGCATGATACTCCCGAACTTATTGCACCGCTGTCTGGGAACATCTCTCCAGTTGTAACCCATTTATCTTTGTCTTCGGTTTTATCAGTCATCTGGCCTACCTCCAGATCTTTGTCGTTGAAAAGAATACGAATTACAAGACTATTACGTCTCCGTCTTCCTTCAGTGATTTCTCTTTCATTTTTTATGGACTAATAAAAAAAAAACTGACGCAAGTACCTCTTAAGAACATAACTGTTTGGTCTTAAATGAGCATGTATTGGACGGATAAATATCTTTATTCAGGGCTTGATTATCGCACGGGCACTTGGGGCACGTGCCCTGGGCACGAAAGTTTTAAGGGGCACGAAAATTTAGTCGAGTGCTTGAAACACATATTAAGTGGGGAAAAATTGCAAACTTACGCTACCATCGTTAAGTTTTAATAAATTATTGTACAAGGTAATTGTGTTTGTCATGAACTATATTGTTTCCTATTTACTTTAATTTTACTGTTATTTACCTGATAATTAATTCCCTCAACAAACCTGGTGCTCTTTTTATCCTATGGGTTATTGCATATAAGACAGATTATTAGCAACGTACCACTATAAACCATTAAATCATCTCATCAATTTAAATTATTTTTAATTCTATTATTATTTATTTTCTGCACCACAGAGCTTGTGAGTGTGACAAGGTAAAAATAAAAAAAGTGGGTCACTCTAGGTCTTTAAAAGTCCTTAATTTTTAGATTGGCCAAACAGAGATAATAATGATTACGTAAAATGAAAATTTGGTGTTTTTGATTTTGAATATTACTTTAATGCTAATTTCTTAAATATGTTTGCTAATACAATGTTATAATTAAAAATTATAACATTAGTTCAATTAATAGAAATCATAGTGACTGTAATTATGATAATAACTTGTCGCTATAAATTTGCAATGGGGATGGAGGGCACAAAAGTATCTTAGTCGAGCCCTGTCTTTATTTATCTATTACACTATAATAATTATTGTTATCGAAATGATAGTAAAATCTGTTTGTTATCTGATTTGTCTATCTGTATGCAATCCCAACTCCTTGAAGAAGTCCGGCAGTTTGGGATCCAGACAGGCATTCATGAATTCAAAAAAGTTTGAGGGATTCATTTCAAGTCTCATGTATATAAGACCATGATCAATGGAAATATTAATTAAAACCATCCAACATGTTAATTCTTTCAATCTGCAGTTTTTTCTGAGCAAACAATTCCTGGTCACGTAATTCTTGGGTGAAAGACAGCCACGAAGTTAAATGTTATTACTTTAAAACGAAACGATTTGACAGGTGTATTTAGCCAAATAGACTTCATTAACATTTACAGCAAACGAGAAGTGTGCAATAGTCAGTCTTTATCATTTTTTTTCTTTTTAATTTTTCTTTTACCTTTTCTCTAGTTTATTTAAGAGATAGTTAATCTATATTTATGAATTTCCATTGCACTTGACGAATGTCTTGTACCAGTGTAGGCGGTGTGTTGAGAGGTATCAAACATGCAACGCTTTATAACTATCTTTCTCTTTTTGGTGGCTGTTTGTAGCAGGCTGACAACACCCACGCTAGCTTCAAATGAGATCGTCCACAGGGCTTCGAAAAGAGATGGCTAACCGTCATATTGATATCAAGTGTGCTAATCGATGTTTCAGAGTAATAAAAGATGATAATCAACCTGAAGTGATGTTTCTTCTAAATACCAGTTTGATGACGGCCATTGCTTTAAGGCCATTGCTTTAAGAGAGAGAGATTGTAGACTTTCTTAGTTAAGATTTAGAGATTCTCGATCCATCGGGATCTTAAAGTAGGGGAAGCCGCTGTCAGGTTTTGAAAAAAAAAATGCAATTGTTAAATAGATCATATGAGTTCAAGTTTAGAAAGATCGAAGTTCATGATAGGAATCTCTGCTCCATAGACTACTTTTATGGGTTGAAATCAATTGCCACGGCGTAGTGTTTGAGAAGGTGAAATTATTAATTAGTAGCTGATAGGAATTTATAGTATTAAGTTCTGAAGCCATTTAAAACTGCAGTTCTAAATGTTACATTTTTCCAACTTATAAAAACATTTTAATATAGATAGTCTAACTTTTTTTTCACAGTTTTATTGTATTTTTATGAATTGGTCATTTGTGAAGTAATTCGGTATCTGTAGCTAAAGGATTATCTAGTTGCAGATAATAGTATGTCGTATAGTATAGTATGTCGAAGAAATGTGAGGTAGAGTTTTCACATTCGAGAGTGAAAGTACACTAGCACACGGGTAAGATAGTGTATTTTAAATAAAGAAAACACCCAAACTTTGGTTTAGGTTTATTTTATACTTAGATTAAAACTTTTCTTGTAGTGATAATGTATTAGACTTTTTAATGTCAACGTAAATTAATGACATGTTACTTAGCTTTAAAAGACTGTTGATGAAACCATATAAAAACTAGAACTTTAACAAATTTTACTGGTACATTTTCTTGAATAAAAAGTTTTTAAATTGCTAAATAAATAACTGAAAAATACATACGAAATCTTTTGACGAAATCCCTCTTCGGGCATGGACATTTGTAGCCTTTAGAAACTGATTTTAAATCGTAGTTAATCCTCTGTGTTAGTAGTGTGTAAAAACGAGTCAATTCGGTCCAATCAAACCAGTCAGACAAATGTGATAACACTTACTACAGTTTATTACCATGCAGTTTAATTACATTTCCGAACCAGCATCTTTTCTTCATAACAATCCTCATTCCTCAAAGAATATATATTTTTTATAAAGTTAACCATTTTGTACATTCGTTGTATCCTACTCTCTCTCTCTCTCTCTCTCTCTCTCTCTCTCTATATATATATATATATATATATATATATATATATATATATATATATATATATATATATATATATATATATATATATATATATATATATATATATATATAATCCCTTAATTATAAAACTGCTGGACAAGTAGAAAGTTAACCAGCTAACAGTAATAAAAATGCAGTCGGCCGACATTGAAGAGAACGGCGCAAGTCTAATTAGAACTTTGTTTTAGAGCTGCTAAAACGGACATCTTTACGAGTCAACGACAGACAAAGGATAGATACAAAAATCACTCTGCTCGAACAGAGGTGCACCTAAGAGCGAAGACAGAATTTTCCCACTTACTCAGAGATTAAGTATAAGTTTAGTAAAAACGAGGAACCATTTGCCGGCGACAGCTTGTTGAATAGACAGAAAATTTACGTCTATAGGATAGAAAGCTGGGAAAAGATTTTAAGGAGTTAGAATAGGAGTCAAGAGGTTTTTAAGGATATATTAAGGTTAAATAATTTTGATATATTACACACACATATATATATGTATGTATATATATATATATGTATATATATATGTATGTATATATATATATATATATATATATATATATATATATATATATATATATATATATATATATATATATATATACGTATATATGTATGTATAAGAGATTTATTTCCACGGTGGAAAAGATGCACCAAAGCCTAACTAAAATGAACTTATTTAATTAAACTATTTACAAAGTATATACAATGGTCGTGTCTAGGGACAATTAAAATAAAACTGGACATCAATGCCCGTCTGGCATAATATCAGCGGCGATCAAAATCGGTTAGTCTGCACTCGTTACCATCTAACTCACGTCTCTAGAGAGTAAACCAAAATGTTCGTTTTTCGCTTGTAGTTTCCGCAGGGTTGAAATGTTCTTCACTTCTACATCTTAGCTTGCTCGGAGTAAATTCACGTCGCTGAGTATTGCCAAGGGTACCATGCCTATATATGTATATATATATATATATATATATATATATATATATATATATATATATATATATATATATATGTATATATATATATGTATATATATATGTATATATATATGTATATATATATATATATATATATATATATGTATATATATATGTATATATATATGTATATATATATGTATATATATATGTATATATATATATATATATATATATATATATATATATATATATATATATATATATATATATATATATATATATATTATATATATATATATATATATATATATATATATGTGTGTGTGTGTGTGTGTGTGTGTGTGTGTGTGTGTGTGTGTTATTCAAATGTCCAAAATTCCTATCATTTCCTATAAAAACTTGCCGTAAAGGGAATGAATGTGCTTATTCTTCGTATTCTGTATAACTGCATTATTTTCTTAAGAATAGAATTTAGCAATTTTCGGAAATCCCGTATAGTTATATTTTTATGCTGTAACTACGAAAATAAACCTTGTGTACCATTCCCATTATAAGTACTTTAAAACACGACGACTTTAAGTCGTTTTTCTCAATCTTTATATTTGTTATTTTCTAAAATTTATCCAAACGATAAATAGTTGAAATATCTTTAGCAAATGGATTTATATTATACAAGAATAAACACTTAAAGTTAAGAAAAATTTTTTGTTTCACATAGCAATTTGAAATTTGTTATTTTTTCTCTGGGTTCATGTTATTGTCTTCTCAGTAATGAGTTTCAGTAATGACACATAAAGCAAATATTTTTACCACCGGAACTGACGACTTGTTATGTTCTCCTGAATAGCAAATTGTTGCACCGGGATATTTCTTTCCCTCCGTCGTTTTCAGCTGCCGTTATGGCTGAGTAACAGTAAATTACCTCTCTTTGACACAAAGTATGCCAAACATTAGATGGAAACTTCCTTAGTTAAGATTTAGAGATTCTCGATCCATCGTGATCTTAAAGTAAGGAAAGCTGCTGTCAGTTTTTGAAAAAACAAAACGCAATTGTTAAATACATCAGATGAGTTCAAACTCCGGAAGATCGAAGTTCATGAGAGGAATCTCTGCTCCACAGACTACTTTTATGGGTTGAAATCAATTGCCACGGCGTAGTGTTTGAGAAGGTGAAATTATTAATTAGTAGCTGATAGGAATTTATAGTATTAAGTTCTGAAGCCATTTAAAACTGCAGTTCTAAAATTACATTTTTCCAACTTATAAAAACATTTTAATATAGATAGTCTAATTTTTTTTTCACGGTTTTATAGTATTTTTATGAATTGGTCATTTTGTCCAATAATTTTAGTCCTTATACTTTATGAATATGCTTTATATTTATAATGGGAATATTATCTGGACACATCTACCATTTTATATCTACCATTTTGAAACGATGTTCTCCAACCGGTGGTTCACGGACCAATGCCGCTCTGCGAAAAATTCTAAAAGTTTAATGTGTAAGTTTCTTTCAACCTATCAATTATTTTCACACAAATTTAAATCTTAATGCGCAGTGAACGAATGCATACAAAAAATGGTCAGCTTTAAGGCCGGTCTTACGCTTAGCAGAGTAATATTCACATTCACATAAAATATGTACTGTAAAATATGTATATATACTTACTTGGCACTGGGGTATGCCTTTTTAACTAATTCAATGTGAAACTTAGTATAAAAGTTTAAAAATCAAAATAATTGAAATAATAATAATTATCTCGTAACTGGAAACGGGTTTGGAGCACAATAAGGATTAAGATGTGCCGTATTTGTTAAAGGTGGTTGGAGCACGTAAAATATGTTAACACATTTTGTGCGGGTACATTTCGCAGCGGAATTGTACCGTGAGCTGGCGTTTTGTGCGTAAATTTAGTTATTCAGTTAAATCTCAATATATCGAAAATTATTTAAAATTTTCACCAACTTTTCGTATTTTATATTGAGATATATAAACAAATAAACAAATATATATATATATATATACAAATATACATATATATAATATATAAATATACATATATATATATATATATATATATATATATATATATATATATATATATATATATATATATATACAAATATACATATATATAATATATAAATATACATATATATAATATCATTTTCGTAAGGTTAAATAAAAAGTTAATTTTAAATCTAAATTGATTTTTTTAATCAACCTTCTCTTTCTGGGGTTCTGCATCGACTGATGTAAAACTAGTTTTTATTTGTCTAAATTTTTCCAGAATCTATGAAGTAGACAAGAACATTCGGCTTCGTTTTCCTGTATATACCGTTATTTTTGTACCCACAAACAAACCATGTTATTACACTAACCCGTACTACTACGTGACTTGCGCTCAAGTATCAATCGCCAGAAAACGTACTAGTACGTGTCCCGCATACAATGTGTTAATGGTCGCAATGTCCTCCAAGTTCTAAAACAGTACCTCTGGGGGTGGCAGACCAAGTCATGGGTCTTCTTGGTCCCTGCCTCTAAATTACGAGGATCTACTTTACTAGCAAAGTCGAACTTCAGCCTAACTGTGCTCATAAAATAAAAGTCGTAAGGCGCTCCCTCTTGCCTTAATACGAGTAGCGTGTGACTCAAGTCGTGCTTGGTTTGTCCAAGTGGAATTACAAACAGCAACATAATAAAACTTTCTTCTTACTTTCCATTCCCTGGTCTGCCATAGATGTTTTCTTCATTTCTGCCTTTAGCGACTGTGTCCCAGTTTTTAATTTTTCAATAATACTTTAAAGTTTAAAATTAAAAATGACAAAAATTAAACTGGTGTAAGTTCGAAATTAGAATGCTGTTTATGAGAAGTTCTCAATTTTATGTTATTTTTAACCTGTTGAGTCACAGAACTTGATAATATAAGTCATTTAAAGAATTACAAACTAATATAATACAAAATTATCTCAACAAGCCAACGAGAAACAGGCTAGACGAAATAAAAAAGATGAGAGGGTATTGCATCTGGAAACTCCAAAAAGTAGCAAGCAAAAATTAAACTGGTGTAAGTTCGACATTAGAATGTTGTGCATGAGAAATTATCGATTTTTTTAAATTTTTAACTTGTTGAGTCACAGAACTTGATAATATAAGTCATTTAAAAAATTACGAGCTAATATAATATAAAATTATCGCCATAAGGCAACGAGAAAAAGCTGGATAAGATAAAAAAGATGAGAGAGTATTTAACTGGAAAGGTCCAAAAAAGCAAGCAAATATTAAAGTGGTGTAAGTTCGAAATTAGAATGCTGTTTATGAGAAGTTCTCGATTTTTTGTTATTTTTAACCTGTTGAGTCATAGAACTTGATAATATAAGTCATTTAAAGAATTACGAGCTAATATAATACAAAATTATTGCCATAAGGCAACGAGAAACAGGCTAGATGAGATTAAAAAAGATGAGAGAGTATTTAACTAGAAAGCTCCAAAAAAGCAAGCAAAAATTAAAGTGGTGTAAGTTCGAAATTAGAATGTTGTGCATGAAAAGTTATCGATTTTTTTTAATTTTTAACTTGTTGAGTCACAGAACTTGATAATATAAGTCATTTAAAAAATTACGAGTTAATATATTATAAAATTATCGCCATAAGTCAACGAGAAAAAGCTGGATAATATAAAAATGATGAGAGAGTATTTAACTGGAAAGTTCAAAAAACAAACAAACAAAAATTAAACTGGTGTAAGTTCGAAATTAGAATGCTGTGCATGAGAAGTTATCGACTTTTCTATTCTTAACCTGTTGAATCACAGAACTTGATAATATAAGTCATTTAAAGAATTACAAACTAATAAAATACAAAATTATCTCAATAAGGCAACGATAAACAGGCTAGACGAAATAAAAAAGATGAGAGGGTATTGCATCTGGTAAGCTCCAAAAAATAGCATTCAAAAATTAAACTGGTGTAAGTTTGAAATTAGAATGTTGTGCATGAGAAGTTATATATTTTTTAAAATTTTTAACTTGTTGAGTCACAGAACTTGATAATAAAAGTCGTTTAAAGAATTACAAGCTGCTACAATACAAAATTATCGCAATAAGGCAACGAGAAACAAGCTTGACGAGATAAAAAAGATGAGAGAGTATTTAACTGGAAAGCTCCAAATAAAAGATCGATATCTTTGATTATCGTATATCACAGTTTCGGTATCATTCGTTCATGTAGAATCTTTCAAAATGTTATTTTTTTTATATTTGTAGAAGCAGGTCTACCATAAAGTTAAAACCATCTTAAGTTCACTGACCTGAATAACTAGGCCAGCCTGCGGATGAGATCATTTCATTCGAATCAGCTGGCTGAGTTGATAGTGAGGTTAGGTTAGCCATACAGTGATTACATTAATACCTGTACTGAGCAAATATTTGTATTGACTGTTTAAATAATATAACCAATAGATGAAGCATTGCAATTTACGAGTGCATCATAGTCAGAGCTGGTCATAAGTGTTGGAAATTGAAAATCGCCAGATGTTTTCTACACTGTCTTGCGGATGCAAAGTTTTTTTTATACAGTAAAGCACCATTTTTACACCGTTTAAGGGACCGGCGTAAAATGACGTGTAAAAAAAGAGTATAATTAAAGTTTTAAGAAGAAATTTTGATTATTGCAAGTTTAATGGAAATTTCTGCAAAACTGATAATTTAAAGTTTTCTAAAGTACGACCGAACGATGCCCGTATGGGTAAGACGCTGCTCTTCGGTAAGAGAGTTCGTGAGCTCGAATACCCCTACTGGCGTACATTTTCGTAGCTGTTCGGAATCTACTTTAAGCTGTAGGTCTCTCACTCATTTACCCTCATGAAGAGAAAAATTATATGTAGCGCTTCAAAACAATCAACAAATTTAAGATAGTAGTGCAAATATTTTATTATGCAGGGATAATACAAGAGTACTGGAAAGACAAAGAAGTAATTAAATTAAAAAATCTGGTGTGGACAGGACCGTGACTCCCTTGTATACCTATTAAGATGCACGTTTTTTTAAATTTCAATTATACATATGATACATCTTCAAATCATTTGCACATTCCTTTAAAGGTTCACCGTAAATTTTGTTTCTCGGAGCAACAGTGCTGATAGAGTAGAGTTCAACTATTACCATCTGACAGCGATGGACAGCGTTAAAATACGTTTTATTGAGCCTGGCAGCGTTCTGCAGCTTTAAAGTACGTTATTTTGAGATTTCTTCGTTGTACAGATAGTTCATTATAAACCTAAATTTTTCGCTAATACAATACTTTCCTTTACTCTGTATCAAAACACAATAAAGCAATAAAGTCTGAATTTTTTTCTGTGCAAATAATATATTTTCTTTTTTTAAAGATGGACTTAAAATGAATAGTTTCCACTGCATGTAAATATTTCAATATCTTTCTATTATATTGGTGTACAGTGACAATCAAGCGCCAAACCTGGCCCATATGGCAGTGAGGCCCTCCAGGTGGTGTAGAGAGACAACGTCAATGTCCGTTATATTGAGATTTTAGCTATTTTTAGTGCAAATTGCAACCAAAAATGAGTTAAAAGCTAGATATTACAACTGCCCTAAATACACACTGTTCAGCGGACCCTGTTGGATATGGGGCTATGCAGCAAATGTTTCACTCGTGTGCCTTTGCTGACCAAGCGTTGACAGGTAGGTGGTCATAATGTTTTGGCTCTTGAGTGCACACATACATATATATACATATTGTAAATATATATATGCTTATTTATGGTTAAAATATAATATATATATACACATACACACAGTCCACCCACGCACGCACACATTATATATATATATTATATATATATATATATATATATATATATATATATTTTTATTTATATATATACATATATATACATATATATATATATACATATATATATATACATTATACATTTTTTTAACATATATACACATATATATATACATATACATACATATAATATATATATACATATATATATACATATATATATACTATATTATATATATTATATATATATATATATATATATATATATATATATATATATTATATAGTATATATATATATTATATATATATATATATATATATATATATATATATATAATATATATATATATTATATAAATATATAGAGAGAGAGAGAGAGAGAAAGAGAGAGATATATGTACAATTATTTTGTCTTATTAAATATTGTAATTAAAATGTTTATATGTAAAAAAATAATATGTAGATGTAAATTTTATATAATAAAATGTGAGAATGTTATGCATATATAAAAATAGATATATGTAACTAATGTAGATCTTCTAAATTATACTTACGTTTTAAAAATTTATTCTGTATTAATACAACATTTTTATTAATTGTGTACAAACTGTATTGTTTTCTCGTTCCACTATACATAGTTCCATTCATATCTTATAGCATATCTTGGTTGCTAATTATGTCATTTATGGGCATGCAGATAGATGGTGAGAAGCCCCCTGCCATCTCCGGTATTATTTTTGTTTCCCCCTCTATACTTTTCATTGAATGTCTTATAGTTGACTAAGTTATTTTGAACAAAGGGAATAGTAAATAAATAATGGTAAACAATTCAAAATATCTTTATATTTCGATTACTAATTACACTGTTTTTGTCTATGGAGTTAGACAGTGAGCAGCCTCCAGTAATTTTTTTCCTATACTCTTAGTAGAAGAGACGGGTTTTATTCGACAATGTTATTTTTAAAGCAGGTAATTGTAAATATTCCATTACACGATTTTGTTACACGTTTTCGTCATTTATTTTTCAAATGTAAATGAACCTCAAAATGGTATAGTCATTAAAACCCATATTGTACCACACACCAACTAAATATTTCTGTAAGTTATTAAAACTTAATCCATATCATTAATATGGTGTAACTAAGTATATAAAACCAAAATTTTGAAAAAAATATTTTTAATTTCTTATGTAATTGGCTGTCCTATAAATAGGACAGTGGTCCATTACACTACTAAAACTTAACAAATATTACTTACATTGCATTAGGCTATTTTTTATAGATGAAATTTGGGGAAACAGACAAAACAAAGTTTCCAACATTACATTTTAAGCATACTGCTGTAGGTTTTTCTCTTGCAATTATTGAATTGGCAGTGTCAGAGAGTAAGTTTATCTTGCAAAAAAATTTCCAGTTTTTGAATAGAATAGACATTTATTTACCCCTTGTTCTGTCCAGGTGTGTGAACAGGTGTTTGAAACTGGTTTCCATTGAAAGATAAAAAAAAGAAATTTGCGCTATCAATGCAATATTGAATTCATAAAAAATAATCAGGATTGGACCGTCGTCTTAATTTTAGGGCACCTTTTTTATACTTACAAAATACACATGTAAAATATATTTATTTCAACAAAAAATTTTCAGCTACATTATTAGCTTCTGTATTTAAAACTAAAAAAGTAACCTCCACAATGTTTAAATAATAATAATAATAAATATAAAATTAAAGATTAAAAATGACAATTTTTAAGAGGCTGCTAAAAATAAATTTTACTATACAATACAGCTTGATTTCTCAGTTTTTTTTTGTTACTATGCTAAAGTGTGTCTATATAAAGGTGTTAAAATAAAATCCACTCAGAAAATATTTTTAACTTTATTAATAAATTGAATATTATTTGCTGTTCTGTTTATAGGACAAACATTTTTTTTTTTTTTTTTTTATTTTTAAAAAAATTTTGCGGTCCCAATATGGGTTTAATGTAAATTGCATTTTGCCGCTCAGGACGAATGCCCTGTTTTTCTCCACAGTTCCGGATCATCGCATAAACAAAGGATACAAATGTCTAGGGACTAGTTTTTCGAAGTTGTTAAATTGCTATTTTGAAAGATTTGTAAATAAGATAGTTAATTTTTCTGTCGTACAACTATATATTATAAACGAAAATATATTGCTTTTTAAATGGCTACAAGTTTTATCCCGTTCCCGTAGGGCCCATAACAGTATAATAATTTAGGTATTCGTTTGTTGTTTGTACTTTTTTTTAAACTGAAAATCCTTTGCATATATGCCTTTTTCCCTGTAAAAAACTCAAATTATAGTATTTAAATAAAAATTCCAGGTTTTTTTAGTTTTCTCATTATTTAATCTTTTTTATTAATTGTTTTATATTTTTTGTGTGATCTATTTTCTTATGGGTGTTAGAGTTGGTAAGAAGAAAATGTGCAGAGCGATGGCCGAATGGTTAGGGTGCTGGCCTTCTGTACCGGTGTTCGTGGGTTCGAATCCCACTGTGGTATGGATGTTCGTAGTAGTTCGGAATCGGCTTTAAGCAGTAGGTCCCGATCTCATTAGCACTCGTGTTGCAAAAAAGTAGACCGTTGCACTCCAAGCCAAACCAAACCAAAGAAGAAAATGGTTAGGAATAATGGCGTAGGATTAGGCTGTTGTTATCCAGTCTGGAATTTACACTTGCCATTCCTA
Source organism: Pardosa pseudoannulata (assembly GCA_032207245.1). Taxonomy (NCBI): domain Eukaryota; kingdom Metazoa; phylum Arthropoda; class Arachnida; order Araneae; family Lycosidae; genus Pardosa; species Pardosa pseudoannulata. The sequence continues at coordinate 159,184,093 of CM063498.1, read as the reverse complement.
TGTCCACCCTAATATAAAATGAAATTTATTAAAAAAGCCATTTTTTCTGCTCACTTGGTTAACAAAGAGTACAGAATATTAATTAATTTGTAAACAATTTTTATGAATAAAAGTCTTAAAGTACCTTTGTCCAAAAGACCTGTTTAATGTCTAAAGTAAGAAATCTTTTTACACAATAACAGTAACTAGTACATGATTTTTTTTTATTATTGCTAAATTACGATTTAATGAAAACACCATCATTTACAAGTTTTGTTATCCCAGATCTAATCCAACAAATTACATTTTATATGATACAGTACCGGGTACAATTGCTGCCCTCTCCTTTTATGATAGGTGGCGCTACGAGAGCCATCTAGTTTTCCCATGGGGCCACTCACTTTCTCTGTGTGTGATTGTCTATGATGTTGCTACTTGTGCTGTGTTTCTTTGTACTGTGTTGTGGAACATAACCTATGAATAAAAAATGGTTCCTGAAACTAGACTTATTATTTAACAACGACCTTTCACATAAATAAGAGTCTCCTTCCTCTACAATACTTAGAATCTCTTCTTTTTAACTTTATGCTCTGCATATTTTAACATTGGGTCTATATAATCTACATTTTACTACACTATATTCAGTTCAGGTTACAAAATGGTTAAGATAAACAATCGTATCATTCTCTCATAGGTGGTACGCGTGTAGGGTGCATCCGTCTTTAATAATGTACTGTGTAGCAGGGCCGTAACTAGGGCATGGCAAAGGCGGTTGTAACGTCGCGACATACATACACCTCTGTATTTGTGGGGGCTTTGTAAAAACAATCACTTAAAGTCCTAGATTTTATTATCTCGACTTTATACAATATATACACGATATAAAACAACATCATTTGGGAGAGAGAAACAACCTTCTCTACCCTCCTCCAGCCCCCAACAACCAACTGCCTTCTTCTTGAAAGAATCCCTAGCAAAAAAGGGGGGGGGGAGAAAAAGAGCTGAGAGCCGGTATTCCACACAGGGACATAAAAATCCGAAACCCCTCTGGGTCAGAACTCCTGCTTAAATTCAGGGGAAGGAATTCCCACGGGTTCTGGGAATAATTGACCGACCCTCTCTGGTTCTCTTGTGACCAGGCTGCCACACGGTAATATGCCCCTTGGCGCATCAGTCTTAGGACGCCCCACTGTGAGAAATATGGGGTCCAAAAGAGGATGATTCACCCCCCAGTAGAAATAAGGGAAATTTTTTTTTAATTACAAAATCCAATGTATTTAAAACTACTTTTTTTAATGAATTTTTCTTATTTTTTAAAAAAATTCTTCTAGAAACTAAACTTGCTATAGCTTTAGATTTTTACAAAATGTTTACCAAACACCATTAATATGCTTTAATATAAATCTGGGTATTACTTTTTAAATTATTGAATTCAGTAAAGTTTATTAAACTAAATTTAAACCCCTTAAATGCACAAGTTTTTTAGACAAAGGCCGGGGGGGGGGTGAGGGTTTTTTTTTTTAGACAAAGCCGCCAAAATAATCAATTTTTTTAATGTGAAAAAACACAATTTAGAAACGTTGAATTTAGAAAAAATATATATAGTTTATACTTGAATAAGTAAGTGTTAATAGCTTACAATCCTATGTAAATGATAAATATCAATAAAAACGATTTTATTTATTTATTTAAATTTATTTATTTATTTTTTTTTTTTTTTTTTTTTGCTTTCATGTCCGTTAATTTTCAATTCTCGATTGCATTCGAGTGTGTGAAAAATTTCAGCAACATAAAGTATAATGCCGCTCGAGTTAACTCGAGCGTGCACGTTATACCGCAATAAAAACGCAATAAGGAAATAGGTTTTTTTTAAATTTAGAAATTCACCACATTTTTTTTATGGAAAGATTCAAAACGTTCAAGTAAAAAGTATTCCCCTCACTCTTCCCCAATAAACTATTCAGTTTATCAGCCAAATAATATTCCCTAAATTGTTCAAAATACCAGTAAAGTATTAATAAGATAAATCCCTTACATAATAATCTTCTAAGTTATGTATCTGTCTGTCCCTCGAATTTATGAAGCAGTTGGGACCTGGAATGGGTAGGCACATCTATATTGGGATTCTTGATGAGTTAGGGTTTAGCGACGTTCGAAATTCCACCCTTTCCCCTGCCCTTTTCGAGCGTTTAAAATGCCATTATTTTAAGCCCTATTTTCCCCTTATAAGAGGAAGGGCTATTAAATTTATCAATTTATCACATAATAAATAGGTAAAAATAACTTTTTTTCCTAGCATTATGACGTAATTCCCTTAACCATCTCATTTAATCATGTATTATTTTAAATTATTTAAATATGGTCCCAAAAAAACTGCATTTATTTTCATACGTTTTTATACGTTTTATCACTAAATTTAGATATTGCGTAAATAATTTTTTTTTCATATTTGGCTTAAATAATAGATTAGGTACATATGTGATAATTTTACATTTTATCATCGATTAATTTTTGTTTCAATGAAAGTTTTATCACCATTATTAACAACAAATTCTATCTACCTCCAGGGTGTAGTGGAAATGATAGTTTCGTTACTTTACTTACATTAATGCCTGTGAAAAAAAAAAAAAAAAAAAAAAAAAAAAAATTGGGAAGAACTTAATGATAATTTTGATGTAACTAAGAAAACTTTGAATTAACTTTCTAAATGAATTTCAACGTGGGTCTAAACTGCATGCACAGTAATCGGAAAGACTTTAGAGGAGATATGAAAGATAAACAAATTATTGAGGGTGTTTCAAATAATTCTCAGCTAAAAAAACAAACTATTTATTATTCTGCCTCATAGGGTACTTTGGCAATTCTGGAAAATTAAAAATTTTTACTGATCCTGTGATATGACGGGAAATATGCTAGTTAAATAGAGATAAAAATAGCAGAAAAAAAATTAAAAATTAATATACTAGGAACATTTAAGAATTAACAAAATATTTTGAGTTCATTCTGAATTTCTCATTCATTTCTCTCACTATATTTAAAGGTAGGGCGCAGACCAGAGCAGTTTTTTGCCACAGATGCTAAATAATCTAATTAATAAGATAAAAATAGCAGAAAAAAATTAAAAATTAATATACTAGGAACATTTTAAGAATTAACAAAATATTTTGAGTTCATTCTGAATTTCTCATTCATTTTCTCACTATATTTGATTATAGGCGCAGACCAGTTTTTTTGTCACAGGAGACTAAAGATCTAGTTAATAATGATAAAAAAATAGCAGAAAAAAATTAAATATTAATATACTAGGAACATTTTAAGAATTAACAAAATATTTTGAGTTCATTCCTGAATTTCTCATTCATTTTCTCTGAGTATATTTGATGGTAGGTCGCGCAGACCAGTTTTTTGCCACAGGAGCTAAAGGAACTAGTCAATAAATAAAACATAGTAGAAAAAAATTTTAAAAATTAATATACTAGGACATTTTAAGAATTAACAAAATATTTTGAGTTCATTCTGAACTTCTCATTCATTTTCTCACTATATTTATGGTAAGGCGCAGACCAGTTTTTTGTCATAGCAGGAGCTAAAGGATCTAATTAATAAGATAAAAATAGCAGAAAAAAATTAAAAATTAATATACTAGGAACATTTTAAAAATTAAAATATTTTGAGTTCCTTCTGAATTTCTCATTCATTTGTGGGGTGTTTTTTTTGTTTGTTTTTTAAGTGGTAGGGGGGGGGGTCTCACTATATTTGATGGTAGGGCGTACAGACTATTTTTTTTTGCTACAGGATCTGAAGAATCTAGTCAAATAAGATAAAAATAGCAGAAAAAAATTAAAAATTAATATACTAGGAACATTTTAAGAATTAACAAAATATTTTGAGTTCATTCTGAATTTCTCATTCATTTTCTCACTATATTTGATGGTAGGGCGCAGACCAGTTTTTTGCCACAGGAGCTAAAGGAACTAGTGGGAATAAGATAAATTGTAGAAAAAAATTAAAAAATTAATATACTAGGAACATTTTAAGAATTAACAAAATATTTTGAGTTCATTCTGAATTTCTCATTCATTTTCTCACTATATTTGATGGTAGGGCGCAGACCAGTTTTTTGCCACAGGAGCCAAATGATCTAGTTAATAAGTTAAAAATAGAAAAAACATTAAAAATTAATATACTAGGAACATTTTAAGAATTAACAAAATATTTCAAGTTCATTCTGAATTTCTCATTCATAATTTTCTCACTATATTTGATTATAGGGCGCAGACCCAGTTTTTTGCCACAGGAGCTAAATAATCTAATTAATAAGATAAAAATAGCAGAAAAAAATTAAAAATTAATATACTAGGAACATTTTAAGAATTAACAAAATATTTTGAGTTCATTCTGAATTTCTCATTCATTTTCTCACTATATTTGATGGTAGGGCGCAGACCAGTTTTTTGCCACAGGAGCCAAATGATCTAGTTAATAAGATAAAAATTGCAGAAAAAAATTAAAAATTAATATACTAGGGAACATTTTAAGAATTAACAAAATATTTTGAGTTCATTCTGAATTTCTCATTCATTTTCTCACTATATTTGATGGTAGGGCGCAGACCAGTTTTTTGTTACAGGAGCTAAAGAGGATCTAGTTAATAAGGTAAAAATCGCAGAAAAAAATTAAAAAATTAATATACTAGGAACATTTTAAGAATTAACAATATTTTGAGTTCATTCTGAATTTCTCATTCATTTTCTCACTATATTTGATGGTAGGGCGCAGACTATTTTTTTTTGCTACAGGATCTGAAGAAATCTAGTTAATAAGATAAAAATAGCAGAAAAAGATTAGAAATTAATATACTAGGAACATTTTAAGAATTAACAAAATATTTTGAGTTCATTCTGAACTTCTCATTCATTTTCTCACTATATTTGGTAGTAGGGCGCAGACCAGTTTTTTGCCACAGGAAACTAATAAAAAATTGTAGAAAAAAAATTAAAAATTAATATACTAGGACATTTTAAGATTTAACAAAATATTTTGAGTTCATTCTGAACTTCTCATTCATTTTCTCACTATATTTATGGTAAGGCGTAAGACCAGTTTTTTTGTCACAGGAGCTAAACGATCTAATTAATAAGATAAAAATAGCAGAAAAAAATTAAAAATTAATATACTAGGAACATTTTAAGAATTAACAAAATATTTGAGTTCATTCTGAATTTCTCATTCATTTTCTCACTATATTTTGATTATAGGGCTAAAAGGATCTAGAATAAGATAAAACCAGAAAAAAATTAAAACTTAATATTAAATAGTTTTTTAACATTATTTTGCCACATTCATTTTCTCACTATATTTGGAGCTGTTTTTGTGCCAAAGCTAGAAGTCATAAGTTAAACATAGCAGGAGAAAAATAATACTTAATATTACTAGGAGCATTAAATTAACAAAATATTTAAAGTTAAGTAAAAATAGCAGAAAAAAAAATTAAAAATTAATATACTAGGAACATTTTAAGAATTAACAATATTTTGAGATCATTCCGAATTTCTCATTCATTTTCTCACTATATTTGATGGTAGGATGTACAGACCAGTTTTTTTTGCCACCAGGAGCTAAAGGATCTAGTTAATAAGATAAAAATTGCAGAAAAAAATTAAAAATTAATATGCTTCTAGGGACATTTTAAGAATTAACAAAACTATTTTGAGTTCATTCTGAATTTCTCATTCATTTTCTCATTATATTTGATGGTAGGGAGGGCGCAGACCATTTTTTTTTTTTTTTTTTGCCACAGGAACTAATAAAAAATTGGCAGAAAAAAATTAAAAATTATTATACTAGGAACATTTTAACAATTAACAAAATTATTTTGAGTTCATTCTGAATTTCTCATTCATTTTCTCACTATATTTGATGGTAGGGCGCAGACCAGTTTTTTGCCACAGGAGCCAAATGATCTAGTTAATAAGATAAGAAAGTAGCAGAAAAAAATAAAAAATAATATACACTAATTAACATTTTAAGAGTTAACAAAATATTTCAAGTTAATTCCGAATTTCTCATTCAATTTTCTCACTATATTTGATGGTAGGCGCGCAGAACAGGGGTTTTGCCACAGGCCAAATTAAGGAAAGGGGGAGAGGGAAAGGGAAGGGTTGGGGGGGGGGGGGGGGGGGGGAAAAAAAGAAGGAAGAAAAGAAATGAAAAAGCCACAGGAGAAAAGCCAAGGGGGGAGGGGGGGGGGGAAAAAAGGATCTAGTTACGGACCCACCTGCCGGGGAGAGGCTGCTGTGTAGGTCCTCAAAGTGGTTTAATTCAGCCTTATCTTTTTCCTCCCCTCTCACACACAGGTGCTTATTTCATATTCAAACTGTTCGACATTGACCTTTTTAAATATTCGCGTCTCCAAATATTAGCAACAATGAGAGATTCTTGCAAAGGAAACAAACAATCCTTTCGCACGTGTTGTTTTTTTCATCGCCCAAATAAACTTTGCGAAGCTATCGACCGATAGGTGGTCAGTCACTACCAGGCTGTGCTTGTAAATTTACCGTATTCCGCTCCCTCCAATTGTCTGGTTTGTCCGATCCGTCTGTGTATGTATTCAGAGTATTCAAATATCTCGTCGAAACATTCGTGTTCCCTCATGCGTGTAGTGTTGCGAAAACAATTTCTCTCTTACGAATAAAGAAGCTTTTTTCCGGAAGGTTTCTTTTCGTCGCGGGCTGACGTCCTTGGCGTATTACCGCTGTCAGTCGCAAGCTGTAGCACACCTTTTATTGTGAATGCTGCACGCTCATCTAGCCGGCTTGCACTGCTAAACGCACTCGGCGGATAACTATTGGCTACGACATCTCTCTTTCATGCGCTTTCAAGTCCAGGTTTAAAATGCGTGAGTATTTTATTTCATCCTTTTGTCTAGCGGAACCTTATAATTTTTGTTTCTCCTTCGTCTCTTTTATGAATAGTGGTTACCAATATTGTTCGTACACTTATAGATTTCAATGAAATAGTACTCCGTTTATGCCTAGTTCCATAATTGAAAAAGTAGACGTGTGGAAGTTATTAATAGTCTGGTGTTTAAAGACTCCAGAGACAGAATTCCCCATTAAATATGATGTTACATAACACATGAAATATTCGCATGATTATCACTTTAAGTAGTTGGTATAAGCTCGATCTGAGACAAATCTGAGGATTTTCTTAAAATTATACATGAAACAATTATGTAAATAGATTTAGTAGTAGGATGAATTTATAAATATTCGTACACTTATGAATTGTATTGAAATAATGCTCTATTCATTAACCCATTTATGTCTAGTATTCCCTAATTGAAATAGTAGACATGTGAGAGTTATTTATATCTGGTGTTTAAAGGCTCCAGCTACAGAATTCCCCATTAAATATGATGTTACATAACATATGAAATATTCGTATGATTATCACTTAAGTAGTTGGTATAAACCCAGTCTGAGACAAATCTGAGGATTTTCTTAAAATTTTACATGAAACAATTATGTATATAGATTTAGTAGTAGAATAAATTTATAAATATTCATACACTTGCTAATTGCATTGAAATAATGCTCTATTCATTAACCTAATTATGTCTAGTATTCCATAATTAGAATAGTAGACTTGTGGGAGTTATTTATACTCTGGTTTTTAAGGGCATCAGAAAATGCGATTTCCCATTAAATTTGATGTTATCTACCATGTGAAACCTTCAGTGGATTATCACTTTCAGTACTTGGTATAACCACGTTCTGAGATTTTTTAAAATTATACACAAAACAATTATGGATTTATATGGATGAATTTATAAATATTCATACACTTATGAATATCATTGAAATAATGCTCTATTCATTAGCCCATTTATGTCTAGTATTACATAATTAGAATAGTAGACTTGTGGGAGTTATTTACAGTCTGGTGTTTAAGGGCATCGGAAAATGTGATTTTCCATTAAATTTGATGTTATAGATCATGTGAAATCTTCGTTGGATTATCACTTTCAGTGCTTGGTATAACCACGTTCTGAGATTTTTCTAAATTATACACAAAATAATTATGGATTTATATGAATGAATTTATAAATATTCATACACTTATGAATTGCATTGAAATAATGTTCTATTCATTGACAGATTTATGTCTAGTATTCCATAATAGGAACTGTTGTCTTGTGGGAATTATTTATAGTCTGATGTTTAAGGCCATCAGAAAGTGTGGTGTGATTTGCCATTAAATTTGATGTTATCGAACACATGAAATTTTCGTTGGATTATCACTTTCAATAGTTAGAACCGCGTTCTGAGATTTTTTTAAAAAATTGTGCACAAAACAATTAAGGATTTATATGGATGAATTTATAAATATTTCATACACTTATGAAATGTCTTGAAATAATTGCTCTATTCATTAACCCATTTATGCCTATATTGTATAATTGAACAGTGGACTTGTGGGTTTTATTTATATCAGTGTTTTTAAGGGCATCAGAAAGTGTGATGTGATTTCCCATTTAAATCTATGTTATCTAACACGTGAAATGCTAGTGGATTATCACTTTCAGTAATTCGTATAACCATGTTCTGATAATTTTTTAAAAATTATACACAAAATCATGGATTTATGGATGAATTTATTTCGTTCACTTATAAATTACAATGAAATAATGATCCATCAACCAATTTATGCTTTGTTTCCATAATTGAAAGTTGACTGTGGAGTTATATTTCTGGTGTTCTGGCGCAACAGCATGTGAATTGATTTCCCATTAAATTCAATGATCAAACATGAAATGTTCGTTGGATTATCAAATTTAGTAGTAGGTATCAGTACGCTCAGAGAAAAGTCTGGGTATTTTTAAAATTATGCACAAAACAGTTATGGATTAACTACTGCTAATTTTGAAATGTCAAACAACTCACACGTGAATTTATGTATATTGATTCGAATCGTGGAAAAAAAACTCCTCATGATAAATTTACATAATACAAGAAACTCAATGAAATACTTTTTTAATTTAAAGCTAAAAATACCGAGAAACCAAATTATCATGGAAACTTAATAAATTATGTGGGATATTTCCCGCATTTATAATTGTAATTTTGTATATGCTCTAAATTAATATATATATATATATATATATATATATAGATAGATATAGATAGATACATATTACTAAAATATGTTACTATTTTTTTAAACTAGAGAAGCATAAAATTTAGTAAAAAATTATGCATGTTTAATATTGTTATCTAATATAAATAATTACAAAAAAATATATGTAATTTAATATATATATATATTTATATATATATATATATATATATTTTATAAAAAAAATTAAATTTCGTACAATGTTTTACATAATTCTCATATAATTATATATAGTTTAATATAACATAATATAATTTCATATTATTTCATATTTATTAGACATAAGATCATGTACAATCTTGTATAATATGCTTTAGTAAATGCAAAAAAAATTTTTGGAGCAAAAATATTGGAAATAGTAAAATAGTACACAAAAATTTTAAAAATTGAGATTTCTATTTTAAAATTAAATTCTGATTAAATATTCAGTTTTATATAATTTTATGTTTTAAAATGTACTTTTATATTATTGCTAAAATGCAATCTAGCTAATTCCAAAAATTTATTGTAAAAGAAAAATTAAAATCCAAATTTTAGCTCTATACAATACGTCACAGGAATAGCAATGTCATCCTATGGCTTTAGGTTACTTTTATTGAAGGTGGCATTCGAAAATTCATTGAATATTTATTACGCTGCTTGTCTTCTGTTACACATTTAACAGTCCCTACTAACGACAACAAGTGACCTGAATGTTAACACGTATCACACCGCAGAGACTTTTATTTATTTATTTATAATTTTTTGTCGGAAAATCCAATATCTCTATGGGGTAAATCAGCCGTGTTAAATGCTTTGAGAGTCTTTTTAGAAAGACGAGACCTCCTCTTAATGTTTGTGTTCGCATTTTGTTTCTCTTCAACCATGCGAGGAAAGAAAACAGAAAAAATTACAAATTTGTGTTCTAAGAAGCGTATCATTTTGCAGTTTAATAAAGTCAAAAAAGTTTACAGGCAAAAAAAATTAATAAGATTTATTTATCTTTTATTTTTCTCGTTTGTTTAACAATGTGCAAGATATATAGCCTGGTATGCTAAAAAATTAACGCTATATATTTATCTTTTATTTTTCTCGTTTGTTTAACAATGTGCAAGATATATAGCCTGGTATGCTAAAAAATTAACGCTATATATTTATCTATTTTTTCCGTTTGTTTAACAATATGCAAGATATATATAGCCTAGTGCGCTAAAATAATCAACTCAATATATTTATCTTTTATTTTTCCCGTTTAACAATGTGCAAGATATATAGCCTAGTAAGCTAAAAAAATCAACACAATATATTATCTTTTATTTTTCCCTTTTGTTTAACAATATGCAAGATATATAGCCTGATATGCTAAAAAAATTAACGCTATATATTTATCTGTTTTTTTCCGTTTGTTTAACAATGTATAAGATATATAGCCTAGTATGCTAAAAAAATAACCCTATATATTTATCTATTTTTTCCCGTTTGTTTAACAATGTACAAGATATAAACCCTATATATTTATCTATTTTTTCCCGTTTGTTTAACAATGTACAAGATATATAGCCTAGTATGCTAAAAATACTCCCAATGTATGTATATATTTTTATATATATACAAATATGTATATATACATATTTGCACATATATACACATATACGTCTATATATACACATGTAAACACACACACAAAACACACACACACACACAACAACAAACATATATATATATATATATATTATATATATATATATATACATATATATATATATATATATATACATATCCGTATCAATAATAGAAAATTTCTTTCTTCAGTAATTGTCTTTAAGGAAACAAAATATTTCAAGTTAATTCCGAATTTCTCATTCATTTTCTCACTATATTTGATGGTGGGCGCAGAACAGGGTTGAAGGAGCCAAAGGATCTAGTTAACGGCCCTGCTGTACTCAAATGGTTTAATTCAGCTTTATCTTTTATTGAAGGTGCATTCATATTCAAATATTCGGCTTGTCCTTTTTAAATATTAACGCGTCTCCAAATATTAACAAACAATGAGAATTCTTAAAGGAAACAACAATCCTTTCGCAGTGTTGTTTTTTTTTATTATATTTTTGCGAAGCTATCCGATAGGTGGTCAGTCACTACCAGGCTGTGCTTGTAAATTTACCGTATTCCGCTCCTCTAATGTTGCTTGTGATCGTCTGTGTGTGTATTCAGAGTATTCAAATATCTGTCGAAAGATTCGTGTTCTCATGCGTGTAGTGTTGCGAAAACAATTTCTCTCTTACGAATAAAGAAGCTTTTTTAGGTTTCTTTCGTCGCGGGCTGACGTCCTTGGCGTATTACCGCTGTCAGTCGCAAGCTGTAGCACACCTTTTATTGTGAATGCTGCACGCTATCTAGCCGGCTTGCACTGCTAAACGCACTCGGCGGATAACTATTTACGACATCTCTCTTTCATGCGCTTTCAAGTCCAGGTTTAAAAATGCGTGAGTATTTTATTTCATCCTTTTGTCTAGCGGAACCTTATAATTTTTGTTTCTCCTTCGTCTCTTTATGAATAGTGGTTACCAATATTGTTCGTACACTTATAGATTTCAATGTAGTCTGGTATGCTAAAAAAATAACCCTATATATTTATCTATTTTTTCCCGTTTGTTTAACAATGTACAAGATATATAGCCTAGTATGCTAAAAATACTCCCAATGTATGTATATATTTTTATATATATACAAATATGTATATATACATATTTGCACATATATACACATATACGTCTATATATACACATGTATACACACACACACACACACACACACACACACACACATATATATATATATATATATATATATATATATATATATATATATATATATATAACATTTAAGTATCAATAATAGAAAATTTCTTTCTTCAGTCAAATTGTCTTTCCAAGGAAACAATAAACATGCACATACTTTATTTCATATTTTTTTCAAATATGAGATGTGCTTAATAATTTTGAAACAACCTTACTACATATTATATATATATATATATATATATATATATATATATATATATATATATATATATATATATATAAATATATATATATATATATATAATATATATATATATATATATATATATATATATATATATATTTATTTATTTATATATATATATATATATATGTGTGTGTGTGTGTGTGTGTATAAACAGAGATACGTATGATACGTAAAATCTTAAGGGTTCTTTGATATGTAAAGGCTAAGAACAGGCGGTTTAAACTTACAAACAGTCTCTGAACTTTCATCGGACGAAAATATAAACAGCCCAGAGTCTGAGAGAATCTCATCATTCTTCTCATATTTGCACAACAACATAACACAAGCAAGGTAAAGTAATCCTACAATACACAGCTGCGACCCAAAATAACTGTTACACAACTTGAGAAGTAAAGTGTCGTGTAATGTTGTACAATCGCATTCATCCTTGAAACTGTGACTTCATTTTGCTGAATGGCCTTCAGGTGAGACAAACAAACTGTGGTAATCACGGTAAATTATTTAGAGATCGCGCCTAAAAGATAATTTTATTAAAGATTTTTCCTTTAAAGATATATATCCATTCCAGTAAGTGAGTTTAAAGGAAATAGTGCAAAATCCGAATGGCGAGTTTCGAAAAATAAATACTTAAATGTATTTGTGAAATCAGGCGACTCTCAAAACGTTTAAAAAACATTTTATTGTACTCAAAAATAACTATCGGATATACTTCCATGGCTGTCATGTATCAGGAATTATACGTTACTTGTTTGCATATTAATTATTTAGAGATCGCGCCTAAAAGATAATCTCTATTAAAGATTTTTTCCTTTAAAGATATATATCCATTCCAGTAAGTGAGTTTAAAGGAAATAGTGCAAAATCTGAATGGCGAGTTTTGAAAAATAAATACTTAAATGTATTTGTAAAATCAGGCGACTCTCAAAACGTTTAAAAAACATTTTATTGTACTTAAACATAACTATCGGATTTATTCCCATGGCTGTGATGAATCAGGAATTATACGTTACTTGTTTGCATGAATTTATAAATATTTGTATAAATTGAAAAAAAACTTTTAATAGAAAGGGTGAAAGAAATGTATAATAAACTACATGGAGAATGTTCGTTCATTAAATATAAATTTTAAATTATTTTTTAAAAATTACTGGGTATTAATTTATTTAGATTATATTAAGTAGTAAAACTCTTAAAAGTTATATTTAATAATTTTTGTATTAAAGTATGTTTGCATTAAAAAGAATATAAGATTGAATATAAGATTGATAAGAATATAAGATTGTCTTGTCCCACTGACGGGGAGACTATAATAGTGGCTGTAGCCATATGTAAGAACTTTTTCAAGGCACACAAAAAGACAGAGTTAGGTAGATGGACATCCACAATCCCAATTGGCCTTATGACTGCCATAAACCTAGGTTGGGGTAAATGTGGGTTCATTCATTCATTAATCATACATTACTGTTTATATTTTCAATGATAATCAATTTCTTTTTGCTAAATACTTTAATTTAGAAAAATCGAGCAATACCTTGAAACAGATGCTTCAATAAATGTATTAAAAAGTAAATAATATTCACAAATACTTTTCACTGAACATTTATTTAAAAAGTTACTACAAATCTTAAGAACTGTGGTAGCTCAATTGGTAAAGGCAATCATCTCTTAACTGAAGGGTTGCGGGTTCGGGGTTGATTGGGGCACGTAAAATATGTAAGTGATCTCAATGACCTCCAAGTTCTCAAACGATACCTCTGGAGGTGAGAGGTCAAGAATGGGGGTTTTTTGCTTGATCCCTGCTCCTAAATTACGAGGACTCTCTTGAGCTATGACATTCTTTTACCCATGAGGTGCTCGTCAAACGAAAGGCGCACTCTTTTGCTTTAACTAGTGTGATCCTTGGGCCACGTGCTTTGCTCGTCGAAATGGCATTAGTAACAACAACGAATTTTAATTAACGAGATCAGATTTACAATACAATAGATATGACTTTAGGGTAAAAACAGAGAAGACGTAAAATGGTCGATTATTTGAAAACATCGTTTTTCTATATTCTAGTAATATTGATTGTTCTGGGTGCAGAAGAAACATTTCTTTTCCAATGTTGCTGGCAGAATACACAAATATCCTAACACCATACAAAAATCAACCTTTCTCGGCATCGAAGCTATTACTCATTTAGCACTATCCATAGAGCGTTACACGCTCTCTGGATAGTGCTAGCGTGAAATGATAGAGTGAAATGATAGCGATAGTGAGCGTGAAATGCTACGAGTAACATTGCACCTACAAGTAGGTCCGCCGAACGATGGCCGATTGGTTAAGATGCTGGCCTTCGGTACCGGAGTTCGTGGGTTCGAATCCCACTGGGGCATGGATGTACGTAGCCGTTCGGAATCGGCTTTAAGCTGTAGGTCCCGGTCTCATTAGCCCTCGTGTTGCAAAAAGTAGACCGTAGCACTCCAAACCAAACCAAACCAAACCTGCAAGTAGGTCCTAATAATTTAGAAGCAGGGAACAAGAATAATACCCCGATACTTGGTCTACTACCTTTAAAGGTTTCATTTGAACTTTGAGAACACTGCAATAGTGAAGCTATTTTACATGTCTTAGACGCCATTATTGCGCACCGCTTGCCTTTGAACATAGCAAGGCTCGAACCCAGAATTCCTCGGTTATAAGCTTCGCTCCTTTGGCGACTGAACCGCCTAGGTTCACAGAAGAAACATACATACTGCTGCCCACAATATACTGTATGCCTATTTTGCACTTTTAGAAAATGATTTACTATATTTGGATACATCCCCTCAACTTTTTCTTTTTCTTTGGAATCTTTTGCTTCCTTTTTCAGGGGATATACCAGTTTGCAATGCTGAGCTACTTGGCAGCTTTGTTGTATGCATATCAACCCTGTTGTTAAGAAATGTCTTCTTAAATCATTGCATTTTAAATGTATATATTTTCGGTTTCCATGGTGTCCCTCAATTTTTCGAAGTCGACATTTCTTTCTTTTCCTTGATTTGTAACAAAAATGAAGCGTGTAAATTTTACAGGAGATTTAGAAAAGAGAACTGAAAAAAAACCGTAAAGTTTTATTTTAACACATTTTTGCTGTGTTCAAATTATTTTTACCCTTTTTACCAGATACTTCTCTCTTTTCCAAATCTCACTATTGAATTGATGAACTAAGGGCTGGGATTATAAAATGTAATGAACAAAGTTTGATATACTTCTCAAAAAGCCATCATTGAAATAGATGGACATAGACATATTTCCCAATTTTTCTTTTTTTTCAGATTCAAGAGTGTTTAAATCTTTGCAAATATATCGAAGATGAATTTTTCATGAATGAAATAATTTCTTACATTTTTTTACAATTCCTTCTCACGAGAAATCAAATTAAAAAAAGGACCCAAGTGAAATTATTCCCTGGATATTTTAAATGAGTCAGTTTATCTTCTAAAACTATCTGTGATTATAGTGTTGCCAGTTTTTATTTCAACACTTTCCATCTACGTAAATAATGTTAAAGCAGTGTCATGCAAAACTTTCCTTGAACTAAATCGCAATTAGCTCTCCCATTTAAGTAAGTAATTTTCCCTTGAGCTAGACTCTATCATTAACTGAATGATATATATAAATATCTGCTCTCTGTGCGTAACTTGTAACGTAAAATTCTTCATTTCTGTAATAATATGCTAAAGGTAATCGCATTTTAATAAGCTGTGTTTCCTTTTGTTTTTAGGGAGTATGCATATCTATAATTGATATAAACTTGCTGCAATTTGAGGTAGATGTAAGATGAATTATTGAACATTTACTTCTCCCACTGACGAATTAGTTGTTCTGGAGGTTATAATACAAAATTAATGGCTTGGAACACTACGGTCAATTTTTTGCTATGCTATGGCTAATTAGATGGGTACCCACTATTTAACACTGATTCTGAAGGGCTACGAACATCCAGGCCAAAATCGGGATTCGAACCAGCGGACTCCGGTAACGAAAGGCAGCCGCCTATAGCGCTGTTTTAATGGAAGATAACTAGTTTAGCAAGCGAGAATTTTTACCGGGGAGTTAAAATATTCTTATTTTATTACGCTATGTGCATTAGTAACAGAAATTTATCAAACAGTTCTGATAAGCCGATGTTTAATCTTTAACTGCTAGTGGTCCATTATATCGGCTGACATATTTTATTTTTTTCAAATTTTCTTTTTAAAAATTAAAATGAACCTGCAGGATTCTTCCACGCTTTTAAACCCTAAATCTATCTCGAACATCGGGAAAAAATTAAATGAATTAAATAAAATTAAGTACTAGACTATTTTAAATAGTCTTAGCAATCTTCGCACAGACTACGTGAAATAGACTGTCAGCAAAAGGGGAATAGAGAGAAATTGAATCAAGTAAAGTAATATGCCAGTTCAAGTTCTCGAGAACAATTTGGGCTCTAATGCTGCCAAGTTTGCAATCAAAATATAGGTTTTGTTGGGAAAAAATGAAATGGATTGATTGAAAGAGATGCATTGTAGTGATGGAACAATATTATTTTGTAATTTTACAATACTACACTGTTGTGGTTGAAACTTAGGGATCGATAGCGTTTTAATCGATTGTACAAGACAAATACAACACAATATCGATGATTTCCAAACCTAATGCTGTCGTTATGTTAAACGACGGGTTTAGAAATGTCCGAGAATTAATGTGGTATGTCACTTGATAAAAACAGGTTTTCAAAGCTAAATGAGGAAACGGAAAACTATATGTCTATATCGCGGAAAGGTCAGGGGATACTTCATTTCAGACAGTGCCTATAAAAACACAGCTGTATGATTTCACACATTATCGTATCACTGTTAAACTTGTTGAATTGCCCCAAAATGAATAATGCGATCGGGAAAATTAAAATTTCGATAGTATTCTTTTGCAGGCTTGGAAGATTAAAATAACAAGAACTACTAATACTTACTTTTCCCATCCAACATCTAGCCTCTATAGAAAGGTATATGGAGGGAATTTGAGGTGGGATGGAAAATCCGCTTTCCCTATCACTAACTCAGCTCGGGAAATGACCCCAGGAAAAGCAATGAGACCCTATATTTATTGAAATTTAATTAAACAATTTACGAACCTCTTCGTCACCGCAGTTAAAATTTTCACATACAACTTCTTTATATGCTAATTTTCATATTTTAATATAATCAAAAATTCAGTTTAAATGTACAATATTTACAGTAACATTACATTTTTTTGCATTATCCTAGTACAAAAACTGCTACTACTTATTCCCATCTTGCATCCAGCCCTTATAGAAGGGCTTATCGATGAAAATTCCAAGGTGACATGAAAAATCAGCTTCCACTGCGTAGCATAACCCAGCCCGGTGAACTACTCCGAGATATCCGATGAGACCTCGTATATATAGAAAACTATTTGAACAATTTACAATCTTCTGCATTACTGCAGGTAAATTTACAAGGATTGCTACTAATAGGAAGATCGATAGGGATCACCCAAAGAAAACAATGTAGAGGTATTATTTATAGGCAGTTCTTCAGGACAACAAAGATCGATTCCAAGCTGCAGATACTATTACAAAGCCTCTACACAGTAGGTAATGTATTGCATGACATATCCGATGAGACCTCGTATATATAGAAAACTATTTGAACAATTTACAATCTTCTGCATTACTGCAGGTAAATTTACAAGGATTGCTACTAATAGGAAGATCGATAGGGATCACCCAAAGAAAACAATGTAGAGGTATTATTTATAGGCAGTTCTTCAGGACAACAAAGATCGATTCCAAGCTGCAGATACTATTACAAAGCATCTACACAGTAGATAATGCATTGCACACTATGCATAACGCAACATTTACAACAAGACAACCTCTTAGCTGACCATTAAACATTGCACCCCATTTAAAATCTGTATATAGTCGATTTCTTCCATGACAACTGTTACGCAAAAGTGAAGTAAATTTATACGAATGAAAATTTAGATTTACGTGTGGTTCTTGAGAGAAGTGAGAATACAGCTTCCTCAGGAAACAGCTACGAAAGGAACCATCGGATGGTAAGTGGAAATGATATTATAGTCTGAGGTAAAACTATGCCTCAGACTATAATATGATTGTAGATATTACCCGCATTTTGGCAAATAGGTGGAGGCGTGAAATCTTCATTTATCCCCAAGCGCTGAAAATCATAACTACGTTTTTGTATGTGAAGCACGGATAGAAACTGCAAAGCAATCATGGTTGTTAAGAATCATCATATTCTCTACCGAATAATGACCTTGACTGCATTCCACCACTGAGCAGTCATTAGTCATGCTTTAGAGTCAGTTCTCATTAAAGATAGTCTTTTAGGTAATCTCTCGTTTTCATTTTTGCATTAGTGTTTTTTCCTTCCATCTACCAAATATAATTTTTTTAAGGATTTACATCCATTTTTTCCAGGTTATTTAGTTAAGAAGGTACTGTATAACAAATGAGACAAAACTTAAGATTTGCACTCTAGTAAGTTTTATATTGCTGCCCCCCCCTACAGAAATAAACCTACTTTCTTGGTCACTTTTGCATTCTCCAAATAGCTAAGTAAATGCTGAGAATTTAATGAAAAATTTATAAGACAATACTTTTTTCTGCGTTATAATATATTTATATATGCACTTTTGACTTATAACATCTAAAATTCTCCTTTTTCTCCTTCTCATTCTTGAATACCTAATTTCCTAGCCATATAATGTCAGATTTAAAGGAGTAGTCACAGATTTAAATTCTTTTTTCCCTTCTTCCAAAACTAACACTAGATTAATGCTAATTTTCTGTTCATTGCCCACACTTTTCAGCTGTCTCAGTAAAATAATTTCACTCCTCAAATTGCTGCATATGGGTTCCAATTGCTGCATATGTGGTCTTGGAGTTAACCCAAATGATCAAAGTTCATTTCTAGCAGTCAATAAGCTGAGTAATCTCTTGGCCTCTTGGGAAAAAATTCCCGTAATCACTCGCTGTTGGGTGAATTTGTGATAGATGTGTGATGAGAATTCGATGCAAAGCTCTTGTCTTGTAAAGATGCTCATTTTTTAGCTTCAATCAGGTTAAGTTCAACAACGTTCGAAGTTTTTTTAGTGAAGCCACGACTGCAAATTACTTACGTTCTCTCATTGCCCAGTAAGACCAAGTAATCCAAATATTAAGGCCAAAATTTACCATTATAACGGAGCGAATAATTTCGTCACGGTACATATAAGGATGTATGTTTGCATATCTGTTTGAGATTTGTGGACTTAAGTTAGTGTTAATCGATCAACATGACAATTGGATAATTTTTTTCAAATGAAGCAGGCGATACAGACATTATCCTAACGCCTTAACAAGGCTACAAACCTGTTACTCATTTAGCACCACCCAAAGAGCACGTGTAGCTTAAGATATGCTACGGACACGAGGAATTTTACCACCGGTGGATCCTCGTAATTTAAAAGCAGGGACCAAGCAGAAGACCCCCAGTCTTGGCCTGCCACCCTCAGTGGTATCGTTTGAGAACTTGGAGGACATTGTGGTCGCGAACATATTTTTACGTGCCCCAGTCACCTTTAGCGAACACGGCGGATCTTATGCTGGCTCCATCCCCGAACCCTCAACCTTCCAGCTACGAGATTTCTGCTTTTGCCGACTGAACTACCGCGTCTCGAAAATCGGATAATATAAAAAATGGAGAAAAACATAAAAGATTCGAACACGTAGAAAAGTCTTAATATTAAGGAACGAGATTTAAAACGTGGTTTGTTTATTACAATTAAATCTTTCGATCTTTATTTAAGTAAGATCCTGGACAGTCCATGATTTCCAACACAAAAACTGAGCGTTGTTGACTTAACATATAATATAAGAATCTTTATGTCATGAAAATTTTTATATTTGTAACTAAACAAAATTTCTCAACTAAAATATTCTTTAATGTAAACCGCATGCTTACTCTCTTATATCACAGCCCAACCTTCTTCATTATTTTCATACTTTAATTAATTATAGAGATTTAAACAATTACATGAAACAGAAGTACAATGCTTGGTGATACATAGATAAGCCTAAAAGTTTTTTTTATTCTTTTTTAAAACCACGAAGTATACTTTACTACTAATAAAAATGTATTTACTTTTAAATGAAATATTTTTTATTTTATTGCTTGAAGTATAAAATTTTATAAAATGAATTAAATAAATTTGAAATTAAAAAAAGAGTGCATTTTTCTTACAAATTTGTTGAATAAATTGTAATATTGTTTATAAAATAAACAAAGTATAATAATTGATTGAATTGACGTCAAAGAAATATGCATACAAAACTTTATGGTTTTCATAATTGATTCTTTTACACGTGTACCTAAAAAAAACACATTCTGAGAAAATAGATTTATAATTTAATATCTCAAATAGATTTATAATTTTCTGTACATGACTATATTTATTTACATTGTTTAACCTTCCTTATAAAGCCTTGATTAAGTTTATAAGCCTTGATTAGGTTTAAGCCTTGATTCTTATAAAAAATACATATTTTTTGCTAAACATTTACTATTTTTAAAGCAAAAAAAATATTGATAAATTCCCAGTTTCCTTAAGGTGCTTTATATATATCCGAAAAAAATAATTACTCTCACTTTTAGAATAAAATCTATTGGTTAAACAAACCTTCTGGTAATAATTTGTTAACTATTTTTATATTCATTAAATTCTCGTTGCTTGTTACTTTATTAATTTTCATTACTGCCTTGTATAATAAACTGATATTAACCCAGGGCATTTTAGTGGTCGCTAATGTAAAATAATACACTGTCTTTTTGGTCCACTTATGAATTCCCTTTTCATCGTTTAGAGGCAAGATGTAAAGCGATCCGGCATTGTTCTCCTTTTCGTACGTGTACTCAGAAAGAAAGTTTCACCCTCTTTTTCCGGTGCAACAGTGTAATTTCAATAAAGAGAAAAACTGGAAATTCACGTAAAGATGTAGTGGAATTTCCTCACGGGACATTGCAGATGATAGTTACGTTACAAATAGAATAGTTCTTTTTCGATATAGATCTGTAGTTGATAAATTTTTTCTTTTCATTCTTAGAAATGAGAGGCACAGAAAGTTCTATTTCTGATTAGCAACTTTCTATGTGATGATATATTGCATCGCGATTTCAAAGGAAAAGCCTTGAAATCTGTTTGCTAGGCATTTTTATTAACTACTGGAAGGGGCGTGGTTCCAGAAATGATGTCATTCCAATAACCAATCAGTTGAATTTAATTACTTTTTAGTTTATTATAGAAGTTATAGTACGTCACAAATCGCGGGAAAAGTGAATCAACGGGGCTGAGATTCTAAATCCAAATTCGTGACCTACAAGAACCTTTGTTCTCGAAGGTAACGAGCAAATACAGGACGAGATTCATAACTTACAACAATACCTGGAGACCACCGA